>CM050221.1:18535000-18782500 GCA_027475355.1 Coilia nasus | reverse complement strand
TCTCCTTTCTGAAATTATCTACCAGCATAATTAGAAAAGAAAGCAACTTTTTTAGTTTTGTAGTTTAACATTTTCATTTCATTTGAATGAAAACTTAAAGTTTTTTAGTGAGATATAAAATGATTATGTAGAAATGGATAATGGAATAAACGATTTTGATGGAAGTGTATATATTGCAGAGATTTGTAAGCAGTTGTATGTTTGCTTGTTCGTTCGTTGTGCAACCTAGCGGATGCCACGGCTGGGTGAAATGCTTTTATTTGAACATTTTCAATGTGTTGGTTTGAGGTGTATGCTTGGGGCATAAACCATCTAGGCTTTGGCATGACCCAGAACTTGAGAAGTTGTTTTGTTAGTTTCTGGGAGATGTAGAGATGGATTCCATTTACTGTAAGATAAGAAATTAACTGTAAGAAACTGTTACAGTTACTGTAACTGTAAGAAACTGTAAGAAATTAATCTGCTGGAAGAGTGGGTGCCTTTGATTTGGAAAGAGAGGTCACTAATAATAGTACACTGAATTATGACTACAGTTGTTAAACAGAGGTTGATAATCAGAACTCTCCGCCCTGTTGCTGCTTCTGACCTGGACAATGCAAGTGCCTCCATGTCGCCTGACTACGATTAGTACGTGTTTTTTTTTTTAATTTACTGTAATTCACCCTTTCCCCTCAGACACAGCCTCTGTTGAGCCCTGTACACTGGCAGCCTAAGCTGCTGCCGCCGTTTCTCTCTGTGATCAGAAGTGGACTTATTCTGTGGACGATGCTTAGCCCCAAACCACCACCACCACCACCCCCCCAAACCCCCCAGGCGCTCTCGTCACCATATCAGAGAGCCTCGCCAGGGGAAAATTGTGTTAATTTCCACTCCAGAGAGAAAAGGTTTCAAATCACAGCGGGTGCCCGCCGAGTGGAGGGCCTGCACTTGATTATGCAATCTGATTTTGATTTCATTAGGCATGCAATTGATGAGAGCGAACAAAGGGGTAATTTTTCATTCACAGCGGCCGTCGCCGAGCTCTATCTTTTCCCTATGCCAGTAATTCATCCATTCCCAAGCCCCCCACCCCCACCCTCCCAACACTCTCTCTCTTCCTAAAGACCATTATGATTGCTCGTAGAGACAGAAGAAAGAGAGAGGAGGGAGGGAAGGGGGGAGAGGAAGAGAGAGAGAGAGAGAGAAGCAGGGAAGGGAGGAAGCAAAAAAGGAAAGCAAATGAATGAGTGCATGTGTCTGTGAGTAAAAGAGTCTGTCTACACGAGCCTTGATGTAATCCCTCTGCTAAGTACTCAGTGGAACCGTTTTAAATATGATCATTCGGCAGGCGCGCATCCAGTTGTGTCACTCCACGACAGATCCACAATGCCCTGCATTAATGGCCCTCCCCATCACTTTTAATCAGAGCCGTCTGCGCAGGATGGGTGAGGCCTCACTGAAACGCCTTGCTGGAGATGTGTGTGTGTGTGTGTGTGTGTGTGTGTGTGTGTGTGTGGGCGCTGGTGACTGGTGATTTCTCTCAGGTATGCAGCAGGAGTTTAGCTATTGGGAGTATTGCTTTGCTATCCCCTTGTGTATTTTTAACATGTGGCGATTTCCTGCCTGGTTGTTTGACCAGTCACACTTAATTATTTTAACTGAGAAAAATTGGATAGGCTCATCAGTAAAGTTTAAAAACTATTTATGTGACTATGTGCAATTCTGAAATGTGAAGAAACCTGGACTCAAGCTTGGTGCATTGGTCAGTATGTATGTGTGTCTGTGTCTGTGCGTGTGTGTGTGAATGAGAGAGAAAGAAAGAGAGAGAGGGGGTGATTGATTGAGAGTGGAGAAGCATATCTGCTTGCGTGAGTGTATCTGCTGGGGTCTTCCCGAGGCGGAAGCTCATATGAGGGAGCGAGGGGCCACCAGATTGAGCGTCTCCATCCTCAGCTGACGCCGTGCGGCCCTGGCCCACATTAGCATGCAGCCCTCATTATCGCCCTACTTGTATCTAATGGCAGCGTCTCCACAGAAGGGTCAGGCCTCGGCACGGCTCATCAACCTTCAGAGGGGAGGGGGTGGGATGGGCTGGGCTGGGGTGGCAGCCAGAGGAATGAGACGCTGACACTGGTCCCTGCTAATCCATCGCCTCCACTTAGCACTCCTATCATAGCTACTGCACTTCTCTCTCACATGCAGGTGTGTGTGTGTGTGTGTGTGTGTGTGTGTGTGTGACTGCCTGTGTGTGTACATGCGCATAAGATGTGACATACACAGCTAAATACAATAATGTGATTAACTCCAACAGGAATAGGTGATGTATTTGTATATAGGAGTGCACACAAATATATGAATGTTCAGACAACCACTCCTTGCCTTATTTTGAGCCCTGATACTTTCCTGTTTGGCTGTTCTCTTACTGCATAAAACAGTGTGTTTTTTTCTGAAAATGTGGCATCTGTCAATATGAAACAAAACTAAAAATTTGTGTGGAACTGTTTTGATTTAAAAACTGACAAAACTGTGTTTCAAACACAGTGAGGGACAAAACTAGCTTTTAAAAATTAGACTAGGTCACTGCTCAATCAGATAACAACTAAAAATCAGAAAGTGTTGGGTTTGGAGGAAGCACAACCTAGGCAATCAACACCCATTCAGTTTGCTAATGTTAGTCAACATAATGCAACCCAGTGTGGGGTGAGAACATAACAAACTTGATTGTCACCATTGCATTTTGCATTTTCTTTAAGCTCTTTGTTTTGTGTTTATGCAAGGGAGTTCAAATAAACAGGTGTTCCCATTACTCTCAAGTTTCATTTGAATAACTTTAGAAAAACACTGTCAGTTGTTCAAACATGTAAATATGCCTACCCCTACTTGTACATAGTGTGGCTATCTGATACTTAAAAAAAAAGAAATTATTTGTGTCAGCTCATGTTGGTCAGTGGGTGCTTTGATGGCCTGCCTTGAGCTCCATGTTATTTTCCGTTTCTATGTAAGACCTGTACTTGGACGTCTCATTTCAAGATGTGTTAATATTTGGTCATTTACCGCAAAAATAGAAAAATGTAAAGCCTCACACCTGTTCCAGCAGTTTGTAATTTTATTTGCAAAAACATTAAGGATAGTCAACTCAGAACAGTAGCTCAAATTTCAGGCTGACTGTACAACTCTATTCCCTGTTGAATTTTTAGATGACTTCTGACATGTCGTGCTGGTTGCCAAACTTGTTGGCAGTGTTACCGCAATGCACCCCTAATTGTCTATAGGGTCATCCTTATTGCACAGTGCTAAAGCCACCTTTGTGGCACATTGTGACCCCACAGCCTGGCTCCTGTTTGCTGTGCCGCTCTGATGCCAGCGCCCCTAAACAGCCCAGGCACCACAGCCCCAACCACCTCAGTCACTCTCAGCATGTCCTGCCAATCGATACAAGTGGCAGGGGACAGATTGTACAGTACTCTGCCCCGTGCTTGGAGCTGATTATTCCTGCTATGTAATTACATTATCTGAGCTTTTATGCAGAATTGTTCTCGAGGGACTAATTGGCAGAGACATGTTTAATTCATTAATCATTAGCATCAGATTCGACAATTAGAGATGATTGCAGAATTCTTAACGCAAGTTAAGTTGCCATGCACTGCTATTTGCTCTTTTTCTGATTCTTTATTTTGTTTATTTAATTTGTCAATTGTCAGGAACTAGAAGGTGTTATTATAAAGTGAAAGTTTTTTGGTCTGTTTTTTTTTTTTTTTTTTTTTGCAGAAATCTTGCATTTTGCAATTCATAATAGCAAATGAGCTTAGGCAGTACATGATTCACAATCTTTTTTTGTGTTAAACCATAAAATTAATGGCCTCATTGTTTTCTTTGCCTGTGGCAGTCTTTTGTTGCTTTTCTGCAGGCTGGCTTGATGTTGTGATTGTTGAATGTTAGATGCCTTCACAGTTGCATGCATGTGTGAAATAGCTTTCAGAAGTGTCATTTTCATGTTAAACAGTGATGCTGCTGCTGCCTTCATTCGCCGGGGTGTTAACATGAATGAGATGAGTGATATTTGATGCCTGGCGATGTCTGTGGGAGGTATCTTTTATGCAGATGTATGATTCTCAGGACAGCAGCTTCCGCACATGTGGGTGTAAATATACATATAGTATGTTTATAGATAAAGTGTGAAAAAAATCAAATGATTGACCCTCACAATAAATACAAAGTCAGTGAATGTGTTTCTCAGGTGCCATAATTGTCATTAGTTTTTGTGCATACTGTAGGTGAAGGTCATGTTTAAATACCTGGTTTATTCAGAAGACAATATATGTTCATGTCCGTAATCAAACAGCCTGAACAACATCCACAAGTCAATATCCACATTGACTTGGTGTAGGCCTGAGTCAATAAACATTTTCAAAACATGTAATGTTATTTTACCAGCACAGACATCACTGCCATTGTCTCCAAGTTCCTCTGAAGCATTTTGCATAAAACCCCTTTTGGCTTTTTTTTAGACTGACAATTTCTCTCTCTCTCTCTCTCTCTCTCTCTCTCTCTCTCTCTCTCTCTCTCTCTCTCTCTCTCTCTCTCCTCTCTCTCTCTCTCTCTGTCTCTCTCTCTCTCTCTCTCTCTCTCTCTCTCTTTCTCTCTGTTTCTCTCTCTCTCTCTTTTTCTCTCTCTCTCTGTCCCCCCCTCTCTCTCTTTCTCTCTCTCTCATCTCTCTCTCTCTCTCTCTCTCTCTCTCTCTCTCTCTCTCTCTCTCTCTCTCTCTCTCTTTCTCTCTCTCTCTCTCTTTATCTCTCTCTCTCTCTTTCACCCCCCTCACCCTCCATCACCCCCACTTTTCATGTTTAATGTGTTGTTTTGCTGGAGCTCACCCCTGCCCCTCCCCCTGTTGCACTGATTTGAGGTTGCTAATTTAGCAAGCGCTCCGCAGCACGCCGCCGCAGCTCTCTCTCCCCCTCTTGCTGTGACTGAGCGCCTACCCCTGTGGGGAAGGAAAGATTAATATTCCCGGGCCCAACAAGATAATTACTGATACTAATTAGACATGATCATGTGAATTTGCCACATCTTATTACTCTCGCTAATGGCTGGGACACATTATCCTTACAAGAGCGCTGCTTGGTTTACCTAACTGGGCCGCTCATGGTTATTAGCCAGTATTAACTTTCGTGACAAAAATCTCAAGTAATTATGAGAGCAAAAAAAGGGGAAAAAATGAAAGGTGACATACAGCTTGTATTGTTTGTCATTTAAGGATCATACTGTAACATATTAGTATGTGTGCCTGTGTGTCTTTTTCTTTTCTGAATTAAGTTATCATGATGTTATTTTCTTATCTCACTTAGTAAAGCCTTTATGTAATTATGTCTTAGATAAATATCATCAGATCTCAGAGTGTATCCAGCAGGAATACTGTAATTATGCAGTAAGATGCAGCCTGAGGAGAAACACTTAGCATGTTGGCCTGTTAGAAATTAAGACACTCTGTAGCCTATTAGTCGAACTAGAGGAGGATTCTCTGGATGAAACTCAGCAGCACCAGACCCGTCTCTCTGGTGCACTTACAAATCATTTATACTCAGCTAAAAACCTTGTAGTGGGTCGCTTTTTGTTGTTTCATGTAAATCTTTTATTGTAGTAGTATTCCTTATATTCTCGTAATTATTTGCAACATGAAATTGAATTCTTGTTTTTATTTCTTTAATGTAATTTGGTGTGTGTGCGCACACATGTGTGTGTGTGTGTGTGTGTGTGTGTGTGCATGCCTGCAGTGTTTAACCACTAACCAGGAGTGTATGGGAACATGCAAAGGCGAACATGCCATCAGACATCCATGGTTCATCCATCAGAGTTGTGGCGTTTATCTGTTTTCTGCTCACTTGATTTATTGCTGTATGACATCCCATCCTGTATATGAGACACTGTCACACTGAGGCAGTGGCAATTAAAACTTGGCACTATTCAAAATACTTAGGAAGTTTGTATGGCTGTTGAAATCTGTACAGTTGGTTTTGGAAGGTTGAGGTGAGGAGGGTTGTGGGGTGGTTGGTGGCAATAGGTGACCCAGGAACGGGAGGAGTGAGGGCCCCACACGGCACAGCCGGGCCCATGAATTAATAAAAGGCGACGGGCGTCCGCGGCACTGCCTGATTGGGAGGCAGGGAGAGAGCAACAGCCGCCGCCAGGAGAGATGGATGGCGGCAGTCAGAGGGATGAGGCGAGCTAATTACCGTTCAGAGTGTATCTTGTTAATTAAGGGCTAATTAGAGGCAGACACGGAGAGGGAGGGGGAGATTTGAGGAAGACAGTGAGAGAGATAGAGAGAGGGAGGGAGGGAGGGAGGGATGTTGGAGGAGGAGTGAGAAGGGAGGGGAGCTTTACACATGTAGCAAGTGAAGCTGAACACTAAAAGGTGATGGCCCTGTTGTAGCAGAGGGGCAGGGCGAGGGTGAAAGGAGGTGAATGGGAGATAGGCCAGTGGAGCAGTAGAGATCACACCACTGCAGTGACACAGGGCTTGAACACAGACATAAGGACAGTTTGCTCTGTGTCATAAGGACAGGTTGGTTCTCTGTCATACTAATGGAGAACCATCCTTCAGCCCTGGTTGAAACAGTGGCAGTGGCTTTCTGCTGGTTATGCATGAGATCATTGAAAGTAATAAGGCTTTAAATCATTAACCACTAAATACATTTCCTAATATATCCTCTTTTTAAATATAACAGGCCTAAGATTTAATGGGTGTCTTTACTTTTTCTAAATATTTATATTTTTAACTAGCTATTTAAATGAATGCTTTTGGCATATTCACACATTTCTTAGTGATTTTTTTCCTTTAACTACTTATAAATCTGACATCCTCCGATCATTTACATTTTTAAATATTTTGAACTTCAGTTTAAAAGTGCATTTGCCAAATTCAGTTTTAAGACATCTCATAATAATCTGTGTATATTGTGAATATAATATACTTGATGGCGTTAGCTAGAGCGGTTACGATAGTAGTTTAGGCAATCACATCATTAGTACATTATATTCATTTTGTTCTAACACATCTTTCCCATTCTCTCCCTTAGGTGCACCTCACTCAAACAGCAGCACTTCTCTACAGTCAGAGCGCTCGGCTGGTGGCGTAGGAATGGCAGGCTTTGGTGGGAGCAAGGAGGGAATGCACCAGCGCTCCTTCTCCGTGTCCCAGTGCCGAGCAGTGGAATGAGGCAGTCATCAACACCAGTGCCAGCACCAGTACTGGTAAGAGTCAAAGAAACCCTGAACCCTGTAGCTCTGTAGTTATTTTACATAACTGTCATTCAACACAGTATAGTTGCTGTGTGAAGTTTAAATTTGAAATTTTTTCTGTAATTTTACAAGTTGTTTTCTCCAAAGCTGCTGAGTGACAGACCTGTGACTGTGATTTGTGGGTTATCATGAATTGTTACGCTTGTGTGCTTTTTTTAGGCTGGGAATCTATCTTGTTGTTATAGGGGTGGGGTGGGGTGTGGGCTAGGTAATCAGACCTAATCACAATAATTCAGTAATTACATCTTTTGTCACCCAGGTAGTCTCCTGGTATTTTAACATCACTATGTATAGGAGAGAGAGAGAGAGAGAGAGAGAGAGAGAGAGAGAGAGAGAGAGAGAGAGAGAGAGAGAGAGAGAGAGAGAGAGAGAGAGAGAGAGAGAGAGAGAGAGAGAGAGAGAGAGAGAGAGAGAGAGAGAGAGAGAGAGAGAGAGAGAGAGAGAGAGAGAGAGAGAGAGAGAGAGAGAGAGAGAGAGAGAGAGAGAGAGAGAGAGAGAGAGAGAGAGAGAGAGAGAGAGAGAGAGAGAGAGAGAGAGAGAGAGAGAGAGAGAGAGAGAGAGAGAGAGAGAGAGAGAGAGAGAGAGAGAGAGAGAGAGAGAGAGAGAGAGAGAGAGAGAGAGAGAGAGAGAGAGAGAGAGAGAGAGAGAGAGAGAGAGAGAGAGAGAGAGAGAGAGAGAGAGAGAGAGAGAGAGAGAGAGAGAGAGAGAGAGAGAGAGAGAGAGAGAGAGAGAGAGAGAGAGAGAGAGAGAGAGAGAGAGAGAGAGAGAGAGAGAGAGAGAGAGAGAGAGAGAGAGAGAGAGAGAGAGAGAGAGAGAGAGAGGGGACAGAGAGAGAGAGAGAGAGAGAGAGAGAGAGAGAGAGAGAGAGAGAGAGAGAGAGAGAGAGAGAGAGGTGGGATCCTTGAATAAATTGCTATCAGTTTATCTCATTTACGGGGCAATCAGAGCACCCGGACGCTGGCAGAAATTGAATCTTAGTTGTTCTGAAGCATCATAAATCAAGTGAGCTGTAGCTCTTTTTTGTGCCACAAGAACCTTATTTATTTATTTATTTACCTTCCAAATCTAAGTTAGAAGGTATTTGTGTATGCCGAATGACTATCTAGATAGGTTCTGCAAATCTGCCCCCCTATAACACAGCCCCTACCTCAACCATCAAAGGTCAATTTGAAAGGCATGACTTAAAAGTGGCTTCTGTCTTACAGTGATATTAACTATAAGAGAGTAGCCACTTTTAAGTAACTGTAAGAGAAAAGCCACTTTTAAGTCTTCGTTTAACATGAGCATCTATGGAATCTTTCACAATTTGCTAAAGTGTGCAAAATGTATGTATTTCTTGATATTGAAAGTGTACAATAAGTGTGCTTCCTAAGCGAGTCCTTCCATTTTTATCACAACTACTAGTCCTAGTGCTTTCAAGATACTGTAGAGGCAATATTCCAACTCTAAAACATTAAGTCTGATCTGGACATTAATCGTTTTACAGTACCCTTTGTCATTCCTTCGTTATTTTCTCCCTTTGAAATTATTTATAGAGCACACAGGCTGATGTTAATAATGCTCTGCACCACTCTAGACATGGGGACCATTGTCCATTGAATTAAGTGAAAAACATGTCAAAAGGAACAGAAGAGATGGCAATTTTGATTTTTGCAATGATTTTCAGGCATGCTATGACATATCTGCGGAAATGCAATATAAAATATTTAGTACATCAAAATTAATTGTTTTCAAATAGCATTCACCACCATTAATTTCAGCTGGTTCTTTGTAATATCCAGTTTCTACATAGATCATAAGTGTCACCCACTTTTTACTTCTCTCTTGTCTTCTCCTTCCTTCCACTGTCATGGCACATGGCAGACACTCCCTAACGCCCGCCACACCGTCAGAGCTGCTGGCTGCGTGTAATGAACTTCTCATGTGCTTAAAGAATGATGCAAGGCACGCGGCGCGACCACTGACAGGCCCGTAATGTGTTTCTCAGCGGCCGCCCTGCGACAGGGTTTCTTTCTGTGTGCGCCGCGCCGTTTAAAAAACCCACTGGAAAAATTGATGGCCGATAAACAGTTCTGTTCTGGGGGAGCCCCCTCTGATTAATGCAGTCTGTCAGGGAGCGTCACTAAATGTATCTGTTTTTGTGGAAAGTAGTAAGAACAAGAGACAGAAATCAGGACAGAGAAGGAGAGAGAGAAAGATGTTCATGTTTTATGTCCTGTCTCTGGTGTGTGCAGAAAACAGTGGCTTCAGAAATGGAAGTGTAAAGCTGCAAACAGATAAGAGTGTGTGTATTGTTAGTCAGGCAGATGTGTTACTTTCTCCCTTCTACAGATGTGTTACTCAGACCATGTCTGTGAACGACAAATAAAACAAAAAACGTAGCAATCGGACTGACTTCTCTCTCTGGCTCATAAAAGCTATGTGTTGTCCAGTGCCAGTACAGGATCAGAGTCCACCCAAGAGTAGAGCACCGGGTCAGCCCAGCAGCAGTTTCACAGATGGGTAGGGCAGTATGGACACAGCACCTCTCACCCGTGCAGTTCTGTCCAGCTGGCATGGTCTACTTTGGCCAGCCTACCTACTGCCAAAGGCATGCCGTGGGCAAGGCACTCAAACAGACTTACATACCTGAGTTGTCGTATCATATATCTCTGACATGTTACATTTTTCACTTTCCTTTACAGCCCCATAATTTCCACAGCTTCACCTGTTAAATAGATGTTGAATTACAGTAATACTACTGGGAATTGGCCACAGGTTACAAGTAGAGTCTTTAACACCGTGGTATGACAGAGAACTTAGTGATACAGTTCAGACAGGCTCACCCCCATTGGTAAAACTTTATTTCCAGCACCCCAGTTTCCGCATATTAACCTGTTGAATACATGGTAAATTACAGTGACTAATATTGTAATAATAGTAAAGTATTATGTAAAGTATTTTTCCTCACCCCCCATCACCCTGGCACTTGCTCCTAGGGGGGCATAGATGGAGCGCTCCACAGCTCCCTGATGGATTTCTTCTGGCACTACTCGACTATAAGCTTGTCATGTGTATTTCTGTCTTGTGTTCCTTTGCAAAACCGCTGCAAGCGCTTTGAGCTACATCCTTTGTGCGATAGAAGATTCTTCATCTTCTTCTTTTTCTTCTTCTTCCTCTTCTTCTTCTTCTTCTTCTTCTACTTGTTATTATTAATGTTATTGTTATTGTTGTTGTTGTTGTTGTGTTGTTGTTATAAGGAACTACGTGAAAGAAATATAACCCATTTCTCTTTGTCTGTGTCTTATACTTAAGAATATGTCACAAGATATAAGGTATTTAGGCACGTTTCCTCATTTGTTCCAACCTTTACATGCAGGGAGGCTCATGTTTAATTACATCACATTTCCCAGAGCTGACACACTCTGCCTAAAAGCAAATAATCTAAATTACAAGAAGCAGCTCAAGGAAAAGACTCATGTAAAAGGAGTCTCAGCGGGGTGACAGCAGAACAGCTGGTGTCATGCAGCAGGAACTTGGAATCAGTATAAAGTGCAGGCTTACATTTTTGGGTTTATCTGTTCCCCATGCTAGTAGCTTAGAATGTCAGTTCAGTCTGTGCTCCAAGCTACAAAAAACAAAGACAGCAGCAACTGGACCTCTCCCAGAACATACCCAATTTATCAGCCAGCTGTGATTTGGCAGGCAGCTGTCCCAATCACACCCTCCTCACCCTCTGCTGTGCCATCTCCTTGGCACACAAAGGGTTAACCCCCTGCTCGTCTCCCCCACCCCTCCCCTCCCCATTCTCCCAGAGTCCAGCCGGCCAGTAGAAAATGAAGGTTTAACTGCCTGTGCTAATGGTGGGTGTTTATCTCAATACTTTGTTTTGTCATTCTCTGACTGGCTTTCATTTCGCTAAGCACTCCCTGGAGCCCCTGCTCTGGTAATAGAGCCTGCTTAGAATGGGCCGCCTTGGAAAAGGAAAAAAAATAAGATTATTGTTCGCCCACTGCACACGCCTGTATGCACAACCGGCACCCTCAGATGCATTTGTAATTGCTGTCGTTTTCATTGTTAGCGGTGTTGCCGGCAAAGACAATTGGTGTATTCTCTGTGTGCAAGGGTCAGTGTGTTTGGTGTGTGTGTGTATTTCATTGTAAAGTGTGTGTGGCTGTATGTATGGGGAAGGTTGTTCATTTATCATATGAGAAGTTTGTGTATTTTGTGGAGACTTTGCCTGTCATGCTTTTGGTTTGGCCTGTTTTGTATGAAAGAGGGTGTGTGTATGTGGACCTGTTTTACCCTGATGTATAATGTGTCTGTGCCATCATTTTTTGTGTGCACACCAGTGTGTGTGTGTGTGTGTGTGTGTGTGTGCGCGCGCGAGTGTGCTTGTCTCTGTGTGTCAGAGAGACAGAGAGTGTGTTATGCTGCTGTTCCCTGGGGCTTGTGTCTAGGTAATGGCCTGCTCCTGATTGCTCTAATACAGGTTAGGAATATTGGCTTTAATGATGTGTAAAATGAGCAAGCACCGCCTGTGACATTTACAGATGGCACTGCCATCGCCTGTTCCTCCCAACTACCCGTTAATTCACACAAACGCCACGCCACCTCCACCAGCCCTGTGTACTCACCACGTGGGCACTCCTTCTACTCACACACACACACACAGACTTACAAACTCTACAATCAGCTTGTCCCCAAAGTCAAGCCCTGGTACCGTACCCATCAGCGTCTAGTATTTCACACACTTACCCACACACAGAAACACAAACACACACAGAAACACAAACACACACACACACACACAAATGATAGTGAGTGTGTGGAGTGAGGCTGTCTTGATGGATGTGCTGCTGGTGGGCACAGCTCTGGGATGGAATGGGAATGTGGTGTGGCTGGACGGTCCACCTGCGCTTGCCACTGCCCGCTAGCCGCCAGACACTGCCCCACTGCTAATCTGGTCCAGGGGCTCACCACAAAGCATCTGCTACCTGCTCTCCAGCCAATCACTGGATTTTCCCAAACAAACACCCTGCCTTGCCTCTCTTTCACCCTTACGCTTTCTCACTGTGGATCTCTCTCTTTATCTCTCTCTCTCACCTTCTCTCTGTCTCTCTCTCTCTTTTTGTCTTTTGCCCACTCCCTCTCTCACACACACTGTGATTGCTTACACTCTGTTCCCTTTTGCCTCACACATACACATGATATGTCAGTTTTAGAAACAGTGAATCATGTAAATGACATGAAGCATCTATGCTGGAGTATGTGTATTGGAAACCCATAATAACATAAATTAACTATCAGTTTGACCACAAGAAAACTTTGGTGGCTGGGTCTTGTAATCTGCTATGCTGCCCCATATTAAAAAAAATTGCCCGGAAGACCATTGCATAATGTATATATCTGTGTGTATGTATCTTGTACTTTTTTCATCTCATGGGTGGTCCTGATAGAAAGACGTATGATCTTTCTAGCCCTGTACAGCTAAATTTACACGCTTCCAAATCAATACCCACCTGTTGGAGATGACCAGCACTGTTACAGATGTGAAGCCCAGTGTGCTTTTGTCTGCTTAACATCCTCACGCAATAACAGCACTCTGTTCAGAGCCCTGAGATATGTTCGCCGGGTTTGCACAGAATCTATGAGCTGTACAGTACGTTCAATTAAAGTGGAGTTGTTTGTCGAAAGGTGCTCAATATCAGTGCCTTTAAAGGCACTCAGTCAATTTTATGAGCCATGGACGGTGGACATGCTGCAAGGGAAGGGGGAGGGAGACAGGAGCAGACGAACAGGCAGACAACAGAAGAGGGGTGGGGGCCAAAGAGGGGAGAGAAAGACAAGCAATGCTTGAAAACACATGCTGATATTACGGCCTAATTTCCATTTTACTGTGGCATGTTAATTAAGGCAATCATATTTGCCCCCTTTGCCACTCTTGGCCCTCCGATTGGATTTAAATTGCATTCCCTCATGCAGAACTGCTGCCCTGGCCTCCTTCATTTATGGCCAATGCAGCCAGACTTGTTGCACACCAACTGTCAGCAGTGTTATAATGGGGTTAATGCTTGTGCTAATGCCATTTGCTGAGTGGGTTTTATACGCCATAGCTGCTACTCACACTGCTTTAATGAGTGACTCACCAAACAGACTTCACTTAACCCTGCCTTTACATTAACTAGTGTGAGACATATACACTGGGGGCAGGAGAGTGTAAAACCAGTATGTATACATTAAGGCTATCAAAGTTAATCCAATACAAACACATTACCACACTTAAAAAAAAAAAACAATTAAAGAAATTTGTGAATGTTCTAACCAATAAGTTCAGGTATCAGTATCATATATATTCATATCTATGCATTGTATGGCCAGCATAACAGCATGTTATATTGGTTAATCTTTTTTGATGTACACATACTTTAGGTAATGGACAATAGACAAAGGAAGTGCCCCGTAAGCCATTGCTGTGTTTACGTTCATCCACGTTACATCCACTAGCAAAGTGCGTATAATTCAGTAAGGCAGCATCCACAGCACAGTAGCACTGAAACTAAAGCCTGATTCCATGAGTAGATCGTTCTCATTCCCTTGCACTCTATATATACATGATTGTTACTGGTAATTATATATATAATTTTTCCCTTAAGAATTGCGATTTGAAATTACCTGTTATAATGACTCCAATTTGTCGCCTGACCAGCCAACGAAGTAATTTACTTTGTTCAGATTCATAAGTGTGTAATCATGGGACTCTGAGGAGAAAGCAGATAATTAAGTCCAGGCTCAAAATGTGAAATTTCAAAGGACCTCTTCCTCTGAGGTTCACTCTATACTTCTGGGGTTTTCAGAAATGAATTGAAATGATTCGGATTAGATTGATTTATAAATAAATCCGGGAGTTTTTAAAAGCAGCTGTTGTGTACGTACAGAGTGTATGTAGTTAGTTTTATAAGTGGATTTTGTATTTGCATCTTTCTGTATTTAAGTTTAAGTATGTGAGATTTGTATTTGTATCTGTACTTTAGTTTAAGTATAAGAAATTCATGGTGGATTATCTCTCCCTTGCGCCTGAAACACAATGTTTGCATTTAGTACTTTTAGGCATTTTGTGAGGCAAATTAGTGACAGACTTGTAGAGACTTTATGCCTCCAACTAGCCGTTGGGCTCTTCTTAATCACAAGTACCAACTCGTATGTCCCCACACAGCAGTGGGTCAGGATTGTTGCTCTCTGCAGCTATGAGTTTAAATACAGACTCATGCTTGCCACATTGATCCCATGAGCTGCAGTCAATATGAATGGGTAAATCACTTAATTGAAGATGCTGTTGGATTATTGCTTTCTGCCTGGAGAGGTGATTCTCCACTGAGGGCCCTGTGATTGCACACGAGGGCCACACATCAGCTCATCTGTCAGCTGTCCACACCCATATGACAGTCACACAGAAGCGACCATGGTCAAACCACAGATGTATTTAGGCTGAGTTACCTTTGTGTGATAATGACTTCTAGTGTCTAGCCAGTTGTTTTCATGTGCACGTTTGTACCTGTTTGAAGTGAATTAGCAGCTGAAGAAAGCTTTAGAAATGGTTGTCATGTTTATCATGACATTTGTGGCTTTAGTGATGTCATTGTCATTATTTCATGTTTGACATCATATATGGTTTCATAGATCATTCAGGGCATTTCCTACCATACCACAGTCTGTTGACTTAAACAGAATTTGTAATGACTCTGAACTCTGTTACTGAGGCAGTTTAGCACATACAGTAATGGTTCAGTTCACATTAGTGGCACTTGGATGCTAATCTAATCTTCACTCAATTCCTCTGTGTGCCATTTCCAAGCCCAAACACTAAATATCCCCCTTAGCATAGGTTCTGTGGACGTGAGGTTGCTGGTGACGACTGTGACCTGAATGATTAACCTGCATTATCTCCTGGTCAGGCTGCATACCTTAATGAGGATGAGCGCTAATGGAATGAGCTTTTGTAATGGTGGTATTTACATCCTGAACGACTCCAGCTTGATGATGCGGAGGAACGATTACACTCAGACCCTGGGAGTCTCTTTTTTTTTTTTTTTTTTTTTTTTTTTTTTTTTTTTTGATAACTCGTGAGAGTCCAGTGTATCTGCTTTCAGTGAGACGAAAGCTTGGAGCATGCGAGTGACTAATAGCATGCTGTGTTTTGAGGTCTGGTCATGGTTGCTGTGTTATGACACCTCTGAGCCCAGGAGATGCAGTCATAGCTGGAGGGCGAAGGGGGAGTGAATTCTACACTGATGTTTGAGCTGCACATTCAAGTCTCCCTAAGCTCACCGTCTTAAACCTTCACGATGCACTAGAGAATTTGATAACATGTGACACTTACGAGACACCTATTTGCAAAACGTGAAATTGAGCTGTTATTTCGCAGTTTTAAAAAGCACTCTGTGCTGGCACTCATTCTTCTTGATTTTTTAGGTACACCTCTCTAAATCTAACATGTTACCCCCTTACAGTTCCCATTGCAGCTTCTGGTTAAAATTCATGTGTCTTTGTTTGTGTGTTTCAGAGCAAGAGGAGTCCTTTGAGTTCATCATCGTGTCACTTACCGGGCAGATGTGGCACTTTGAGGCATCCACTTACGAAGAGAGGGAATCATGGGTACAGTCCATCGAGAGCCAGATTTTTGCCAGTTTGCAGTCCTGTGAAAGCAGCAAAAACAAGGTAAACAGCAACAGCAAGCAGATGCACTGTAGCCCACCCACTGCACGGCTGTTCTCCAATTATGTTCAGCAAATGCAACATAAAACGGTTAAATGGGCAAGTGTGGCTTTTACCACAGGACAGATATATTTTACTCAGTAATCTATTACATATTCAATTATGAACCCGAGAACAGTGAGAAAGAGATTGAGAATCATCCAAGCTGTCCGCTGTTTAATGGCTAATATGTAATGTTATTGCTGCTGTTATGATTATTATTGTAGCTGTTAATTACACAGTAGCTTTGCAATTACATTTTTGTAGTGCACATCTACAGACCTGGGGAGATATTGTCTGCCCTCTTTCTTTCTCTCGCTCTCTCTCTCTCCCTCTCATGTTCTCCCACACACTCTCTTTTCCACTTTCCCACCACCTGCATGATGGAGGCTGATGGGAGCAGTGCAGCGTGGGATATCTCTTATTAGAGCCGACAAGCAAGGGAGTTGCCTTGGAAACATGCACCGTGTTGGGGCTTCATATTCTTATCTTCTTTCATCATTCTGTCTTACCCTCCAGTGTCCCCTCTTTCTTTCACTCGTATTTCTCTTTCCCTTCTTTATTCAGTCGTCTTTATTCCCCCTCTCATACCTGCTGACCCTCTCTGTCTGTTTGCAGTCACGGCTAGGCAGCCAGAGTGATGCAGTGGCCATTCAGTCCATCAGGAACGTGAGGGGGAACAGCTTCTGTGTTGATTGTGACGCCCCTAGTGAGTCCACCTGGTCTTATGAAGTCTGAACTAGAAAATGACATGCAGTGTGGTCTGGTCATAACATGCCATAGCTTCCCCTTTTGTGAAACTGAGAACAAAATTATTGCCCTTGTTATCACTATGTAAACATTGGCCAAGCAAAGAACATTTTCTAATAATGTAGATGGGAAACACAGAATAACTACTGGTTAAATGTTTTGCTTTGCATTTCATGTACTTAGTTATTTATCAGTTTGACCTGAGAAATTTCTCTGCACAGACCCCGACTGGGCCAGCCTGAACCTTGGCGCTCTGATTTGCATTGAGTGCTCAGGGATCCACCGCAACCTGGGCACACATCTGTCACGTGTGCGCTCCTTGGACCTGGACGACTGGCCTGTGGAGCTCAGCATGGTCATGACAGCCATCGGTAATGCCATGGCCAACAGCGTATGGGAGGGGGCCCTGGAAGGCTACACCAAACCAGGCACGGACAGCACCAGGTATGTGTGTGTGTGTGTGCACATGTATGTGTGTGTGAATATGTGTGCTTGTATGTGCATTCAAACACACAAAAAACTGGATAAGTGATGAGGTGTGTGTGTGTGTGTGTGTGTGTGTGTGTGTGTGTGTGTGTGTGCGCGTGCGCGTGCGCGTGTGGTCAGAGCAGACCATGCCTCCAGATCCAGAGGCATGTTTAAGGATTCCTCACAGCAGGGGCCAGTGACTGGTAAAATCTGATCTGATCTATGTGACAAGGTCCGATGGTGATAGCCACGCTGGCACAGTTGGTCATGACTGACAACATAATGTATGGCGAGGTGCTCTTGTTTGTCAGAGGTAGACCACCGCTCATATTTATGCCACCAACCTACCCTTAAATCACCACTGTTTATAACAACTACAGACTTTTACAACTAGGACAGAACTACACACTACTTATGTTCCTCTGCTGTCCTGAATGCCCCTTCCAGAGCCATGCCTGGATCCAGATGTTGGTCTTTTTCATCTATATACCAAATCCATGGGATACAGGAGGGGGGGAAAGCTCCCCCAGAGCACTCCCCAGATTCACTGTCAAACTTAAAATGGCATGAAGACATCCATAATGCCGTAAGAGATTGGCCTCATCCTGAAAGGAGTGTCTGGCAGTGAGAGCGGTGATGGGACTGGGGATGGGGGGGTGGGGTGGTGGAGAGAGATGGATGGCCTCTCCCCGCCTGATGGATAGGTGACAGAGCCATGGAGCCCCCCATGGCTGGGCCCCTCCAGGGGTTCACTTTAACACAGTAATGGTGTCGTTAATTACAAGCAGCCCCAGTGCACACACACACACACACACACTTCTAGTCCATGAGTCAGAAGCACTCCAGAAACACCATCACCGAGCAAATGGAGGAGGAGGAAGAAGTGGCAGCACCGTGAGGGTGGTCCAGAACAGAGAGACAGTGAAGGAAAGAGAGATCAAAGACAAGGGAAAGTGGAGTGGTGGACAGGGACTGTGGATGGAGACTGAGAGAGGGTCTTTAGAGAGTAGAAAGCATACGGAACACGGAGCTGGCAAACTGGCGGGTCTATGAGTTAACAGAACCAATGGTGGATTTGAGAGATGGATTCTGATTGCCCTGTAAGTGCTTGTGCGCCAAGGAGACATTACTGCCCATGTGATTCATCCTGTTTTTGAATGGGTGTCATCTCTCTCCCACTTGCTCTCTGTTACCCCCCACCTTACCCCCACCCCCACCCCCATCCCACCCTGCTTCATGTTCTCTGGAGTGAAGGCTCACAGTTATCTATTGAATGGTTCCTGGGCTGGTGTGGAGCGCTTTTGACTTGATGAAAGATTATTGATGCTGATATACACCCCACACACGTTCAAACACACACACACACACACACACACACACACACACACACACACCCCTGCCTCACACTTCACTTGTCAGCTCCACTGCAGCGCCTGAGGAGGGAATGTTTTTCATTGTCAGGAAAATCTGATCTCTCGCCGCATCCACACCTCTCCCACCCACCCACCTCAACAGCCCGCGTGCCGAGCCCCACGGACAAAAATGGCAAGAAAGCCATCAACATCATAACCAATTTTACTCCCCTGAAAAACGGTGCATTCAAAATTGCTATTTATGGGGCAGTTTTTAACTTTTTTAAGTGTGTTGCAAACATCTGTCAACACAAATACAAAATACGTTATTAAATAGGCACATGGGATACCATGTAATTTAAACAGCTTAAAAATGACTTTTATAGTTACATCTAGTCAGACAGCAAATCGGACATAAAGGTATTGTTTTGTCATTTAGCTGAAATCTAACTTCACTGCAGTAAGTCTTCTGTAAATTCACCATAATCTTTGACATTTGCATTCAGGCCACTACTTGCTAATTTTGCTAGTCTTTGGCATATTCTTAAACCATGGCAAGTTTGCTGGCAAATAAGTAGAAATGATGTTGGGTGCAAATCTCTTGCTGAACTGCTCGAGTTTTCTGTTGTAAATGAAATTTTGCTGTCTCATCGGCTATGCATAGATGCTTGGTTTTAATTTTGTCACCGCAGTGACATGCAGCAGCTTTGGGATGGGTGAGGGCTTCGCATTGAAATGCATTCTTTAATAAACACCACTGACACCTCATTTCAACGATTCAGTAACTGCCTGGACGTGTCCCCCAATTCTGATTGAATGTCTCCTGCTAGAATAGTTTCCCTCCTATTCTCTTCAATTGAGTTGAAGTCATCCATCCACTAGATTGGTTTAGCTCCTTCTGTTCTTGCCCCAGTGATAATGTACGGCGATTTTTTTAAAAGGAGTTTAAAAAGTGTAAAATTAAATACACAGATTTGATGTGGTGTGTTGTGAGGTGTGAATTTAGAATTGACAGGAAATTCCGAAGTTCAGTTTCCGCATTTATGCTGTTTATTCCAGAGCTAATTTGTAATTTTATTAATGAAAGATAATATTGCTGTCTTGCAGTCATTGAATGTTCTTCTGAAAAAAAAAACCTATTGGATCAATTGGATATATGCCAATGAAATAACATCATCAGTGACCCAAAATAGTGAAATATGTCATGTGTTGGAACACGGCTACCTTTCTGTCTCCCTCCCAGGTCTTGCTATTGAACCTGTTTCAGGCTGCTACATAAATAAGCATCACTTATAAGCTTGCAATTGATAGTTGTGCCATTAATCCTGAGTAATTTGTAATTGGGGTTATTGAAGGGTGGATTTCAACTGATTTAAGAAGTGTGCGATCTGTCTGTTACCAACTAATGTGCTGCTGCATTAATCGAACAGGCTCCTTCGCAGGCCATTCATCAGGCAGACACATTTACACATTGTGTGTCATAAACCCCTTGAAAGCCATAAATCTTTATGCGAAGGTTAAAAAAATTAACCGAAGTTATGTTTTCTGTTGATGGCAGTTCTTGGGTGCCAATGGGGAAAGGGTTGTTAAGGAAGGGGGGTGGGGGATTCGGTACGGGTAGAAACTCGGGCACAGTTTCTACTGAGTCTTCGCAGTCAGCATATTGAGGGGGAGTTGTCGTTTTAATTAGCGCTTGGCAGTTGTCATGTTTGCACTCCACCTCTAATTGCCTGGCATGCTGACGAGAAGGGGACAGAACAGGGAGGGAGATTTCAGCTTGCAGAGTGGAAGGTGATGTTCTGTATGTACACAGTGTCTCCCCTAAATATCTCTGTCCTCTCTCTGGGGGCAAATATCAAATGCCCCCCCCCCCCAACCTTCCACTCCCCACCACCATAAACATTCTGCTCTTGTTACAAAACACCTGTCCCCAGTAATATGTATGTACAGATTTGAAAATACACATTTCCTTTCATACATGTATATATACATATACTGTATAAATAAAAAAACAAGAAAGTAAATAAGCAGTTGTTTAAAAATGTAATGCAGGGTTCCTCCTATCCATCCCTCTATCTCTCTCTTGCTTTCTTGCTCTTTCTATCTCTCTCACTGTGCCATCCTCATGTTTTCTGTCCCCCACTCTACAACCCTCTCTCTCTTTCTCTCATACCATCTGTCTCTCTCTTTCTCACTCTCTCCACTCCTCCCCCCTCCCTCTCTCTTTCTTTCTGTCTCCTCGCACTGCCTCTCTCCCCTCGTGTGGGGCGAGATGTCCCGGAGCGCTGGGCAGAGGTGGACGGCTATCTCTCATGTGGCCCCTCCTCACCTGTCAGCGCACTCTGGTGCTCGCTGCCTGCCCCTTGGCCAGTGCAGGTAATAGCTCTGATGAGGACCTACTATCCTCCACTTTGTTTCAGAAATAATTTGCCACTGCGTCGCCCCCCCGCAGGGCCTTGGCAGCTAATAAAAATGAATCACACCACTAACCTCCTCCTCCTCCCCCCACCTCCTCCTCCCCTCTCTCCCACGTCCCATCTTTGCCTGAGCATGGCCACATCCTAAGCCTCATACCTCCTTAAACATAATACTAAAACAAGGTACATTTCTAAAACAATAATATGAGGAGCAACGATAACAGTTCTAAAAAAGAGTAAGATAAACTGAACAATTAATAGCACACCCAGTGAAAAAAGGGTAACCACTATGATGGGGTATATTCAAGGCAGTGCAGTTGCTGTCTTCAAAATATGAAATTTCATTTGTATTTTGGCAAAAAGGCAATGTTTCAAGGGAAAAATATGGCTAGTACTTTTAAGTGTTTTTAATACAAATATCTCTTTCGCTTTGGGTCATACCCTTTTTTTAACAGATCACGTATATGTACACAAACCTAGACCCACCTATCTTTATCTACGCATTAGGATATTTATACCTAAGAAACACAGACTTTCAGAAACCAGTTTTCAAAGACACAGTGACCTGTCTGTTCCACCACTCATGATTGTATGTGAATTATGTGCATCTCAGGGGCATGTATGTTAACAACCATCAGATGTAAAGCATTCAGTTTGCTTGTTATCATTACAGACCCATGATTAGGCCATTTTGCTTGATCTACATTATTAACATAATGACACAGTCTTGGCTCACAACATAAATGAGTCCTAATTTAGGGTCTTTTTGTCTGATTTTGAGGTCATAGACAAGAGATGATTTCCAAATGAATAGCATGCTGATATGTAGTACTTCTTTACTAATGGCCCATCTCAGTCCTGCCAATGGAAGTTTTAAGCGGTATACTTACAAAAAATCAAGGATAAAACCAGTAACCTGATTTTTCCTCTGCAGATTTTGAAAACTGCTCTTCTGGGGTAGCTTTCTTGGATGCTGAAGAGTGCTGTGTTGTGTAGATGTATAAAAAGGGAATGTGCGATATGAACTTCTTCTGCTGGCTTTCATTGCACCACCGGAAGCTGTGTGATTAGCTCTACGGTGTTGCAGTTTGGTAACAGCATCTCCCTGGATTTGTGAAAAACCTATCCAAAACTCACCCCTACAAACAAGCCAGAAGACCTCACCTTTGTTCTGCCTCCAAGGCCAGCTGCTGCTGCTGATGTAATTATTTAAAAAAGAAAGCACTTTCTGGGAAAGCACCTTAAGCTGTTAGCAGTAGTGAAGCAGTCCAAAAGCTCAGAGTTGTGCTGCTGTGTTCTGTGCAGATGCAAGTGCCAGCTCGCTTGCCTGAGCCAGGACTGAGCTGAACCCCCCACTACCCCGACCCATGCCCACTCTGCCCCCCTCTGCCCTGGTCTGCTCTTAGCATCCAGGTGAGGGTTCTGCCCTGCTCTCCAAGGGCCGCATCAGAGGTGCTGGGTGTGCCAGGAGCCCGGACAGAAGGGCTCGTAATTAATTCGGATAAATACCAGACGGTGCTAAGTAATAGTCACCATGGTTAAGTCACCAATCTAAGCCAGAACTGCTCTGTGAACTCGCCGTGTGTTGTGCAGGAACCAAGCTGCCTCCCACCATGTAGCAAAGTGCAGAAAGCAAATTACTAACTGAGTGGCTGTCGTGCTGAACATGGTTGTGTAATTATCAGTAATGTTAATGAGGCATGTCTGTTTTGGGTAATGGTTTTTCAGATCAAGATTTCTTTGTATATTTAGTCATCAAAATCTGATATCTAGAAATGTTTTCAGCAGTTTAAGAAATCATGCAGGAAAGAGTATCTCATTAATTGATATCTGAAAATATTGCAGAGCATGCAACCAGTGAGTTATTTTGTGCTCTGAATGTAGGTAAAGTTTTGTATGAACAAATCAGGAAAGCCTTAATTAGCGTACAATGAAAATTTAGTCTGGCTTGTGTTTTGAATGAATAGTTAACGATGAAGCCACAGACTTTTGAAACCATCTGCTGTGATTTTCATGGATTACAATTCACCAGTGCATTCTCAGAGGATGAAAAGAAATTATGTAACAAAAGAGTCTTCCTTTTTATCGGGGCCCCTGAATTCAGGCCAGCCAAGTGCTAACACGGTTCATGGAATCAACTTTAAAAGACACCCTGTTGACTGTGTCAAGCTTTTATATAGAATTTTTACTGTCGTCAGCTCATCACTTTCATTTCTTAGCAACCTTTGAAGCATTGGGGGCCTCTCTCTCACTCTCTCTCTCTTTCCCTCTGTCTCTCAGGGTGAACTGTATTGCAGGCTGCATGGGAATCTGCTTTCTTATACAAACTGCCCACCCCTTGCTGGGAGGGTTGGTTTGATTCCCCCACCCCACCCCCCCCCCCACCCCACCCCCCATCCTCTCCTCTCCTCCTCCTTCCCTCTCTCTTTGGCTTCTGTTTGATGTCTTCGTTGGGAGGTTGGAGTCAGGCAGGGTTTTGTGTTTTTGTTTTGCGTGTGTGTGCGTGTGTGTGTGTGTGTGTGTAAGGAAGAAAAGGTGTCTACCTCCCCCTTCCCACCCTGCCCTCCTCCCTTTCTTCCTCTCTCTCTCTCTCTCTTTCAACAGCAGGGACTTGATTGGTTGCCTGTCGTCAGCTGATTGCCCTCAGCTCCTCCCCCCTGGTCCAGGCTGCACTTTGGGCCATAAATCCCTGTTTGCCTGTGTCCTTCAGGCCTGACTAATTATCTCTTGTTTGTTCCTTTTTATTGGGATGCAGTCATGTGTTCCTGACTCCGTGGGCTGGCCTCGGAGAATCATTCTGCCATTTGCCACTTAATTAGGTTGAGGTCACTACGCCACTTCTGTAGAATTGGGAGGGAGCGGCCTACAAAGGGCTTCACAAAAGCAGTGACTAAAAACTGAAAATGACCCCTTCGATGCTTTGTGGAGGTGAATGGCCAGAGTTTAATTGTGCTTTTTTTGCTCTGCTGAGTCTCTTAAATTGTTTCATTGTGAGGATAGAATGGCTTCCATTATCATAAGCTGGCATTTGGACAGGTTTGCCATGGAAAATGACTTTTGCTACCAGTATTTTAGTTATACTCACTTACATGCTGACAAGTGGACCAGAGGGGAGGGGGCACAGTAAAATTCTGTTCAGTTATGCTCACTGAAAGAGATGTGTAAATCTAAAGCAAAAGGCAGAGGAAAATTTTGGCACTGGTTGACATCAAGCGCATCGAATTGCTTATGTTGGCCAAAAAAAAAAAAAAAAAACCTCAAGTGTCCCTTTGAAACATCCCCTCTCTAAAGTCTTCCACTGTCCTCCAAGCAACCCCTGTGTTCAGGACAAGTATGTTCAATAATGTGTGTGTGTGTGTGTCTGCATGTGTGTCTGTGTGTTTGTGTGTGTGTACTTATTTCTATGTATGTGTCCCTGCTTGTGTGTGTGTGTCTGTGGAAGGATGCCATCGGCCTGGGCTTCCTGAATATGGTCCCCCATGGAGAAAGTCCTCTCTCTATCTCATTCGTCTTCCACCCCCCCCTCCTCCTCCTCACTACCCCCTCTCTCTCGCTCTCCTCCAGCTTTTGACATGCTAAATCCTCCTGATTTTATTTTTCTTCTTCCTGCCGAGAGGAAGTGTCTTTTCAAGCCTCTCGGTTTTCGCTCTCCACTACTGGCCCCCACCAACCACCCCCCCACCCGCCAAAGCCCCCTTCCCCAGCCCTACGTCGGCCCTGTGTTTGGATTGAGTCTCCATTTTGTGTTTGGATTGGGTCTCCATTTCAAACAAAAGGACCGAGGCGGGATTATCAGCTCACTTCCTCTCCTTTACACGCCACCTTTCAAGTGGCAGCAGCCAAGCAACTCGAGCTGCTGCCGCCACAGCCGCAGCCCTGGCCAGACTTGCCTCTCTCTGGAGATTGGGGAGATTGCTACCATTGTGCGTCATTTTTTTTTTTTTTTTTTTTACTCTTGAAAATACACTCGATTTGAAGTTGTGGGCAAAACGTCAGAGGGAGCCAAGAGAGGCAAGGTTGCATGTTTGAGAAAGTTTGCGTTGAAGGGGAACAACAACTTCCATGGCCTCCCTGACACCATCTTTAATGGCTTTCAGACCCCCTTTTCTTTTTGTTCGTCTTTAGCACTAACTTTCTGCCTCATTTAACTCCTGTCAGCTCTCAGCAGCCCCCCCCCCCCCCCCCCCCCTCCCAAAAAAAAAGAACCCAGTTCAGAAGGCTGACCTGAAGTTTAAAGCAACAACAACAAAAAACCTGATACAATTTCCTCTCTGCTGTCCTCAACCACTTCCGGTGGCATTTGTAGAGTGTTTGATCTTAATTAAGCAATCATCTCATGATAAACCCCCTTAGTCGCTTTCTCAGACAAACACCCCTGAGAGGAGAGGAGTGAATGGAAAAGGCTGAGGGGGGTTGGGGGGGGGGGGGGTGGGGGGGGGGTAGTGGTGATGGGGGCATCGTGGTTGTGTTGTTGAGGTCTGACCACTCCTCGTGGAGCAGTTGACTCTGTGTGGAGTCCATTCAGTCCCCCCCCCCGCCTTCAGAGTTCACATAATGAGTGACTGGGATTTGATGAAGGAACTGAAGCTGTAAAACGTCTGGCAGGCGCAGTGATTACGGGCCCCGCACAGCTTTTGTGTCATTGCAGCCCTTCTCAGGCAGATCATTAGGACTGGAGAAAACAGTCATCCCTGTTCACTCCCATTCCTACTCAACGGCACCTCAACCACTGTGTGCAGACCTCAAATGAAACTCAAATGTTTCATCTGACCACCTGTTGTGTCTAATGGAGTGTATATTTATTATCTGATGAGCAGCATTTTGAAAAATCACACAAAATACTTATTTGGGATAGGAAATTGTATGTGCATTTATGATTCGCAGGTGTCCACAAACACGAATAAGACCAGGAAATGTTACAAACTAATCATGAGAGGGAAGGCTAAACGATTATTAGCTACGTCTTAGTCTGGGCCACTGTGCGCTTTTTATAGCCTCTGTGTGGAGACACCATGAAATCCTCTGTTTGGCGGCAATAAAGGCCATGCTATCTAGTGACACTACGGAAATAATTAACTCCTGGTGTTAGTGTCAATGCAAAGATGGGCTCCCTTGTGCTCCCCCTCTTTCAACCTCCGTCTCACTTTACTCTCTCTTCTTCTTCTTTTCATTTTCCTCTCATGATGTCCCTGTGTCTCTCTGTCGCTCTCTCTCTCTCTCTCCCTCACTCCCTCCCCCTCCCTCCATTCCCTCTCCTTCATCCTCCCCTCACACTCCAGCTAAGATGGAGGGTTGCTTTGAGTGGTCTTGGCAGGTGACATATTAGTTTGGGACCGTCTCCATCTGTAGAGCCTTCACAGCATTGGCAAGCTATCTGCCATCATTGGGAGTATAATGAGGACAAGTGGCTCCATCTAAGCAGCCATTGTCCCACCAATCTCCTCCGCTGTAATTGCAATGTGGTTGTGACAAAATGCCACAGTTAGGCTTTGTTTGATTTTGTGGTTTGCTGTGATCCAGAAGCTTGAGGCAGCCCACTCATAGCCGCTCATTTGATAAATCCACTTGATGTTGGCGGCTATTTGTGTAATATTTGAAGTTTCTTTTCTCTCCACCACCGCCACCCCCCCCACCAGGTTTGCTTTGTGCTGGCTGGTGATGCTGAGCTCCAGTGTGGGGCTGATGGCTCTCTGGCAGCCGGGCTGGAGTCTCTGGGGGAGGCCTGTCATCTGCGGCGCTGGGGTTCTTTGCCGGTATCAGCTTGAGCCCCGTCTCTCTGTCACTCACCCAAGAAGGCCAAACAACAGGGCCTTTCTACTTCCCTTATCGCACAGCTCGGAAGGGGTCACGGGGTCAACCGCTCACTGAGCATGCTCGGCCCGCCGTATCGATTCTGAACGGACACCGCATTTTGCGAAGCGGGCCCATTGGACTAAATTGGAGCCAAAAGAAGCTGGGTTGGGGGGTGGGGGTTGCTGGTGGCTGGCAATGGTGTTTGGGGGGAAAGGGCAGGGGGGGATGAGTTCAAGATGGAAACCATTAGATACTACAGGAGGAGAGGCTTCTGATATAGCCAGAGTTTGACTTCCATTCTTTCGCTTCTCGTCGCTCCTCTCTTTCAACTTCATTCAGCAGCTTCGATCTGCTGAGCTGCCCACCCCTACCCCAACCCAACCACCTCACCCCTTCCCCCCTCCCCGCCCAAGGGAATTCTGGGGCCAGTTTGAAGTGGGCTCTTTTGTGGTGGAAGTGGAGGGGGTGATCCTGCAGTATGGAATGACAGGCCTGACAGTGGCGATAAAAAACATGCTCTCCTCCTGTATTGTCCAGCACAGACATGCTGTTCACAATGTGTAACCTTTAGATAGCCGGCGAGACGTTAACCCTCCCGCTGCTGAGGCTAACAGCCCACGGACAGCCTGAGGCGACAGCATGCAGAAATTACCCTTAAACGTCTCCCAGGCCTCACCTAGTGACTTCAGAGCCCATAGGGATCCGCTGTGCAATCCGTCATGGCAAAGGTGCACCTGTATTCTCTGAGTAAAGAACACTGGAGTCATTTCTGTCTGGACGTTTTTATGCAATTTGCATCCTTGTCAGGTGTTTCTGGAACCACGTTTATGTTTTCTGTGCTTTGTGTGTGATATTTACCAAGAACCCATGCTGTTCAGCAGTGTTTACAGGGAGCCAATTAGATGTAATAATTAGCTGGTCACTCATTGGTCTACATAGTCATCCCCACACTGAGCTACATTCAGCTGAACAGAGCTGAAGGCACAGAAACACTACCCTGCTTACTATGATGTTAAATACCCACAACTAAAACTACAGTTTTCATCATGCTGGGGAAAGGTGTTGAAATGCTTTCCCATTGTGCTGTAGGCCAAAATAAATGTTAACTAGACTTCATCCAAAAACATCATACGTAAAGTAAAAATAAATATATTTTTTATACATAAAAAATTGGTAATGCCTTTGTCTGTGTTTGCTGTCCTTCAGAGAGGAGAAGGAGCGCTGGATCCGGGCAAAGTATGAGCAGAAACTCTTCCTGGTGGGGCTGCCCCAGTCGGACGTGCCGCTGGGCCAGCAGCTGCTGAGGGCGGTGGTGGAGGACGACCTGCGGCTGGTGGTGCTGCTGCTGGCCCATGGGACCAAGGAGGAGGTCAACGAGACGTACGGCGATGGGGATGGCCGCACTGCGCTCCACCTCTCCTGTGCCATGGCAAACGTAGTCATCACCCAGCTGCTCATCTGGGTAAGTGGCAAATATCACAGCAGTGTACCTCAGAGAGGTATGCCACATGTTGTGGACATGGGTGTGTGTGGGGGGGTTAGGTTGAATGTGGGCTAAGCTACCCCTTAGCATACCTCTGGAAGCAAGGTGAGAAAGTTGCTGTTCAAAGTTATCAACTTACTGCACGGACTGCCTTTAGTGAACAAAGAGAAGGATTGATTATTGTTAAGAACTCTTGAGAAAGGCACCTCTAAGTGGTAGTAGTCCTTTTTTAATTTGCATAATGTAAGTGTGGACGTTATTTTGAAATGAATACTCAATGTATGAGAAATAGAAACTGTACATTTCAAAGGTAATTACACCTACTTTGCCCTGATGCTGATTAGGACACAAGCGCTATTGTAACAAGATTTCTCCACAACTATTACTCTTCTTGGGATTTTCTGCCAGTTTCTTTCATAGCATTTTAGCATATAGGTATAACACATAATTTTACTTGTCTAGGGTATTGTAATTATACTGTACTAAAAAGACCAAAACTAGTATAAGTGAAGCAGATGTTGGACTAGAACATAACAGTTTTCTCTTCATCTCTCTCTCTCTCTCTCTCTCTCTCTCTCTCTCTCTCTCTCTCTCTCTCTCTCTCCCCCCCCCCCCCCCCCCCCCCAATGTCTGTTTTGGTCCTGCCATATCAGTATGGAGTGGATGTGAAGAGTCGTGATGCTGGTGGGCAGACCCCACTGTCATATGCCCGGCGTGCTGGCAGCCAGGAGTGCGCTGACATCCTGCTGCAGCATGGCTGCCCCAACGACAGTGGAGGGAGCCTGGCCTCTGCTCCCACCCCCACTGCCACCCGACGCAACCCCAACGCCAACAACAACAATGCCCAGTGCGAGATAAATCGCAGCATCAGCATTATGTAGGACCAGCTGAGGGGTGGAGGAGAGGGAAACCCAAACCACGACCCCCACCCGCACTGAACTGACTCTTTTTCCTTCTCATACTGTGCCCAAGTCCATCCCTCCCACTGCCCACCCTTACCCCTCCATCACAGGTTCAAGAGCCCAGATCGCAGCAGGCTGTGGAAACCCAACTGACCCGAGTCTGTTTCGGATATGGCCCAATCTCCAGACGATGCTGCCATCTGGATGCTGGTACTTCTCAGTCCCCCGATGCATTCCTCGTCACTGTGCTCTCCTCTGCCCGCTCTGCAGTGTGGCTGTGGCACCCCCCCCCCCCCCAGCAGAGCATGACAAGCTCCCTGTGTGTGAGCTTCTCATGACCGTGACCCACAATTCAGCTGTTCAGTGAGCACTGTGTCCCCACTACGTGAGCCCCAAGTCCTGGCTGTGTCTGCAGGATCACTTCACACACACTCTACATTCCCTTAACAAATCTCATCTCACAAACCAAACCAACTGACCTCCATTTGTCTTTGAAAATACACACAAAAGTCAAACTCTCAGACATTAAGAAAATTCACTGTGTGCACCCTCTTCTCTGGCCTTGGTACACTGTACTTAATAAACCTTTATGGCACCACCTCATCTAGTAAATTCAGAGAAAAGGCTGTGATGGAGAACTGAGGACATTATGCAGTCAGTCTAAAACCGTACCAAGTTTGGGGAGTGAGAGAAATTCTTCATATAAATGCCCAAGTGGGAGATTGGGATCTACATGGTTGCTTTGAAGTCACTGGAATCCATTGGAATTCCAAGGTTAGCCTATAACATGTACAAGCCATTTGTAGATAATAATATCTTCTGAATATTTTCATCTTTTTAGCAACTGCATTAAACTGCAGAGCACATTTTCAAATCATGTGGCATAACTTCTGACTGATGGTGAACTATTTCAGGCCATCTGTGTTATGTTTACATTTAACAGCTAGAATTTTAAAACAAAGCGCAAACTTTGTGTCGTACATGAGTAGTGGTTGGTGTGTGTAGTGGAGTTGAAGCTTATTTATTTCAGAACTACTTTAATATTGTGCCACATTGACATTTATATAAATCTGGTTGGAAAAAAATAACATCAGTGGTTGAAAAAAACACTCATCTTACAGTGGTATAACTACAATACAAATACAGTAAATAAGTCTACATTCTACATTAAGACTTGGTTGTCCTTTAAGAGGGGAAATGGTTCTGAATAATCGAGGCAAAATAAGGAGGAAACATGAAAAAATACAGTTTTTCATTGGAAACTATGAAAGAAGTGGTGACTGAGTTCAGGATTAAAAAGTCCAGCCCCAGTCTAATTGTGTTATATGGATGACCAAAGGTGTCACTGAATTCTCACCACCTTTAACAGGGCTTAAGAGCTGGAAACCTTGCAAATGCCTCTTTAAACACCTGATACCTAGTGATTACACTGAAGCAGCCTTGCCATTACTGGGTCTGTGTGTGAGTGGATGAGAGTTCCTGTGACTTTTGCCATTGTTTTAAAATCTAGTCCTTATGACAGGAAGGCTGTCCATGCTGGCAGAGAACATGTCAGTGAATAGACAGCACTTGAGACAACATCTGAAACTGCCTTGCTTTCCATTCTTGGTAATTTGTGTGTGGGTGTGAACGTGTGAGTGTCAGATAGTGCAGAGGTGAAGAGGGAGAGGCGGAGGACTGAAGAGAGGAAGTGATTTAATGTCAAAAATGTTTGGGAGCAAATTTTAAAACAAAATCTACATGGCCACAAGCCAGTGGGACAGGAGACAACAGTGTACAGATTAATGTAAAAAGTCCTTATTTCCTTGTACAGCCATTCCTTTGCTGTTTGGACCCATGGCTCCCTCGGACTGGTTGTGACTCCTGCTCTTGAAGCTATTATCCTAATGTCCAGATTCAGGGAACCTACCCAGTCATGTTTAGGTACTAATGTCAGTGTCTTGTCATCATGTAGAACAGACAAAGAAATAACCTTCAGGTCTCCTCTGGTCACGAGGACTGCCACAGCTTTGTTGACCAGTAGGTCTGAATGTTCTTAGATTTATTGAGTGACTGTAGGCTTTTTTCCTTACATCGTGAGTGGCAGTCATTTTTAGATTTTTAGCAAAACAATGCATTTAGATATATTTCTGGATTTAAGCAAGTAGCACAAAGTCTACAGAGGTTCTACTGACTGTGAACCTTACTTTAGATCCTCCTGGTCAAAATCATCTATGTTTTACCATGCAGTATTTTATGTTTACAGATCCAGGGTACTTCATCAGCATGGTACCATTATTCTCCTTTATTTCATAGTCATAGTGTAAAATATGGTGACCCAGGCACAGAACAGGGGCAATGAAAAAGACAAAGGTCATTTAAAAAATTTGGATTATCTGTTAATGTTTGGATAAGGTGTCATTAGAGCCCCTTTTACTAGTTCCTTTCTGGTGTCTCTCATTTGCATCTGTGATGTTTGTGCCTCAGTGTCTCCTGTGACCAATACAGTGCTTTCATAAGACTGCCATAAATTTAACAGTAAGACATAGGATATGATCTGTTCATGCCAACAAGCACTACTCAAGAAGGCTGTGGTGTGCTGCACCATTATGGCTTAGCATAAAGCGTGCGACCAACAGCTGTGCCAGTTCAATCTGAGTTGGGAGCCTTAATGTGTCTGCTTCCATGAGCTGTCATGTCACATGCAGTATGGCAGTGTTATGGGGGAGTAAAGATTTTTGTCGTTCGTTCTCTTAAACTGCTATACCTAAGTGGGTACAACCTCTTCTTGTGAAAGTTCATTGTTCAATGCATCATACACGGGTCACTAAAACAGACTGTGTCGTACATGTAGTTCAAAGACAATGAGAATCGTCCGTCAAATGTTTAATCATTGTTTAGTTAGTTGAATTGGCCATTCAAAGAAATGCACTTCATGTAAGAAAAATACTATGAGAAGAAAATATTTGTTTTTATTACACCTGGTGACATTTGACCTCAATGAACAAGATGGTGTTTTACCCTTAGAATACACTTTATTCTATACCTTTGATGTGCCCTTAGTGTTCTCGCCCAACCTCTGTGTCCTGACTACAATCTCTCTGGGAATGCTAGTTCTGGGCATCTTTTACATAGTCTAATGAAACATTCAGAGCACATTTATATGGATGAAGCCAGAGTGGGAAAGATGCGAAAAGGCAGGACTAGGAGCTAGCCACTAGCACTCTTCCACTCGAATGCTGTGTTTATGAATGAATTGTGAATGTTTTGTTAGACACAGTCAGAGAAAAGTGCCCTCTCTTCCAGACATTTTAATCCCCAAAGATCACTGGTTGAATATATAGGTAGATATATTAAGCTAGGGACCTTGGACCTTATCCTAAGCAGCCTGAATGTGTGTGTGTTTTTTTTTTTTTTTTTTCTGTTTCTTTTTTTTTTAGCCATGTACAGATATGGGTGCACTAGCATAAAAAGTGGAGCTTTGCAGTGGTAAATATCAGGCAAGTGACCTTTTGTGTGAGGTGTGTAAGGGGCAGCACCTGAGGGCTAGTGTTAGCTATGGGAAGGGTTTGGGACACTAGTTAAGAGCTATGCCCTAACTAACAGCGATCCATGCTTTCAGGTGCACCAGCACTGTCTTCAACTTCTAGATAGAAATGGCCTCTTTCCCTCATAAACATTGTATTTTTAATATTACTTTGGTTGTTTTTTATCCGTTTAATGATGGGTACCTGTGTTTGGTCATTTTAGCCATTGTAAGGTACTTTGTGTAATATGATGTACATTTGACATATTTATAATGCAGGATGTAAATATTGTTTTTTGTTTTTTTTTCTGTTTGTTTATTTTTTGTTAATTTCCCATTGTGTTTAATTTCCATGTTCTAAGTGTGAAATCAAGCAAATGCAAGAGAGTAACCTGTTGTATGACTGGATGCTTGGCTGGCAATTGACCTATTAAACCATCCCAATAAAAATGATTTATACCATACATTTGCCAATCTCTTCATTCTTAACATTCTGTTGTTGTATCATTATATTGCAATAGAGTAATAAACCTATTCATGATCTTACTGCCAGCTAAATCTGAATGTTCAGAGTTCATTCACTATACTTTAATTTTATAGTACTCATTACAATACAAATGCTTATATTGATACTAGGACAAGGTAAATGACCTGTGGCATGACACAAATAATGTTCACTGACAAGCTTTTTATGAACAATCATAAAATTGTTCCTGAGATACTAACGGGAATACTTAAAAGTGGTCTTTTACCACCTCAGGCTAACTGTGGTGTTGTGTATGCAGCTTCCCCTGCGTTCTTTTCATCCTTCCCTCTGACAGAGGATGCCCTGATATATTTACCTAATGAGGACTCTTTAGGCTTGTGAGTGGGAGAGTGAGAGGTGTTGAAATGGAGAGGAGAGTAAAACTCCCCATTAATCCCTAGGTGTTTACACTAATCCCATCTGTATAAACATACCCTTCCCTCTCATTTTACTTCCTTCTTCCCCATTCTTTCTCTCTTTCACACACACACACACACACACACACACACACACACACACACACACACACACACACACACACACACACACACACACACACACACACACACACACACGCACACAGACACACACACATGCATATGCACACAGACACACACACATGCATATGCACACAGGCACAGACAAGCACATTGACCATCCACTTTGGTAGATTTTGTGGAAATTTTCTTTTCAGCTCAAGCAAACCATCGCGAGCAAACTTGTGCCTGTCTCCACGGACATTTTACAGCAATTAAGCAAAATGTGCTCAATCTAATCTATTTTTAATCCCACCTCTTGAGCCCACTCACAGATACATCTACTTTCACTTCTGTGAGTCAGGAGTACTTCAAGTTAATTGTAAATGCTTGCCATTAATGGTCACTGCAAGTGCAGGCTTTTGCCTGGGCAAATTGCAAGATAAGCACTTACTAAAACTAACTTAAAAGTACCATAATATGTATATATGGAAGTTGTGATCCTGATACTGCTATTTAACCCATGTGGATGGGGACCTGCTCTAGAACAGAGCCTTTGTCTGATGTGAACCAGGCCTTTCCCAGACATGGCGGCTACCTGGGTTAGCTAAGCTACATTATTTATGTATGCACCAGCAAGGTACTTTTTTTAGGTAGAACAAAAGCTATCTGACATTCATCTGTCAAACTCAACATGCCCTTGATAGACATAGTTTTGCTAAGAACCGAGACACATTTAATCATGTCTTCCTCTGGCAGGGGTTTTTGACAAGTTACAATAATAATGCATAGATATGGTGTGTAGGGTCTTGTGCTATTACAGATAAGTGGTAAATATGAGGGAGTTACCAAGCCACCCACCTGAACACTGACAAATGGCTTCCCAAATTGCAGAGGAGGACTTCCTGACTGATAAATTTGTTTGTGAAATTCTTCCCAAATCTATACTTACGCCTTAGAACCCTGATTAAAAACCACACCCCTTATCAATCACCACCATATCTAATCCCCTAATTATTACCACCCTGACACCTCCCTCCAATGTAAACCCATCACAAAAATGATTGACACATTGACACATTCTAGAAGACACTAAAGGGAGTGGGAAACAAACACACACCCACACAGACATAGCCAGAGAGCGAAAACACAGGAGAACACAGGGCACGGTTAAAAAGGCTGCAGTCTCAGCACTACAGTACATCACTACATTTATTACAGATTGGCAGCACATGATGTACATCAGTAAAACCTATGTTCTTGACTTAACAATGCACAGAAATTACAGCATTTAACCAGCATTTCTACATCAAACAGTACACAATCTCCTGTCCCTAACAAAACACCTGTTGCTAAGGAAAAATAAATGATGTGGATATTTTACAACATAAGTCAGGCATGATAGATAACTATGTCTAACAAGTCACTTAACCTTACCATTATACTCAAATAAATAATCCTATGTGTTGCCTCTCCCCTACTCTCGCCATCCCTCTCTGCTTTCTCCTTTCCACAGTCCCCAGGTGATGTCCTCTATTGCACTTCTCTTACCTCGGCATTTATCAAGTTCATCTCTCTTGTTCACTGATACACTGTTAGTTATGCCAAGCTTTTTCTTTCTTTTCTCTTGCTGTTTTACCAGTATGCTCATTCTCTTATCTAGTTTTCACTCCCTCTCTCTCACTTTTTTTTTGTCTGTTCACATACCAATCTTCATTTTATTCTTTCTCTCTCCTGCTTCTCATTCTGTCTTACTTCTGTCCCTATCCTGCTGCATCTCCATCTCCCTCTTTTTAAATGTCTCTCTCTCTCCCTCTCTCTCCCTCTCTGTCTCTCTCTCTCTCCCTCTCTCTCTCTCTCTCTCTGTCTCTCTCTCTCTCTCTCTCTCTCTCTCTCTGTTGTTAATTTGCCTGAGAATGCATTAGGCATAATGAAAGCTGAGGGCCGAGGGAATCCTCCCGGGCCCCATTAATCATTGCCCCTCAGACAGGCAACCTTGATTACAAGTGGCAAGAAATTCATTAGAGCCGGGCCTCTGACAACTTTTATCTCCGCCACTAGCTCTGACTCATTAGGCAGCCAAATTAAAGCTATGATGGCCCTGATGAAATTCATCGCTTGTTTATCTTGTGCGATTTGATGCATCTGCCCATACATCACCAGCGCGGGCGTCCACCAGACCCTCCCAAGAAGGCCAGAGCCCTGCCCACCACCCACACCCCTGGAGTACTGGCCAGTGTGGTGCACGCCATTGCTCAACCCCCCACCTCCATGGTCCTAACACATACACACACCTCCCCACAATCTCCTCTCCTGCTGAGAATGGCCAAGCTTCCTCCCAGCACATTCGTATCCTCATTGACAATTTAATTGTTGCAATTACTGCCTCTGCTTTGCCAGTAGAACACAGTTATTGCAGTCAATTACCAGAAAGCACAGGGTCTTGCGGATGCTTTTGTAGTCTACATGAGCTGTGTATTTATATCATGTGTGGTATGTACTATACAAGTAGATAAAAGTTATGTCATTAGTGGTCTTATTTGTGTCCCTAAGGGGCACAATACCTGCAAGATGCTTTTAAATTTTTCAGTTATTTTCACCTCACAACCTTATTTCCTCTGTATCACCCCCCTACCCCCACTAAAAAAAACCCTCTAACTTATTTAAGATGATGGCGAAACGGTCATCAGGATTTTGTTTACAGATACAGAAGAGTTGTATCATGCCCCTGATATCTAGCAGAAGTCAGTGAGGTGACAGAAACGAGATGGCATCACTTATGACTGTGATGGCCCGAGCAGTAAACACCGTAGTGTTAGTGAAAGTCAAAACATGGCAGTTGCGCTTACATCACCTCATTTAGATGGAACTCTCTTCCACAAAAGCCCAACGCTTACTTTTGCAGCTGAAGTATCAGGCTGAGGTAATGAAAATAACAGACACCACACGAAAACATAGTGAGGTACAATATATTGTATACTGAACTGAAACTGTCTACTAACAGAGTGGAAAAACACATTTAATGTTAACTTGTGTCCCATGTGTCCTGTCTCTTTTCTAAGTGTATGTAATCTGTTCCATCAATGGTACAAAATATATATTTGCTCCCCTGTCCAATTTCTCCCTGTGACCAGCTTGAGGTTATCCCCCACAGGACAGCATCACTGTTAAAATTCTTTCACACCAGGACATCTCTTACCCTAGCCATGGTTATGCTGCTAAAACTCAATGCAACCCATTTTTTATTGCGGGTTGTGCTATCTCAAAATACTTCCTACAGTCCTGATACAGGCAATTTTCATTACTTTTATCCCTCTATTGCCACCCCTTCCAAACAGTGTTTTTTTTTTCATTCATAATTAGGAGTTCAAGGTGGTTCTACCATCCTTTAACATTTTTAAATTAAAAATGAAAAACATATAATTATTGTATGGTTCTGATGTAGCCACAGATTACCTGAGACAGGCACTAATAGGGAATTGGACAATTGCTTTTGTGTTTTAGCCTATTGATCACTGGAACCAATGCATAAAACAGCAGGGTAAATATGTTTAGAAAGGTCTGGGGAACACTTAATTACAAGAGTGAAACGGTATTCTAACTAAGAATGTCATGTCATCAGCTTCAGGACGTTTTGGCACAGGGCTTATGCCAATAATTTTGGAAGTGTGAGCACATTCCATAGGTACCCACACTGCTTTATCTATTCAAATTTGAGAGAGACCCTTCATCCCCATTTCATTAAACACAATATTATGGTTTGGAAAATGAAAATGTGGTTTTGAACAAACATTTCCGTTGGTCTCAGATGAACGTTGCTCTCACTCTTTAAGGGTAATGAATCTGGCCTTCTCTGGAAGCGTTTCAAAGCACACTGTCTGGGGCAAGCTCATCAATATACAAAGTTCCTCTCGTGTTCCTATGAACGATGACTGATCAGACCTTACACAGTCCAACAGGCAAATATACATATTTTTATTTCGCTGCAATTTTCAGAGCACTGGGGCTTAATTTAGATAGACCACCTGTGTGGCTTACATGGCAGTTTCTTAAACAGTCTAAGATAACTTCACCAAATAGACATTATTATTGTTGTTTGGTAATGTGTGATTTACTCCTCTTATCTTGCCGTCTATTTTACATTTAACATTTTATAGGCTAATATAGATAGGAATAGTCTCTGAAAAGTTGTTGCGTAAAGGTTGTTGCGTATTTACTGTAGACCTACAGCTTTCAAACTTGTCTGGTTCGTCATGATTGATGCAGGGAACATTTTTGTCATGCAGATAACATCCTCTTTGAACAAGTCACAGTGTAGGCTAGGCACTGGAGTCCTTTTGCGTCCACGTGTCAACTTCGTTCTCTCCATTAGCGAGTAAGCGCGAAAGTGCTATCTTAATATATCACGCGTCATGGGAAGTAGAGGTCGAGACATGCCACTTGACCGCTCAAGTGCTTGTTCAGGGGTAAGCCAGTTGCTAACGCTAATAAACTGTATGTGAAGATTTAATGAGTCGCCTTGGCTTACTGTTTCTGTTGGTGATTGCCACGTTAGTGTGTGTGTGTGTGTGTGTGTGTGGGTGGATAGAGCATACAATTCTCTGTCGTGCAGCTGCCTTAAAATAGCACGCGGTCGGTTTATAAGAAGACAGGAGAAATAGTTGAAATCGTAGGCCTTGTAAAAGAATGGCGGGTGTTACACAGGATGATGTTTTATTTTACTGACACAGAGGCTATGATTTCCAGTCAAAATTGCACAGACGCCCCCCCCCCCCGGCGCGCGTGGGTGCGTGCGTGCGTCTGTGCGCGCATGTGTGTACTAAGGCCTACCCCACCCATGGCTCTTCTCGCTCACACGAAGTGATTTATTGTGAAGTTCATTACAATGTGTTGGATATGACCGCTCTAATGGGGATCCATCAGTCCACCTTGCGACAGCATGGCCTCCTAAAGAGAGATAAATGATACTCTCGCTCATTTACAAAAACCTTTCTCTCCTTTCACTACTTTGACTGCAAGAGAAAACTATAGCCTATAGTGTTCTGTCTTTGTGCCAAACCAAAAAAAGCCAAATGATCCTAAAAACATAACAGACCAAAACAGGATCCTTTGTTAAAATAGGACCGTAACCACTCTTATTCTCACAAATCAAGAGGGATTTGTAAACAGAATCATGCAAGTGTCGAAAATTATTTTTAAGTGTTTCGAGCTGCATTTTGCTGTCCGCCGTCTATTTTAGCCTACTATAGATTTCTGTGGTTCACTCGGTAAGGCCTTAAAAACATTTTATTTTTCCATATGTCAAAAAGAGGGTAACGTTAGTCTATATACCTATTTGTGCTCACTCACAAGTTCACGAGTTTTCAAATTTTTAGAATTTATTTACAAAACTGTGTAGGGAATTAATTAATAAAACGTTTCTAAATCCTTGCTCTAGGATCCCTCTCTGCAAAGAAATACATTTATAATAGCCTATTTCTGTTTTGACAGTTCTGGGAAATCAGCATTTTGCAAGATTGATTGGTCTTTTCTCCCAAAAGGATGTGTGGGTCAGTAACAGGTAAACTGCGGAAACCATAGGTAGGACCTATTTTAAAAATAATATAAGGCCATAAGGCAACACTGTCAAAGATCAGTGTGTTACTTAAAGAATAGTTTGAATTTAGTTTGGAACAGTTCTAGCTGAAACTATCACCTAATTGCCAAATACACCACATCAAAATTAGGCGCTGAAGAAAAATCTAATTATCAACTCCAAACCCTGAGAATTGAAATTATCCATTCCCCACTCATTCATTAAAATTTCAAAATCACAAAAAAAATTGTAAGATCGTGCTTTGCCCTTAGGTTATTTATTTTTCCATCACCCTTTTCACAAACAACTGGAGAATACAGTCGCTAAAAGTACTAAATGAGGACGTCTCGGAGTACATGCAAAATGATAAATTAAATGGTGTGGTAAGAGCTGTGAAAACAAGAGACTAAACAGGAGGGTGAGAACACATGCAGACATTTAACTAAACGTCAACTTATAAATATTCTTAAAATTGTTTTTACATTTCGAAATTTTCATAGTGCACATATGTCCTTTAAGACAAGTTCGATATTTACAGATTTACAAAAAAACAATAAATAAATGGCCAGAACACATTTGGAAAAGAAAATATACAGTCTTGTCCAAAACATCTATCTGTATAAAGACCATATGCTACAGAAAAATGATATCTGTCCCAGATACTCTTGTGGAATCCTTGCTTTTGTGCTTCATGCATTTAACATTAGCAGTTCAGTGTCTCTATTCTATTAAAGCACAGACTCAGGGCCTGCTGCCTTGCTCTATTTGTTGGTGCTGGCTCCTGACAGCAAACCTGTTGACATGAACCGGAATTGGGACGACAATTTTGGGGTTTCTCACCGGTTCGCCTGACCGATTGTTGACGTTGCCGGCTTTGATCCTTTTCCATTTAGCCCGTCGATTCTGAAACCAGATTTTTACCTGGACCTCGCTCAGTTTAAGTGCGTGTGCGATTTGCGAGCGCTCCGTAAGTGATAGGTACTTTTTACAGTGGAACTCCTTCTCAAGTTCAAGCAATTGCTCACTGGTGAAAGCTGTTCGTCTCCGTCTACTTTTGCCAGCAGAACCCCCCGGTGGTAAGGAGTCCTGAGAGCTGGGCTTGAGTTTGCCCTTTTGGGATAATGATCCACAGTTGTTCCCATCCGAGAAACTTTCGTTTTCACTGTCTCCGGAGCTGTCCTCTCTGTCACTGCATGCCGCGTCCGCTGACTTTAGGTCCAGTTTCTCCTCGTCTGAACTGTACAGTTTGGTCTCACCTACAATTACATATCACAGGTTAATTATCTAAATGTATAATAGACTTCCTTAAATAATTACAGAACTTCTAGAAAATGTGCACCAGACAAACTTATTTTAGGAAATGTATGTAACCCTGGATGTTATTTTGTACACAGGGCTCCTGATAACACACTACAGGCATCTTAAAATATCAATTGCAGAACAACCACAACTATGTGGCCTTCTCTATCTAATGCATTAACATTTTATAGAAACCTCAGGGCCATGCAATTATTGTTGCGATTGCGATGCAATTGTAATACACCACTTCAGAGTAGATAAAGTCCAATTAGTCTACAATATTTTTTGAGAAAAACGTATCCATCCTTTTAATTGCTTCGATTTTTATATTAGCATTACTTGGGCACGAGGAAGTGGGCAATTCACCTGACTAACAATAACAACAGTGCCTATTAGGAAGTTAGGAGGTAATTAATGAGGCAGCGACGTCGTTAGACTTCTTGCCATTAACTAAACAACGTTAGTGCACATAACAGAATAGTCAATGTAATCAATAAGATAACAATTAAAAAATGTGCTGCCTTCTAAAGTTGATCAACAAAGCTACCAGTGAAAGCAATGTCCTATTACATCAGTCATTATCTCACCTGTAATGGTTTGGAAAGTTTCTGAGAAGTTCAGAAGTTCCGAGGCTTTCTCTCTAGCGTGCAGATCCTCGGTGTGTGGGCTTTCTTGTCTCCTAATACTCGGATCAGCATTTAATCGAGGTCCGGGCATCTCTTGTGGAGGATAAAAACTGTCTGGTGGTTCCGAAAAGCTCGGCAGCGTAGTTGTAAGCGCCACCATAGAGGGCATTCCCTGGCCCAAACTCGCACAGAAAGTGTTCGTGAGTCGACCCGCGAACGACGCCAGGGGTGCTAAAGGAGGAATACCGGATGGCAAAGGCGAATGAGACAGGGCTTGCGGAATCATAAGTGGTCGATACGGCATAAACATTGGATAGCCGGTGTAGAGCAGGTGCCCCGGTCTCGGTTGCGGGGTTCCAATCAAGGAGTCAATTGAAAACGCCGTCCCTTGTCCGCTTGGTCTCTGCATTCTGAGAGAAATTCTGTCCACTCGTTTTATAAATTCCAAGTCAAACTTCTCGAGGAAAACGAAGGAAAATCACTCCTCCGATTGCAAGAAATCTCACAGCTCTCGCTGTTTGTATTATCCACTCTGACCGTGGTGAGCCGTTTTTCCTCGTTCCCTCCTCTCTGCTGACTGTGACCTGACGCCTTTTTTGTATTAGCCCAGTCCCTCTTCCCCTATTTGTCACAAACTGAGACATAAACACAGTCTCTCTCTCTCTCTCTCTCCTTCCTCTCTCTCGCGCGCGTAATCTCTATGTCCCACCTCTCGCTCTCTTTCTCTCTCTCTCTCTCTCTCTCACACACACACACACACACAAACGAACAGTGCTTATCAGCTGCAATACAAGAGGATAGAGGGGGGTGTTGCCCTCGGGACTCATCCATCTTCCTCAAATTACGCTTCATTTCCTTATTCAGCTTCTGACTTTTTTGGCCGCCTTGAGAGGCGGTAGTTTCCCAGTGGATACCAAATAGATGGGTCGAGCCCCCTCTTTCTCTCAGTCCACATTGACTAGAAGCGGTGTGAGAGACTGCTTTAGACCTTCCCCCTCTGTAATCGTTGACCACACCAACCCAATCAACTATTATTAATTTTGATTGATGATAAGTAATTACTTTGGATTCAAGGCAAGACATAAAACAACGACTCCTTTGTTGAATTTAGGGAACTGATGGCAACGGAGACAGGAGGGCTGGAGAGGCAGATGTTTTGCCCCTTATGTGAGAGAAAAGCTGTACTATTCTTTAGAGATAAAAACAATGAATTTGGCCCCGGAGAAGTGCTACAACAAGTATTCCCCGGAGAGAAATGTTCTGGTGAAAATTGGATTTAAATGAAAGACAGGGGAGAAGGGTCAATAGCATTTCAGGAGCAATGCCACCAAATTTGGTATTGTGAAGCTTTTATCTCAAATTCAATTTAACCTAGAGAGGATCATCTGATCATATTCAAATGAGATTAGCCAACTCTATTAAACACGGTAAAGTTCAACTTCATGGCGCAATTATCATTCTAATTGAAAATCACGACTATATTGTACTGACCAGCAAATAAATTACTGTTGACTATTTCTTCCTTCAGTGACACATGTATTTTGAATAAATCATCATTTTCATATATTCCGGGTGCGTTTTTTCTTCAAGTGTTAATTTAATCGGAGATCATTTTACCGTTTAAATGCCAATTCGAAGTGATGATGATTAGCCCCTATTGAGTCCCGGGGGCTCGGGCACTCCAACTGGCCGTCTGATTGCATGAAGACATAAACATATCACCTCCGACTCTAATTAGCAATGGAGGACCAGGAAATGCTAATTATTCTTCTAATTGCAAATGACTTCATTCAGCAGCAGCGCTCTTTGATCTATTGAAACCAGACAGCTCCTTCTCTCTCGCTCTTTCTACTTGTGGGTCTCATTAAGTGGACTGTAAGCTACGCGAAAGATGGAGGGGACACTCGTTTTAAAAGCACATTGCCCGTGAAAGCTCCCACTTTACTGGGATGCTCTGCTGGACAAGCCATTTCGGCCGTGTAACCCAACTTTAAAACTGCGTCAATATGTTTTATATTAGGTCACTCACAGCACAGTGTTAAGCTTAAAGCAACAATACTACTACAAGCAATAGCAAAAATAATCACACACAATTATTATTCTGATCATTATTATTATTATAATTATTATAACTCTAGCGCAAAGAAGCTACATATTGCTTTGGCTTACAAACCTGAAGGAACAATACTGTTTGGCCTTTATAAAACTAATTGTTATTGAGGCTCAGAATGCAATTAAGCGTTGGAGTGGCAGGAAGAATAGGGTTGTTTTCAGGGGTTACTCCAGCGCACTGCAAGACAGCGCACTGCAAGGGTGTCACTCTCCAAGAATTGTTTCTAAGTTATACTTCCTAAATATTTCACACAATTGAGCACAAATTCCCAAACCTGTCCGTCCTAAAATGGAACTGATGCATATACCGTGCATCCGTCAGCAAATATGTTGAAGTTGATGATGGATAAGTTGATGTGAACTTTGTTGCCAAACAAAAAATACCTGGATAGAAATAAGAAGTCATTGCAAATTGATAATTTCCCATTTCATATTTTTTATCCAAACCTCATACATGTCAGAAGTAGCTTTATTTGTCAAATACTTTGGTCGTATCCCACTTATGTGAAGTTGTCACGAAAATTAAAGCAGAATGGCTAATAAAAATGTTCTTTTCGGCGGCCAGTTCCGAACACTGAGGAAACCTAGTGATCGGCGTAAAAGTCGCCAAAGCTTATTATGTCCATTATACTTCATTTTATTGACCTGGCGGTGCCAATAATCCTCACAAATAATTTCATCATAAAAAAATCATAGTACGTTTTATGCATTATTATTAAGTAGCCTATCATTGGGACACAGTTTAAGAGCAAACCAAGCTGATAAAAAGAAAGCTATGATTATTCAGCAATGCAGTTAGTCTTACTGACATATTTAAACGACGTATGAGAAGCTCAAATATCGCCTCTCCATCCGGACGTAAAGGTCTGTAGACTGGCTGCATGTTGTTTAGGTTGCCCTTTGTGTGGGAGTCATCAGATTCAAACCATGTTTTTTTTCTAGTGTGTTTTATTCATTAGAGATTAATCATACTTACTCACATCCTTTTTACAACTAGGTTATCACCTAAAAAGGATAGTCTACGGCACATTTTTAAGCTGATCTGATTTATAATATTCCCCACACCACAACCAACATACCAAAAAAAATTCCATTAACAATTTGCATGTCAAAGCTGAAATCAGTTCAATGGAATTAATTCAGTATTTTCTACATTGAAATTTTAAAATAACCTGATGTGAGGCATACATTCAGCCACCATACCAATAATGCAGCACAGTTTTGCAAGTAGTTACAGGTAAATGCTCTCCAAAAAGTTACACTGTATGTTTTTCTAGTAGATCGTAGCCTGCACATTGAAGTTGAGTGAGTGAACATCATGATGCACGTATCTCTCTTTATTAGATGCCGTCTTGTTTTCGTAATTGTTTCGACTCATTCCTAAATCCAATATCACCAAACTTAATTGACTGTGGAAAAGACACTATTAGCAGTTTTGTAATTTGCCACGTAACGACCGTAGCACCCCCTTGTGGTACAAGCGCTAGCTCTTTATGGTGTAACAAAAAAGGCAACAATGACTCTTTAATGTAAATGCTTTAACTGAGACTAAAAAGATTTTCTTTCAAGGTGATTAAATAATCAATTCCAAATACTTAAATATTATGGTTTGTTTAATTACATTTTCATTTTTAAAAATAATTAATCCATCTTTAAACCATATCATTCTCTTGCAGATATAGCCGCAAAACACTTTTATATTAGACCTAAAGAACATCTGAAGCCCACAAATGTATTTGTAAAAAGTTTAACCATTATATACATATGATATTGATATTACCAAATATTTAAATCAAAGATGTTGGCCATAAACTCTCAGGGAACATCCCCCATAACCATTGCATCTGGCTGAATTATCCTACCATATAATAGACAGAACAAACAAAATGCACATGTCCTCCATTTTCCAGCACAAATTCCAGACAGTAAAACAAAATTGCAACAGCCATTATTTACAGTTATGGGATGGCATAGGAACTAAGGTCAGACAAAACTGTACTTTTTAATCTTACCCAGGTCATACAGCTTCAGAAAGAAATAGGTTAAACAATATATACAGTTTCAAACCTATCCCTTAAAGGGCATGGAGTGATTGCAGACCCCTGCCCTCAGTGAATATAGTCCCTAAAATCCAGCAGCAGGTACTTTTTCAAGAAGGTGGGAAGTGGCAGTGTGGGAACAACCTTGTGCAAACGCCCATCGAGATAGGTCCGTAGTTTGAAGCGGGCGAGATGCTGTAGTGATCGAGGTGTTTGGGTCAAGGCAAACACAGACTCAAAGAAACCCTGGTGTTGCTGTGGGAGGCAATGATGAGATTACAACAGTTACAACAGGAAACTGATGTATGTCTTACACAGAGTGTTAATGCAAAGTGACTATATTACAGGTGGTTTTTCAGCAAATGTCATTTATTTCATTATTTAAAAACTGCATTGTGATTAAAAAGGGGTGACCTGATAAAATAATAATTTTATTTAAGGAACATTTTTTCAAGTAATATAACTGCAGTTCCAAAACATAAATGATTTTCAAGCCTACCTTAAAAACATCAGATGGGACAGCCTCCACCCATTTTTCTGTAACCTTTAGGCGGTCATATGCGTTCAAGAGTGCTTCAATGACACGTGGACGTGCGCAGCAGTATTTCAACACCTGAAAGGCCCATTGACAGCATGAATCATTTTATGCATCGCATAGTGCTTAAAGCAGTATATGGAAAACTGCATTTTTTGTGTCCATACTGTTATTAACAGTACTTAGTTAACAGCCTATTGAAATTCTGATTTTGGCCATCTGTATTAGTGAACTTAAATAACTGGAATATGTTTGGCATAAAGATGTTAAGTCTCCCATGGCATCAGGACGGTGTGCTACAGGAGTTCAGGAGCCCTGTCATGTTCACTGGAGGTGTAGGGCCAAGGGGTTACATCCGGGGGAAACACGTAGAATAATTAAACACTTGGCAAGACGAACAGATTGAGCCCCCCTCTGGGAGATGCACGAGGAATTTCTGCAATTAGTGCTAATTAATCTCCGATTAACATTTGGCTAATTAGGAATCAGGCAATTTGTCTGACTCAAGTGGGACAAGTGAGCATGTACAGTGTAGCATACTGGCAGCAGTATAGAGGATCAAAATCTGGTCATGCCTAAAATGCCTGTGCTTTCAAGTCATAGACTTCAATGATGATAATGTGCATGTGGTCGTGGTCGTGGCAGGGCTGGGTGTCTCAAAAAGAGTCTCTCCTGGAGGTTTAATTTGAAAGGTGAGCCTGTCTGTAATTATTTACTGTTCTATGTGTGTTTCCCATGTTGTTTGTTATGAGTTCCATTAAGGGAGACCGTCTGAAGCATACCTAGAGAGGCTGAATTTATTTAGTTTTAGATGGATTACTGCCTTTTACATAGATTACAGCATACACGACATGAGTATGATGGACATGACACAGACTTGAGTGCTGGTGATTATTAGAAAACTAGCCAACTCAAAGAAGGAAAAATTCTCAAATAAAGGTAGTTTAGGCTGTATGCAAGCCAAATATCATGCTCCTACATTCTAGTCAGTGGATACATCTTGACATTCATATTTTAGGCTCCACAATATCATGCGAAAACAGTGTTTGGGTGTAAGCAGGAATGGCTTTGACCAACCATATACAAATATCTTAGGATAGTCCTCTGAGAAACACCTCTTGACTATTATGCATAGGTTATGAATAGGGCAGCATTATGCTGCATTAGGAAAACCAACTCTAACCATTCAAGGGACAGTGGAAATAAGGACAAAACCAAGGTTAACACATTTAACCAAGCCTTTTCTTTTTTATCAGCTTCACCCTGCTTAGTTTATCGCTACTTAACAAAAATAGCTTAATGGATGGCTTTGCTGACATCTTGTTCTGTTTACCGTCTTCAGCTGTGTAAATTAATGATTTTGTTACTGCCATCTATGCAAGACATACAACTAGCATTGGGGTAAATTAACAAATATAGATAATAATTAGAGATTTTGCCAGATTTGGGCACACAAGAATTTAATGTGTATTTGCATGTGGGTGTATTGTCTGCATGTGAGTGGGATGATTGGTGGGAGTGAAGGGCTACTGGCGGTACAGTAGCCCTTCACTAGTAGGGTTTCCTTTGTCTTAGTCTCATAACTGGGTTATCTTCCTGTGTACAGCACTTTGATCTGTAGACTGTATGAAGTTGATGTTGATGGCTGATTTGCTTTTTCCCAGGGTTAAGCTATGACACATTCCGGAAAGACATGATCTGTTATAACAATAATATCACACTAACATTACGTTGACACTCCAGCCATCTGACCTCTGCTGGTCTCACCACTGGGTGGTTGTTTATTATCTAGCATTAGGACAGTCTGTCATAGTAAAAGATGTGGGAGTAACACTAAAGCATTAGTAAGTAAAGCAAGAATGATACAGCTATCTCCTAAAGAAACACCTCACCTGGGGCAGTGCTCCTGGCCAGACACGTATCGATCCATAGTTGAGCAGAGCTTGTACCACCCTCTCAGGCTCATGGTCTTGTTTGTAGGCTACCTCTTTTAGCACGTTGTGCATGGGTGCATTACCACCATAGCACATGTCATTGACACGCGCCCCATTTTTTAGCAGAAGGTCCACTACGTCCGGGTTCACATTCTTGCAAGCCAGGTGCAATGGTGTCTGATGCTGCAGGTCCTCTGTGAGAACCTTGGCCCCAGCATCTATTAGATGTTGGCACACCTGGCAGTACCGCCCCAGTGTGGCCTTCTCCTGTGGCTGAGCGCAGGCAGCATTGAGTGGGGTCTTGCCCTCATCATTCTGATGCTCCAGGTGAGCCCCATAGCGCAGGTAGAGGTTAACATGGTCAGGTAGGCCATGGCGACTGGCCACATGCAGCGGGGTATCATCCTCCTCAAGGCTCCGCCCGTTCACTGCAGCTCCAAACTGAAGCAGGTATTTCGCACAACTGTGTACAAGACAGTCAGAAATGTAAATATGTTTCAGCTTAATGCAGATAGAACATATGGACTACTGTAGTGTGGTTATGTTAATTACATTTTTTGATCTAGATAGGATCTCAGTAAAACCACCTATATATCAACAATTCATTACATCTTTAAGATTATAATCTGATGGACAATGCTGTTGAAAGTAAGTGCACAACAGTTCGAATGAAATAATGCATCCATCAAACATCATCTAGTTTAATAAAGAAAGGCGCTTCTTGTAGAAACCTTTAGACACCTTTCGACATGAAATTTTAAACAGTTTTACACTCACTCAATAGACTCTTTTTCTGTGCAGACGTGCAGGGGCATGAGGCCGTCCTCGTTCACAGCGTTGGCATTTGCGCCGTACGACAGCAGCAACTTGGCACACTCGGGCTGGCATTCCTGGCAGGCCTCATGTAGAGCAGTGGTGCCACCTGGCGCCAAGTCCACATTGGCACCCCTCAGGAGCAGGTGCTTCAGGCACTCAGTAAAGCCCCGCCCAGCTGTGATGTGAAGGGGCGTGGTCAGGTCCTGCTCATAGGTTAGAGACCAAAGTCCTGTGAAGACATGGAGTGGAGTAAGATCATTTAAACCTCCAATGCTCTCTGGAAAACATTTTTTTCATCAGTTTTAGTAGAAGAGCCTCTTATAATCCCTCTGCCACATATGGAGCCAATTTGACTATAAAGTTAACAGTTAGATGTGCATTTTCCACCCTATTTATAAATATTTATCTTGAGTTGTTAAGGTAAGGCCTAACTTAATGTTCAGAGGTATTCAGTTAAAACAACCACATTATTTTGCCTGAACAGAAGATGAGATAAGATAACATAAACTTCATAGTCCCTAGAAGTAAAATTATTCTTGGTAATACTTTTTGGCCCCTTCTGAATACTCATCCATAAAAAAACATCTAGGCTTCACCTATCCTTCTTTCATTTTATTTACTTGCATATAGTATTTTTTTCTTCCTTCCTTTCTTTCTTTCTTTTCTTGTTGCATTCTTTATTATCTATGCTCCAAGGCATCATGCCAGTCATACTGACATCATGACCAGACTTGACCAGACATAACAATAAAAATTGCAAAAACTCTTCTGGACCGAAGAGATCTAAGGGGGACAATTCTGTAAACACTCTAGCAAAGGGTGTGACACAGAAGACATCCCACATTTCTTCTGAATGATCTTCAAATATTCAGCACACTCAAAACTTACGAGAATTCATGATTGATGACACTATAGGCTATTATAATTAATATGTTGAGTCGTAGGTCTTAAACGCAAATTTCCATGTTAAATAAATTTAAATTTGAGATTTAACGACAATGACAAACTAGATTAACTTTAGATATCTGAATACAATTCACATTCACAAACAACAGACATAGCATCTCATCTGCGGCCGGTTACACCAGCGGAGGAAAAACATACACATCAATATCCTTCTAAAAAAAGAATGCAAACACATTTGGTCAGTAGGCCTACTTGCAGCATGCTAATGCATTTTACACAACATTATCATCAATGGCTAAGACACGCAAACATACTCAGAACTCTGTAGTTAAATCTGTAGTTTTTCCACTCATCAATGTTACTAGTGTCGTAGACAGCATCAACCAGGTAGGCATACTCGGGGTCGTCGATTACACTAATAATGGTAATGTCATCCCCCACCAGCAGTGCATTCCAGAACTGCAGGATTTCCCCCGTTGCCTTAGCAGTGGCGATCACGTCGTTACGAAATGCTTTCGGTTTGCGGAACTTTATCTTTGCTTCCATTCGGGCATGTAATAAGCCCACTGTTCTCAGAAGGTCGGTGTATGGTTTGCTGGAAACAAGCCAAACTATCCTTTAAAAACAAGTTGTTTGTCGCCGACACGATATGGGTTGACTGGGCATCAGCCGCCGTTGTTTCCTCGCGGGTGTTTTGACTGTGTCTGTCACCTGGTGGACCAGAGAGGCTCTATTTTAAGCGTAACGGCGTGCAACGTGATATTGCTCCTGGCCTAAATAGCCTACTCCTGACATGAAGGGCAGGGGCAGATTGTGTTTTTGCTTCACGTCCATGCGTTGAAGATATTTAATAGATTCAGAGTTATTATGATATATTGGAGTTGCTGCAAACTTTTTCCTTTTTTATTTATTTATTTATTTTCTTCCCACCGATTTTTCGTCAACGATTCCCGGGACACTGAAACTCGGGGAGACATGAATGTTTGTAAGCATGTAGCCCAAGAAGTTTGTGAGCGAATAACGCCTTTTGGTCCCAGGCGCCCCCCCCCCCCCCTGTGCCAGTGTCCGTTAAAGAGGGGGAGACCGGCAAACGTTTTTGATGAATAACTCAATGAACGTTTCACCCAACAACATGACATTTTTGTGATATGTCGGTCTTACAGAGACGTATCGACCATAACCATAAACTCTCACTTGAAGCATAGCGCCACCTAGTGATATGGGTAAACGCAAAAATTGGGATTTTAAGTTGCCAATATCTTGGACCGAGGTGGGAACTGCGCAAAATACGTCATGCACGATCACCACAAAGACCTCTAACACCACAGAACATGCCATAAAATTTGGTCCATAAGGGGCGCTGTAATTGTAGAAAATGTAATTTTGCCTATTATCTAGAGAATGCTAACGTTTAGGCCTACAACCAATTTTTTTTAATCGTGAAATCTATTGACCCTCACGCATTGAAAACACTGGTCGACGCCCACTTCCAACGAGAACAATTTCCGTGAAATTTTAACATTACGAAAACAAATCTGAACGAACTTGTCATAAGCCGTTCATGTGAATCTTACCAAAGTTGGTATATGCCATCTACAGACAATGCTGACAAAAAGTTATCAAAGGATTTATCTTGAGATAAACCACTTCGAAGTTACACGTCAATGAACATTTAACACGTAGCTTAAATTCTTCAAAAGTCCATATCTTGGCTTTTAATTGCTCAAATTTGGTCAAAGTTGACATGCCATCTGTAAACAGCTTTTTTTTCATGTGTACAAAATTTTGTGACATTTCGTCATAGGGGGCGATGTTTATCGCCGAAGCTAGGTGTTGAAAAACAGTTTTTGTTAAATAACTCGTCACCAATTTTGGCCAAGACAATGATTTTGTGTTAGTATGTAGGTGTTACAGAGGCATATTGACCCAGCCCATAAACTCTCACTTGAAGCATAGCGCCACCTATTGATAAGGGTAATATCTTGGACCTAGAAGGTGGGATGTTCTGTGGTGTTAGAGGTCTTTGTGGTGATCGTGCATGATGTATTTTGTGCAGTTCCCTTCTCGGTCCAAGATATTGGCAACTCAAAATCCCAATTTTTGCATTTACCCTTATCACTAGGTGGCGCTATATGCTTCAAGTGAGAGTTGGGCTGGGTCAATATGCCTCTGTAACACCTACATACTAACACAAAATCATTGTCTTGGCCAAAATTGTTGATGAGTTATTTAACAAAAACTGTTTTTCAACACCTAGCTTCATCGATAAACATCGCCCCCTATGACGAAATGTCACAAAATTTAGTACACATGAAAAGAAAGCTGCCTAGAGATGGCATGTCAACTTTGACCAAATTTGAGCAATTAAAAGCCAAGATACGGCCATTTGAAGAATTTTAAGCTACGTGTTAAATGTTCATTGACGTGTAACTTCGGAACGGTTTATCTCAAGATAAATCCTTTTATAACTTTTTGTCAACATTGTCTGTAGATGGCATATACCAACTTTGGTAAGATTCACATGAACGGCCTATGACGAGTTCGTTCAGATTCATTTTTGCAATATTAAAATTTCACGGAAATTGTTCTCGTTGGAAGTGGCCGTCGACCAGTGTTTTCAATTCGTGAGGGTCAATAGATTTCATGATAACAAAAAATTGTTGACCAAAAGGCGTTATTCGCTCACAAACTTCTTGGGCTACATGCCTACAAACATTTATGTCTCCCCGAGTTTCAGTGTCCCGGGAATCGTTGACGAAAAATCGGTGGGAAAAAAAAAAGGGGGAAAAATTTTGCAGCAACTCCAATATGACCGCTTTCGCTAGCGGCGGTCATAATAAACCCTGTAGATTTCATTGTCTTTTTAAATAGGCCTATTGACAATTTCAACACTCCATAATTTTGAACTCCCCTGTATTTCATTAAAAGCACAGCATTACAGTCCAATGCTTCAGTTATAAATCAGATTTTTTTAAATGTTTCTGCAAATATTGAGTGGACCTTCTGTAGAGTAAATGTGCCTATTATATGAGCAGTTTTAGTGTTGTGCCTCAGGCCATGTCAAAATGTGAATCTAAACATACATTCATCTTAAAGAGTACATATTTCCATCCCTCCCAGTGCTACTACACCCATTTGTGGGTGGAACTAGTGAGGTCAGAACAGGAAAGCTTTTAACTGATCTGATGTATAATTTTACAGAAAGGCATCCTCGGTCCAATCCCATATCTCTAAAATGACATTACATGTCATCAACAGAAAATCATGTGGGTCTTTAGTAATTGTGACAAAATATGAATAGACTTCTTGCTGTGATTCAAGATAGTGCTCATTATTACTTCTATTTGCTAAAAATTCCTAATTAAGCATTGTTGACTGAAATATTTTAATGATTTAACACGGCCCTACTGTCATTCATTTAATGGTTGTTTATTTGTGCAGTTAAATGGGTGTAAAAAAGTAAATAACATGTATATTTGACTCATTTAAATTCTAGTTATGCATATGGTTAAGGACTTCCCAGTGTCCAAAACTATTAATGTTAAATGCAAGTACTGATTCTCAACAACAGGGAGTGCAACAACCGTAACACTAATGCTTAACAATTCTCAGAAACATCAGCAACAACACATGCCTTTGTGTGCATTTGGTTGGGGTGGGCACTGTCCTCATCACTGTATCAGGCCCCCAAAACACTTAGAGAGCTTAACAGTGGTGTAAGGCATTCCAGACACAATCCCACTCCATACGTACAGTGGGTTGGGACACATCACAAGAAAATGACCAATACATAGAGGCTAATGTTAATGAATATTGAGCCCAGTAAAAGAATATAACATTGCCCTGATTACAATGTTTTATTTGTTTTTGCCTAATCCATGCAGGGCCCTTGTAATCATCATAACTCTCCCCCACCTTAAGCCACCTATGAGTACACTACAAAAAGGACACCATAGAAAGAGTGTACATGTCTGTCTCAGTGTCTGAAGGATGTCAGCAGTCTAAACAGTGTTTAAACAGTGTCTAATTATCCATGGCCTATTTTCAACCCTGATAATGCTTTGGATCAGTGCCACTGAATATGTTGTGGAAGGCATTTAGCTGCACTCAGGTCTGTGGGAAGATTTCAGTGTTCAAAAAAGCCAACTGGCAGCCTTCAGTAATGAAAGAAGAATCAAACATGGACATGCCAAAAAATGTAGTTTCTCAAATGGCCAGTTGAGGCTGGTCCAAAAAGCAAGTTAATCCCAAGCTGCAGCACTAGTAAACATGTTTACCACCTAATGCAACAACCCCAACCCTAACCCAATTAATGACAACTGTACTTTGTAAACTTAATCAGACTTAAAATAATTTGCCTATCGAGCACTGTCAAGGTGGTGATCACCAGTTTCAAACAGCTCTTCAGAAAACCGGTGGGTAATGTCAGGGAGGGTCTGCCCACTTTATTTTTGTTTTATGGAGTAAAGGCATGTTTAGGATATTAAATTATGCTTCCACACAAGTAACTCCACATCCTGACAACGTGTGAAGACTAGTGTCACAGCTGGGTAAACCATTCCACCTTACAGATCATTATAAGGCCATCTGATTGTGTTGTCAGTGGCAACAGGGCTGCAGAATCGACTACTGTTATCTCTATACTGTATACTCTATACCTAATACTGATAACAGGACAATAACTGCTCCATGTAGTGAGTAAGGATGCAACTCAAACATAGAACCCTTCAGGAGAGAATGTGTATATCGATGTTCCTCCTATGTATTATATAAGATCTGGTGAATTTCAGGTAGGTGGTAGGATTCCACATTAAGTGACTGACAGGCAAAATAAAATAGACAATGTGTTGTTTAGCTATCACTACTACCAATGAATCTGTTTTTGGCTTGTAAACTAAAACTAAGGTGCTTGAAGTTTACATTTTTCCTGCGCATAAGGTGACTTTTGAATGCGTGTGAAGTTGTTATTTTAGAGGTGTAGAAATTTGAAAGTCAGGAATAGGGCAGTTAGGAAATAGCTTGGTGTGACAAGCTCCCTAGCTTCACCACCCTAACCCAGTTCACACTCCTCAGGGCACTAACTCCTGCAATCGTAACATGCAGCTTCATCACCACCCAACCAGTAACACAGAAAGGAACAGGGTAAAGGAATACGTTTCTTATATGAATTAAATATTTCTTACAATTATAATAATTGTGCTTTACTTTTAAAGGTGACTGGTTAGAATTATTTAATTGATAAACTAAATTGTTGATCTTTCTCAAAAGGTTGTCCATCCATTGCCTTTGTTTTGCTAAAAAGCCACTGCTGCACAGCTAATTTCCTCCACTTTGGCTGTCAACAAAACTAGTCACTATTTATCCCAGGGTTTCCTTCTGTCGCCCAACCCAAATGGTCTGACATTCTGTATGTGTCCATTGATATACATGTGCTGTAATGTGCCTTGTGCACTTTGAACCTTTTCTTGTAGTGAACACCTGTGTCCTGTGTCCACTGCTGGAGAAGTGTAAGGTATTATGGGCAGTCTATGACTTATGAACAGGTCCAGGTTTCACAGAGACATTTTTCAGCAATACAAAATATCTCTATTTGCATTCTGCTTCTACAACTAGCGTAATAGCTTCCATGTCATTTTTAAATTTCTTCTCTTCTCTTCCTCAAAATGTATGAAATCTAAAAATACCATATATGCCATGCCAATGTACCAATAGTCTTATCTGAGTGTATAGTTTCTATTCCAATAGTTTCTATTCTAGAAACCTAGCTGTAAAAGGTCATTCATCTCCATCACAGAATCATGTGCAACTGCAGTACTCATTTTCTGTAGTAGATATGGGCTTGTGTAGTAGATATGGCCTGAATTCATTAATTTGGGGATAGCTTGCTTTGTATGTTGCACCTGTGCTCTACCGCTGTTTAGACAGAAACAGCTGGGCAAATGCAGAACATCTTATGAGCTATAGCCAGATGAGCACAGCATACGTTTTCAGACAATTAAGAAAACACACACATCTCATATTTAAAGGCCTGATGGTCCGAACACTCATAGCCCAACATCATTGTAATAAAGCACACAGTCTCTCCCCCATGCCAAACACATGTAACCCACTTACCATCCTCTTTTACCCAGATCATGTCTCCTCCTTGAGGCTGGATGACCAGATTGACTGGAGCTTCTTTGGACAGCAGTTGGCGCACCGCCTCCAGATTTCCTGTATACAGAGCATTCTGGACCACTGGGTCTTGGCACATAAAAGCAGGGGGCTGAGAAGATCTGTGACTTGATGCTAGGCCTCTCTCTCTGACTTCCTTCCTTAAAAAGTAGCTGCTTGCTCCAGGAGTTGTCAGACGTCTCTGGTACTGCTGCCTCTCCAGCAGCTCTTTGTCCCTTTCCAGAGAGCGCAAGGCTGTCGGAGTAAAGACGAAACTTCCCTGTGACATCCCTGTCAGTGTTCAGTGGCAGCTTGAAGAGAATGTGCTGACAGGCCTCTCAGTCTGGGATGAGCAACGAAGTAGTTGGGAGCTTGCTTGCTAACAATTTTTAGAAGGTCTACTGACCGCTGCTTGGCTCTCATCTGTTGATTTGCCCGGTGAGTGTGTTTTGACATCCAATATGAGTGGCCCTCAGCAGCATGTGCAGGGAGGCTATTTTTAAGAGTCACATGCTCATTACATTCCAGTGCTGCTCCCTCATGTGCCACTGTGAGCCTGATACTCTTGTCTGGACATGCATGCAATTGGACAAAGCAAGAAAATTAAAAATACTTGTAAACATGGTCACTTTACGCATGTATTCACACGCAATTGTGGTCAATTCCTGAGACAAAGTAGCAGGACATTCCTCTAGAACAGCAGTGAGAAGGAGGGTCTGGGCAGACTTGGATTTTAATAACATAGACGTCTCAGTGGTTCCTGAACTGCAGCCCTTAATTGGCTAGTTTGTTATGTCCTGCTAAGATAAACAGTAGTTTAACCCCACAGATGGTCAGGGTTCAATCAGGGTCCTGCACCACAGGGCTCTGCAAAAGAGAACATGTAATTCATGCTGTCAAGTATGAGAGCATTCTCATGCTGACTGACTGGCTAATTGAGGGTTTATTCTGAGCCAGAAATTTGATCATGCAATTAATAATACACTCTCAAGAGTTCACGAGATATTTCAAGGCATAAAAATCTGATTCATTTCTCCTGTGCATATACACTCAGTCAGTGTTTTTAGTGCCTTACTTGATGATGACAGATGCTTAGCGAAGAAACCTTTGTGGTGAGCATATACAAATGCATGTACATGTTTCAAATATACTGTATTAGATAATTTTAAAATTGTTGTCTGGGATATGTTTCTGTGGAAGATTCCTGACTGAGTTTAGTTTATTTGCCATGCTGAAGTACAAGTCACATCTTAAGAGCCAAACACAGACTCAAGGACGGTCCTGTTAGATCTGTCAAATGGTAGCAATCGGGTAGGTTAAATACTCAAAACAATACACTCCACAACACAGATCACCTACCACACAAGATCAGCAAATTGCTTTAGTGTATGTACATTTAATCTGTAATTTGTTACCCAAAAACAGCTTCTAATATTTTCGCCATCCTAGTGCCCACATCCCACCAAGGCTGTTTGGAATGTATGCGTACATTCCTGCATGCTGACTTGGGCTACTAATCCTTACAGGGCTCAGATGTAGTAATGTTTTTTTTTTTGAAAAGAGCCTCCACTGCCACCCTCCTGACATCCCCAGAGACAGAAAATAGCAGAAGTTTATTGGCAAGAACCCCAAATATCCAGGAAGGACAGGTTTGCACTGTAACCCCTTTGCATCACAACATGCCTTCAAAGATATGCCTCTTCTGTGCCAGCCATCCACTAGCCGATCGCTGTGATCATTAGCGGGCTGCAGTCACACTGCTCCCACATTAAAGACCATTAGGCTGAATGGGGAGGCATCGCTGTGTTGCTGGGCCTATGGTCGCCTGAGAAGACGGCGCTCAATTAGACCAGTCAGGCCTGCTCTCCGGGCATTTGACAGACACTTTGCTTGAAAGATGGCCACAAGGTTACTGGGGTTGACGAAGAAAAATTGACAAAACATGAACATCTGTGATGATCAGTATTATTCAGTATTGTTAGAATTTTTATTTAAAGGATGGATCATAAATCCTCAATACACATTTGATTGTAAATATGATTGTAAAAGACATAGGCTTCTTAAATACTGGATTCTTGCCTTTTGCTAATTTTGCTCCATAACCTATGCTGTATTTTCAAACTGTATATATTTTTTCTGTATAGACAACTATAGATAAAGGCTTATAACTGACATGTATTTGCCAACTAAGATTATATACATTTTCTGATGTTCAGCAAAAGGATCTTAATTTTTCTTGGTCTGCATCTGTGGTTTCAACACAGACTTGGCTTTGTAAATGGAAAACACATGAAGTGGTTTAGACCAAGCTATAAATTATTTTAGGTGATGAACATGTTGCTTAAGGATCTTGGGAGCATTAATGGAAGGGGAGCATTTTTATTATCTGTTGATGTACACATGATGAAATAAAAAAATAAACTGAAGATAGACCATTTTGGATAACAAATATAATAATAAACATGACACTTTTGCACTTTAGTGCCATTAGAAAAAGGTTTGAATTATGTTAGCAGACCTTTTCCTCCAAAGTGAGTTACATATGCTCAGTGGAGGACTGATTTAAAGTAACTGTGACAGTAAATAAAATCCTACCCTTCACCCTTAAAACTAAAGTAAATGGTAATAGATAAAGACTGGAGATATTTGATCACGACAGGCCAAATACATCCTTGTTACCAACTAGTCCCTTTTTCTCTCCTTCACCAATCCTTTGGTGAGGAGATGTCACAAAAACTGTTTTGCTCACTGTACCTAAGTATACAGTTTTCAGGTGGTGTTAACAGGCAAACGAAACTCATCCATTACCTGAAAACTGTTTTAAAGATACCAAACTAGGGTGATAGCATTTACAGCTACTCTAAGAGGAGTAAATAAAATGCATTTTATCAACGGCAGTAACATTATAAGTAAAACAACATCAAAGCCAGACTCTTGATTATTGTGATTATTTTCCTTAAAACACTATGAGTAAGCCCATCATATCAGGTGTTTTGACAACAGACTGTCTGCGTCAGAGATGATATACTGAAATATTCTTGACATGAACATTTGTTTTCTTTTTTAAAAATATCACCACGAAAGTATTCCCCATACATTTTGTCCATTTTTAAGATTACTCCATATACTGCTCAAAAGAAGAATATAAGAAACAATATTTTTTTCATTTTTGCCATGAATGATAGAAATGTATCTTTCCAGCTCTTCATTTCTGACTCGATTTGTCCCTCCACATGGTTCCACTTTGGGTAGATGTCAAGATAACACTCACAAACCCCTTTCTATTGGAAACATTCACTCATGGTGGTGTCAACCATACATTACAGACAGCGCTGATATGGAAATCTATGCCATTTATTTCATTTTACAGTGTGATAATAGATGCCACATTAACTGAAGGCATCTAAGAGTTTCGACTTCGCAAACACACATTACTGGAGAGAGAAAAGGAATATTGTTTTTGCTGCTGGAATACATCCTTTTTAAATGATATCCATAATGAGTTTATAATATGCATCTGGGCTACCTCCTCTCTACTTTGATGTCTTCCAAATGGCCCTGGTGTCATCAGCAAAACATGTAGGCACTTTCCTGCCTCATTGCCTCCCAAATGTATTTTAAATATCATTCCTGGTAACGCAATTATTTAAAACGCTGAACTAAACACTTACTAATGGGGAAAAAAAGACACTGACTTCGATAGATTCATTTCTCAAATGGTGGGCATTTGATTTTTTTTCCCTCCTTTTCACAGAAAAGCAGGGAGGGGAAATTTGTCTACAACCAAAAAAGAAAGAAAGAAAAAAAGAGAAAAGGAAGAGAAAAAGCCCAGTGCAGTAGAACATTGGCCACCCCTCCCGTCCTCCCTTTCCCCCAGAAGAGCTCTCCATTCCTGTTGCCATGCTATGCTCCTTCTGTGGTGCACTAGTGGAGGGGCACAGGGGACAGGGCCTCCACTGCCACCCTCCTGACTGCCCTACATGACTGGACAATCAAAAAACATACTAATGACCATCGACCACAGTATGAGGATGCCACTAATAGCGATTATAGGCAATTAGTTCCTGCTGATAATGCCGCTCTAAATACACTCCTGACTCTCATGGCATGCCGTAAAAAATGACTGAAAAAGAACTTTGAACATAACCTCCTGTCTCGAGACTCATAGTGAATAAGTCGACAGTAATAAAATGAAGATGATAATTAAGAGAGTGGAAGCTGTTAACATTTGCACTAATCGATGGATAATTGACTAATTATACAGAGCATTTTCAGTGAAAAGAACCCACACACATGTTTAGTGTTATGGCAAGCGCATCATGAAAAGAGAGAACAGAGAATAATCAAAAGAGAGAATAATCAGTTAGGATTGCAAATGGATTTGCTCTCATTAAAACTGACCTATGGGGCATTTCATGTTTCTCCTCTCATTACACCATCACTAGTTGCTTCAGACATGGGAATCAGTCACATATCAACCACGTCACTCATCTTAAATGTCTGCAAAAAAGCTAATAAAGTCACAACATTTCATTATTTTAACAGAAATACATTATTACTGTGGTCCTAGCCCTATCACCCCTCTGCAATAAGTTCCAGACTTGTTATATGACACTGTTCTCCAGATGGAGTTGCATTTATTCCTTTCACATACTAACACACTATACAATTTGGCCCTCAAAAGGCCCTTGCACCAATCGCAGAGCACTTCAAAAATGCTACTCAGAACAATATTCCCTAAAAATGATATTGGCTGATGAAAGCAGTGCAGTGCAGATTGCTTATTCTATATTCTTAAAGCTTCTAACCGCACTACCTGTAATGCATAATATCTGCCTTCATGACTTCCAATTGTCTTTTTCGTACCATAAATAGCACCCCTCCTCATTATTACTATTGAGAGGTCCATATTTCAACCTAATAGCTCTTGATAACTTTAACAATCGATCACAACCTCATTTCATCGCGAGCACAGTTAATACGTGCTTCCCCGCCAAGTGGAACATTTTCTAATGATGCAGTCGCGCACCAAAACAATGCCAACCCGGGCTGCGTATCAGTCACTAATGCATCCATCCATAATGTGTTTGTAACACTCTCTCCCAAAAGAAGACAACCAAATGACTACCTCGAACGGGAACTGGGTGGGGGAGCAGGGTCTGGGGGGTTGGGGAAGGAAACAGATCTAGTCCAAGGCACAAGATCAGTCGGAAAATGGTCATGATTATGATAATGCTTAAAACGCTTGTCATTAGTGACACCGCCACACACACGCCTTGTAATATGGCCACAGACAAAGTACCATTAGAGCATATCAGGCCATCAAGACGGAGCGTGATACACTCGGAGGGGGCAACAGGACATAAAACAGCACATTAACAGTGAGTCCCTCACTTCCCAGGCTACTGAGGAGCATAATGTGTGGGACAACAACCGTCTTCTCAAAAAAAAAAAAAACTTCAATTGTAATTGGTATTATTGCTAAACATGTGTGTTTCAATGTCATTAGTGTTTTTATTTAATAATCCATAGAGATGAGCAGCACAGACACAATAATGGCGAAATACAATTCTTTTCAAGCTGTTAATATTGAACATAAATTTTATCTCCATTACCCTACATACAGTATATGTGACTAGTACAACAATCAGAGCTCTTTGTCCAGCCACTGGGGCACCAGGTGCTCAAATTATATTATTACAGTCTAAGCCAGAACATTTACACACCATGAGTCAATTGATATCTAAATTCGATTAACACCACCCATGCTTTTCAAAAGTATTCGAAGCCTCGTGCCTTAAATTATTCATCAAAGTATTACATTACTACAGCCTGTTCACTAATCTGACAATAAATACTTAACAAAGTTAACTCAACAACATTTTACACTTTTTTGAACTGCAGACAGTAAATTAAGAAGACTGTTGATTAAAAAACACCATCCATGTTTTTCTCCCCTCTAAACTACATTAAATACTATAATGCTAAATATAATAAATAATAAAGTGATTCCTCTGGATAATTATACCAATTATCATAATAACTGTCATAATTAGAGGCATATAAGATATATTAAACACATCAAAACATCTTTTCTTCCTGTTTAGATGAGAGATTATAGATTTAGATTTGGTTGATTACATGGTCTAATTGTATTGATGTCCCCTATGACAGTAGTGGGAGGTGTATTTTTCAAGTAATTTATAGACGTGTCTCTGCATTCGGAATAAGCTCAAATGCCTGATATAATTAGCGCCATCAATGGCTGGTGCTAAAAAGCACCTTATTTAGGTGCATTGGATTATACATTTCTAACATTTTATTAAAATACTATCTATTGTGATTAAAATATTGTTTCCTAAACCATATTAGATCCTGTATGCCAAAGGCGATTTTCTTGAATGCCTATTTTCTGGCTAAGACATAACAGCACATCTTCAAACACTGACTGTGACTGGAGTGATCAGACATCAGATGCCAATTTGTAAAGTATTCCTGGTGTAAATCTGACTTTAACATTATCTGATGCAAATCACTCTGTGGAAATTAGGAAGGATTACGGCAAGAAATTAACAGTAACATTGATAGGAATGTGGTCAGCACTGTTCACTGTAGTACAGAAAATAAAAATAATTTAGACATAGAGCAGAAATGCTCACTTGAGTGCAGCAGTCTTTTTTCTATATTCACTCAGATATTTAGGTAATCTATTACATCTTACAATCCGACATGAACATGCCTTGTATGGAATAACATTGCTAAAACCCATACTGACATCTAGTGGGGAACACTCTGTATTGAGATTGAGTGTCACCTACATTTCATAACATTTATTCATAACAAGCAGCAAATGCATCACTACAGCACGTTACTGATTTTGTACAATTGATTTTGTCTGTTGTTTTTTTTTTTGCATTTTTAATACATAAAGTCATGTTGCTCAAAGCACACTATTCTCGTACCATGTGGAATAGTCCAGTCATACCAATCCTACCAACCTATCTCGTCATATTAGTCATTGCAAATGTGTTAACCTAGCTGACAAAATTTGATTTTACTATTTGTTTTGCTGAATATCTCTCTCTCTTACAATTGTTTTCAGAATTTCAGAAAACAAACAAAAAAACATATCGTAACTCAGAGGGATCAGGAATCAATTATTTTGCATACAGCAATGCACTGAAAAAATAATAAGGTACTGAAACATTTTGAGTTGTGTTTAGCTTACATATGATACCTGTGCTTTCTTTGTATTAATCTTTGGCCACTTGAGGGTGATGTGATGATCATTTATGCATTATAAGTGCATTATAGAGCAAAAAGGAATTGTATTACATGAGAAAGTGTTTTAAGTTTTGCACAAGGTGTCTACAATTTTTTTGGATCTGCCACAAAAGGTATAATGTCTTGTGTAATTTCAGCATTAGCAAGATTCTACTCTTGCTTGGCATTAATACCTAGGGAATACTTTGTGCAAATGCCGTAGTGCACAAAAGTAAATAAATTACTTTAGGTGACTTTGGAGAGTGGTTGAAAATCAGGAACAAGGTTTATTCTTAACAATAAGGACAACACAGCACAAGACACGCAGACAACACAAGACACCAGACAAAAGACAGGACTAGACTACATGACACGACGACAAGACTGAATAAAACAGTGGTTATTCTGAACTTAAATGTTGTAGACAGCCAATGGATGTACCCAGGGTTACCACCCCTAAAATCAATATGCAATGGTCTTTGTTAAAATGTAGTCTACAGTATACAGTGTCTTCCTAATCATACCAAAGAAGGTGCCAACCTTGTCTGTATTTTAATCAACAGACTTCCTAAACCCCTGAGGTGACCAAATGGTTAGGGACAGCAGCTGTTCGCACCTCCTATCTCAGACAGACACACATACACAGCTTTGATCCTAATAAGAAGTTCCAAAGCAACCAAGGTATGTGTAAAAATAATAGAATGTTATATTCAAGATTATCATCATTACTGAAAAACCCTTACACAATGACTATTTTCTATTTGTACTGACAGTGTCCATCATATACATACTTTATTTTGAGGCACAAAGTATTTTGACAAAGACACACTTTAGCAGCTAATCCACTATGTGATGAAGGTGTCACTATTTGTTTTGAAAAATGTTCGAATTAATGTGCAAATGTTAATGTTGAACTGAGAAATGTGAAAAAAGAGAGAGTCCAATCTCTTTGCTCAGATGGGCAGATGTTCAAAATACTGGTGTAATCACATTCAAGAGGTGCAAAACACTGAAAACATTAATCACTGAAACATTTCATTGCCTTTGGAAAATGATATTCCCATAGTTGAACTGATGTCAGCAACACATTTTGAAAAAATGTAGACAGGATCTTAGTTTTCACTTTGTAGCATCACCTCTTCAACACTCTGTGAGCATCTATGAGCTGAGGACGCCAACTCTTGTGATCGTAAAATGAAATATATTGTGTATGGAGCCACATCCAAGTATACACAAAGAACATCTGGTGAATTCACAGAATCTGCTTTAAAGCTTTATAACAAACACTTCATCATGATTATTATCAAGAGGTCAAATAAGCATTATAATACACTGTGTCACTAAAAGTTGTAGAGGCTTATAACACAGCATTATAATGCTTTATGAGTGCAGTCATGAGTACGTATAAATAGATGTGACTACTTAGGTCAATCATTACACAGATTTATGAATGCATTATAACCCCTTTGTGAAAGTGTCTTATGAACACTGGGTTCAAAGAAAGTACAGTATTACTGAAACATATTTTCATTGTCATTAGCTCGGGGTCTGCTATTGCCTCTGTTGTCCCACTTCAAAACAAATGTCAGAAATACATGAAATTGAGCTGTGTCTTATATTCAGGTTCTTCGGTTCTTCGATTCTTCTGGTGTGATAGTTGGGAAAAAAGGTGCAGTCTTGGTTGCTGGGACTCACTTTTGCACTTTACAGGACCGATATTGGACCGTTGGTGGCCAGCTTCTGGTGGTATGCCACTTCTAATCCGCTCCTGGACCACCACTAACTAGTTCTACTACTAAAGAAATACGATATATGCCAAAATAGGGCATGGTTTTTGGCTGCTCACCAGGCAACCACTGGAGACTCGATGAGCAAAATACCAGCGGACCGCCAGCTTGGCCTCCAAGGGCCACCAGTAGACCACCAGCCTCTAGCTACAGGCACCATGAATGGGTTCAACTTGCCAGTGAGAACAGAGCTGGATGGCAAACCCCAGAGCCAAAACAGGAGGCACTGCCATCACTGCACCAACCTCCATCGGGTGGATCTACCAGCCCAGACAGAGGGCCAGTGACTGTGACTAACTTCATCTCTAATCTTCATCCTGAAGAGGGAGATACAGCCAGTCCTGCCAGCAAGACAGAAACATTTCTGTCACCTGTTTAATGAATATACAAATGTATGGCTAATCTTTATGCCCAATAAATAGCATTGACCTATTTGTCACATGTGGATTTTGATAGGACTGAAAAATGTCCTAATGACACAATAGTGTAAAGGTTAGTGATAGAATCCCACACTCACAGAAATGATTCATGGCAAAGTTAACTTTTATGCATTTACATCTATTTGATTTAATTTAAGAACTCATGTTTTTAAAATGTATGCATTAAAATTAATTATAATCCGCATAATTTAATCAGTTCTAAAATGCATTAAATGTAATTAGTTAATACATACTAACATGGTTTAACCCTTTCATGCACTGTGTTCACATACGTGGACAGTTAATTAAACTCTGTTTTCGACTGTTTACCTTGTTGTTACACTTCAAATCACTTGATGGCAGTGTCATAAGATCCAAAACAATAAAACACCATGTATTATCTTGTATTTGGTATTTTGTTGATTTTATGACATCATCAATTGAACATGGCAGACAATGATGACCTTGTGCCATAGACAGTAGAAGAGAATGGACCGTGGGATGGCGTCGTTTTCAATAGGAGCCGTTGAAGCACGATTTTGAGATTTTTAATTGGTCACCAGGCAACTGCGCAAGCGCGGGGTGACGTACGGTCACGTCGGCCAGCGAACCCAAATACTATAAATTGAGTGGTAGATGCTCAATCACAAATAATACAGCGTACGATAATTTTCTTAATAAGTATTCTGCTACCGTTATAACAGCAATCACTTAGTGGAATGGGAGGCTAATATTGTACGTGGGGACTTGATTCTTCGTCAACTAACTTTGGTTCCAGGCAGTCTTGCTATAGCGTGTAGCTTAGCTTAGCCATCTTTCTCAATTCACTTGCATCGAATAGTAAAATCCATAAAGATAGCGATTCTGCTTACAAACTAAATACCAAGATACCAAGTTCTAAGCTTATTTTTTTGGGAAATAGTGATGTAAATGTTTCCCCAACATGAATAGAAAAGTAAACGGGCATGACTGTGGTTACAGCTTGTTATCCAACCAGGGGTGCGTTTCCCAAACAACGACGGAGGTTAGCATTAAACCACCGTTGTACAACGTAGGTTCAAACTACTCAGCACCCCACAACCGACTGTTTCCCGAAAATCTCCAACCACCAAAGTACGATGGAAGTCTGAACTGTTGTTAGTTTGGACTTAGGTGGTTCAAACTGCAAAGTACCCAGATGTTTCGGAAGTGCTGAGAGTATTCGGGTGCATTCGTTGCGGATAACGACAGAAATGATTGATCTAGGCTACATAAGGACATAAACGTAGTCTCATTTCATTTAAGCCGGTATGACAGCTGTAGAAACTCTGGGATATCTCCGTAAACACAACTATGTGCCCTACTCATTAAAAGTAACAACTGACTGTCAGTTTGTATCATATGTGTGTATTTAATTTATACTGCATGGAACAGCTATAGGCTAAATATAACCACTCCCTCCATGTAGGTAAGTGGTGAGGTGGATGCGTGGTTAGCTCGTTGGTCTGTCAAAGGACGTGTTGTCTTTTTCGGTGAGATATGGGTTCGAATCCTGTCGAAGAGTAATCAATTTGTAACAAGTGAAAATGATCTACGGGGCAATGGAATAACCGTGCTTGTGGGTCAGTAATCAGTGCACATAGCCTACATCACAATATTACAAAAGTGCTCATTAACATCACTGACGTACATTTACTTTTATCCAACCACATTTTGCAACAGCTTTTTGTGTGTTATCGGGTGTGTTTTCTACATTCTTTTTACATGATCTGGCAATGCAATACCGAAAATTAAGTGAATTGGGAGTAACATCATTTATGCAGATGGTGGCAGTAACGCACAGACAGCCGCCTAATTAGCCACAAAAAGGCCAAGGGTGACGAGCAAGACCTCACGTGAACAAACACGTCGGTCTCACGACAGGTCCATGCTAATCGTTCCAACTGCACAGCTTCACGATGGAACTTCCGATGGTTCGTCCAGACTTTGTTGTTGGGAAACACTTGCATCGTTGAACGATCCATCGGACTACTGTAGTTGTAAACATCGTTGGTTGCCAAGTCTGGACGATGGTGTTGGGAAACAGCAGTGTGGTAAGACCATCGTTCAAACCTACGAAGTTGCTAAGGAAGTTAGCAACGACGCTTTTGGGAAACGCACCCCAGTACGGTAAATTTTCTCCTGTGCGACAGAAACTCACTAGCCGTCGCATGATTTATGGCGTCATTTTTAGCATAATTTCAGATAAACGTTTCTTACAAGGCAATAACATGACAGATTTCCGATCGAAGCAAATATGTTGTGCTGTGTTCTCTCCGGTTTACAACAATGGCAATATCAAGGTACGGATGGTTTCTCATGTAAACTTGTTTGATTTCAAAGTGACGCTAAAATGAATGGAAGTCAACGGAATGCTACATGCTATTGGGCCCTTTCCGGGTTGAGATTTCCCCATGGGTGCTTCAACTTCCGGATATATTCCTACCCCCTTGCCTTGTGCAGAATCAAGGGTTTCGGAGCATAGAGCTGCAGTAGAACACTAGAGCAGACACAGGCGCACTGCTCATGGCAATCGTGGCCGCCATCTTGCGACTGTATTGCCGGCCGGGAATCCTAGCCCTCGCAGTGCTGAGTAAGGGACACAAATATCATTTGATATTTTATATTAGCTAGTATATTCATTGTTGATCCGTACGTGTCATTTTATACTAATGACAGGTCATATTTTTTTCTGTGAAATGAAGCTAAAGTCAGCAAACTGTTATAAATTCCCTGTATAGATAGCCGCATACTATAACAGTAGGCCTATACTATAGCCAGTGATAGCTACATGTAGCATAGGCCTAACATTATCGGATGAAAAAGCAGCAACTAAGTAGATCTAGCAGGACCAGTAGACCATAACCTGACCCACTACAGACAATGAAACAGCCTGGCATCCTGGCTAAGTAGACCAGTGAAGCTTACTTATTTAAGAATTTTAAACATTCACTTTATTTTATTCATTACAGCAGAAATATATCAAGTAAGTCGTGTAGCCATAGCCACAGTATATAGTATGTAGTATATGTATGCATGTAGATGTAGTATAACTACTTGGCTGATGTGCTTGTAAATAACTATATTAGTTATGCAGTTCCTACCTTCTTAGTCCAAAATATTGGCAATTCAAAATCCCAATTTTTGCATTTACCCATGTCACTAGGTGGGGCTATGCTAGGGCTGGGCGATATGGCTGAAATCTGTATCACGATATAAGTGTTTCATATCGGTCGATATCGATAATTACTGAAACATTGTGTGACCTATTTAAAATAAGTAACAGGAGGGAAAAAAATCTAAATTTAAACATTTTTATTTTTAACTTAACCTTCCCTCTGACAGGCAATAAGCATTCAGGCAAAATCACTGTCAACACACATTTAATGTTATGATCACAATGAAAACTGAACAATTATCAATAAGCTAAAAAAGTGCTTAACAAAGCTGAAGTGTTATAAAGACGTGCAAAGTGTTAAATGTAAACACAGTGAAACCTGATACCTGAGAAGAACTATCATATATGTATATAGTTTTACTGCATAATTTGCATTCAACATTTGTCTGACTACGATGACATTTGTAAACTCCAAAAAAGCTCCCATACTGGTGAGCAGAGCTTTCTGTTCTTAGGGCTCATTCACACCAAACACTCTGCATATTCAGCGCGTGGCCGTTTTCTGTCCATATTTGTTTAGAATGCATGTTAACAAATTAGACTCTTCACACCGCACGCGTGATCTGAGCGTATTCTGTCCCTATACAAACATATTGTATACTGATACGCGCTGTACACACTCAAGTTGGTGTGAATGAGCCCTTATCCACATTTATCTCGCTCGTCGCAGTGGCACTCATCTTCCTTTCTTGACCATGCTGTTTCTGGAAAAAAAACACGACTACGAGACAAGAGATGGCGCAAACAAACCCGATACTGTGACATGATTGGCTATTAGCGTGTCACTCCCCATATGTTGCTAGGCTACAGAGGACGAGTGCCTTTGCTCATGCAACCAAGCTTGCTTCGCAACAAAGATTTAAAGCAGCACTAAATCAGAGAGGGCTCAGACTAAACTTACGCCATGTTTAAAAAAAAAAAAAAAAAAAAAAAAAAACATTCTATCGAACGCATTTTCTATTGTTATCGAGTAGGTGTCTATCGAGATACATATTGTTATCGTTTTATCGCCCAGCCCTACGATATGCCTCTGTAACACCGACATATAACGCAAAATTGTTGTCTTGGGCAAAATTGCTTCGGCGAAAAACATCGCCCCCTACGATGAAATGTCACAAAATTTAGTACACATCAAAAGAAGGCTGTTTAGAGTTGGCATGTCAAATTTTACCAAATTTGAGGAATTAAAAGCTAAGATATGGACATTTGAAGAATTTTAAGCTACGTTTCAAATGTTCATTGACGTGTAACTTCGAAACGGTTTACCTCAAGAAAATTCCTTTGATAACTTTTTGGCAGCATTGTCTGTAGATGGCATATAACAAATTTGGTGAGATTCACATGAACGGCCTATGGCGAGTTCGTTCAGATTTGTTTTCGCAATGTTAAAATTTCACGGAAATTGTTTTTGTTGGAAGTGGGCATCAACCAGTGTTTTCAATGTGTGAGTGTCAATAGAGTTCACAATAAAAAAAAATGGTTGTAATCATTAGCATTCTCTAGATAAAAGGCAAAATGACATTTTGTACAATTACAGCACCCCCTATGGACCAAATTGTATGGCACGTGCTGTGGTGTTAGAGGTCTTTGTGCTGATCGTGCATGACGTATTTTGTGCAGTTCCCACCTTCTCGGTCCAAGATATTAGCAATTCAAAATCCCAATTTTTGCATTTCCCCTTATCACTAGGTGGCGCTATGCTTCAGGTGAGTGTTCATGGGCTGGGCTGATACGCCTCTGTAACACCGACATACTAACACAAAATCGTTTGTCTTGGGCAAAATTGTTGATGAATTATTTAACAAAAACTGTTTTTTGATACCTAGCTTCGCCAATAAACATCGCCCCCTATGACGAAATGTCACAAAATTTAGTACACATGAAAAGAAAGCTGTTTAGAGATGGCATGTCAACTTTGACCAAATTTGAGCAATTAAAAGCCAAGATATGGACTTTTGAAGAATTTTAAGCTACTTGTTAAATGTTCATTGACGTGTAACTTCGAAACGGTTTATCTCAAGATAAATCCTTTGATAAATTTTTGTCAGCATTGTCTGTAGATGACATATACCAAATTTGGTGAGATTCACATGAACGGCCTATGACAAGTTTGTTCAAATTCATTTTGGTAATGTTCAAATTTCACGGAAATTGCTTTTGTTGGAAGTGGGCGTCGACCAGTGCTTTCAATGTGTGAGGTTCAATAGATTTCACAATAAAAAAGTTGTTGTAAACATTAGCATTCTCTAGATAATAGGCAAAATGACATTTTCTACAATTACAGCGCCCCCTATGGACCAAATTTTATGGCATGTGCTGTGATGTTCATGGTGCTGTGGTGATCATGCATGACGTATTTTGCACAAATTTCCACCTTCCAAATTTCCAAAAAGTCGCGGTAACACTATAATGACCGTTTTCGATAGCTTCGGTCATAATAAATTATTATTATTTATTATTACTTACATGTAAACTGAATAGTTTTTGGTGACAGGTGATCTTGATCCTTGATCATCATCTGGATTCAGGAATTTTTAAAAATAATTATCATTGGAAGATATAATAATGGGTACAATGTTTCATCAACAAAATAAGAATAAGACCACAATATAATCTTGAAAAGCTCAGAATATGATCTGTATCGTACTTTGTGTCATTACACTGTGCTACTAGTTTCAGTTGGTAAATACTAGAGGACCACTGCCCGTATATTTATGAGATGAGAGTCATTCCAAACATGCTTCATAAAGTTCTTTAATTCTCCGTGTCAATCTTATGCTTATTCGTCAGTTTTGCTGGTACCAATGAAACCGCACTATGCTAACTGATTCATTCATCTAGAACTGACCTTCGCATGCTATTAGTATTTTGAATGGTTAAACGTTAGTACTCAATTTCTGCACATTGTAAACAAGGATTGCATGTATCCATTTTTTTGGGGGGGTTTATGTATGTGTACCCCATACATGAAATCATAATGCTTATGGGTGAAGGTATCTACATTACTGTAACAATCATGCAGTTATTATTATGACCGCCGCTAGCGAAGCTAGCGATAGCGCTAGCGAGACTTTTTTCCCTTTTTTTCTTTTTTTTCACCGATTTTCCGTCAACGATTTCCGGGACACTGGAAGTACGGGGACATAAATCTTTGTAGGCATGTAGCCCTAGAAGTTTTTGAGCGACTAGAAGCTTTTGGTTCCCAAGGGCCACCCCCCCGCTTTGCCAGGGTCCGTCAAAGAGGGGGAGACCGGTAAAAGTTTTTGCTGAATAACTAAATGAACGTTTCACCCAATGACATGAAATTTTTGTGATATGTCGGTGTTACAGAGACGTATCGACTCAGCCCATAAACACTCATTTGAAGCATAGCGCCACCTAGTGATATGGGTAAATGCAAAAATGTTTTGAGTTGCCAATATCTTGGACCGAGAAGGTGGAATTTTGCGCAAAATACGTCATGCATGATCACCACAAAGACCTCTAACATCACAGCATATGCCATACAATTTGGTCCATAGGGGGCGCTGTAATTGTAGAAAATGTACTTTTGCCTATTATCTAGAGAATGCTAATGTTTACAACAACTTTTTTTTTATCGTGAAATCTATTGACCCTCATGCATTGAAAGCACTGGTCGACGCCCACTTCCAATGAAAACAATTTCTGTGAAATTTTAACATTGCGAAAACGAATTTGAACGAACTCGTCATAGGCCGTTCATGTGAATCTCACCAAATTTGGTATATGTCATCTACAGACAATGCTGACAAAAAGTTATCAAAGGATTTATCTTGAGATAAACCGTTTCGAAGTTACACGTCAATGAACAATTAACACGTAGTTTAAAATTCTTCAAAAGTCCATATCTTGGCTTTTAATTGCTCAAATTTGGTCAAAGTTGACATGCCATCTCTAAACACCTTTCTTTTCATGTGTACTAAATTTTGTGACATTTCGTCATAGGGGGCGATGTTTATTGGCGAAGCTAGGTATCAAAAAACAGCTTTTGTTAAATAATTCGTCATCAATTTTGCCCAAGACAACGATTTTGTGTTAGTATGTCGGTGTTACAGAGGCGTATCGGCCCAGCCCCTAAACACTCACCTGAAGCATAGCGCCACCTAGTGATAAGGGTAAATGCAAAAAATGCTATTTTGAGTTGCTAATATCTTGGACCGAGAAGATGGGAACTGCACAAAATACGTCATGCATGATCACCACAAAGACCTCTAACATCACAGCACATGCCATACAATTTGGTCCATAGGGGGCGCTGTAATTTTAGAAAATGTCATTTTGCCTATTATCTAGAGAATGCTAACGTTTACAACCAATTTTTTTTTATCGTGAAATCTATTGACCCTCACGCATTGAAAGCACTGGTCGACGGCCACTTCCAACGAAAACAATTTCCGTGAAATTTTACCATTGCGAAAACGAATTTGCACGAACTCGTCATAGGCCGTTCATGTGAATCTCACCAAATTTGGTATATGTCATCTACAGACAATGCTGACAGAAAGTTATCAAAAGATTTATCTTGAGATAAACCGTTTCGAAGTTACACGTCAATGAACATTAAACACGTAGCTTAAAATTCTTCAAAAGTCCATATCTTGGCTTTTAATTGCTCAAATTTGGTCAACGTTGACCTGCCATCTCTAAACAGCTTTCTTTTCATGTGTACTAAACTTTGTGATATTTCGTCATAGGGGGCGATGTTTATTGGCGAAGCTAGGTGTCAAAAAACAGCTTTTGTTAAATAATTCGTCAACAATTTTGCCCAAGACAACGATTTTGTGTTAGTATGTCGGTGTTACAGAGGCATATCGGCCCAGCCCATAAACACTCACTTGAAGCATAGCGCCACCTAGTGATAAGGGTAAATTCAAAAATTGCTATTTTGAGTTGCCAATATCTTGGACCGAGAAGGTGGAATTTTGCGCAAAATACATCATGCATGATCACCACAAAGACCTCTAACATCACAGCACATGCCATACAATTTGGTCCATATGGGGCGCTGTAATTGTACAAAATCTCATTTTGCCTATTCCTTTCAGAAATCACTCCTACACACTATACAAACACACACAATGTCATTCATTCAAAACCCACATTCATGCCCACTTCCAGGAAATCATTTCCACACAAATTCTCACCTCACAACACTGCTCTTCCACACACTCATCATACCAACAGTTCCCACATTTCAATACACTGCGGCGGTCATACCATGTACCGCTATGCGGTACATCTAGTTATCTATAATTTTGTTGTTTATCAATAAACAGGCATACTGCTGTAACAGGGCTCGTCATATCCATCACATCTCTGCAGGAAGTTGTGCCACAACTCCTAGGCGCAACACATCAGTTTGTTCTGACCTACAAGATGTCTCAGGATCATCTAGAGATGTTTTTTAGTGCTGTGAGACGAGCAGGTAAGGTATCTAATATAATTCTGTTAATTGTCAGTTACCGAGTACATCTTAACAATCAAGTACAATGTATGCAAGTTTCAAAACATATTATGAGGTATATTCATGTTTTATAACAAATGTCTACTGTTACCTACATTCTTCTAAAAACTTTATTTTCAACAAAAACATTATTCACTTTTTTGTTTTCTATTTTTAAATCATTCCTTGGTTGCAGGAGGATGGAATAACAACCCCAACGTCCAACAGTTCCAATCTGCTTTTACGAAGTTGGTGATGCATTCTGGAGGATTGGGCTGTACTACTGGCAATGTCCAAGAGCTGGATTCAACTGAGCTCTTCATCAGCTGTCCAATGTTCATCACCATCATCTATTGTGGATACACCAGAAGAAAGCCCCTTTTCCCCTGAGCACAATGTGCTTGCTGATCATGACTATGCTGGTTGGGTAGATATGCAACACCGGGGTGTCACCTATAATGCTACTACTTACATTGCAGGATGGGTTGTGCGAAAAGTGATTACAAAACTGAACTGTGCAACATGTAAAAGTGCTTTAGTGGCACCTGCTGTCCCAGAAGGCAACAACCATTCTTATCACCTTCTACAACTGAAAAACAATGGTGGGCTTGTGATCCCCTCTGCTGGAGTTGTGTGCATTATTCAGTATGCAGAGAAAACCATTCATCAGTTCATGAACATTCATTCCATCAAAAACATCTGCTCATTTGATAGTGTGTTACTCCGTGTTCGAGAACACCGTGATGTACTTGTGTTGGGTGACCATATCATCAACACTCAACATGGCATTAACAATCATTTTTCATCACTTTTGTTCACTCTGGTAGAACAATATTACAATCTTCGACGGCATCACATTGCTAAAGTCCATCACATCAGGAAACAAGCATCATCCATCAGACACAAAGTTAATAAACTTGTTCTTTTTAAAGGACAGTAGGAAAGGTGGTGTCTGAGCCTGTGTCAGTAATTTCAGTGTGCATATCCCTTGTTTGCATCCAGGGCTCATCATACAAAGCTGTAGCTCTTCACACTGTCTCGTTTATCTTGAAAAATATTCCTCATCCTCATTTTAATGTATTTATTCATGTCATTTTTAAAATCAAACATGTTTTCAGTCTTTGAATCTATTCAAATCTGAATACACGACCTAATCTTTTCCATACTAAGAACATGAGGAATTACCTACTGATGAAAATATTACATTTACATATATACGCGCAGCTAATATAAATAACAAATCACCAATTTAATTAATGATGTGTTGCTATATTTAAAAAAAAAACAGTCTGCAATAGCTTTTTCAAAAAATGTCGACTGATACCAAAGACTGCAATGGTTATACAGGGTCGAACGCAAACTGTAGTGCTCAGCGAAGTACATTAAAATCTACTTTATTCGTCATTAACGTTGTAATTATCATTTTCTTTGATACGATTTACGTACATATAGAGTCAGGCATTTGAAATATCATCATTGTATAGTGTGTCAGTGGATATTTTCACAGAACAAAGACGTTTTTTGACAGAGGTGGGTCCATTCTATGCTTATTTACATTGAGTGCCTAGCACATGATTACCCTCGCAAGATGGCGGCCGCGTCAGACGTTTTCCCGTGTGGTCAGCCAATGCCGTGTCCGCTCTAGTGTTCTACTGTAGCTCTATGGTTCGGAGCATAGGCGGAAGTTGAAACATCCATGGGAAAATCTCAACCCGGAAAGGGCCCATTAGCCTTTAGCATTCTGTCGACTTCCATTCATTTTAATGTCACTGTGAAATCAAATAACTTTACATGAAAAGCACTCTGTATCTTGATTTTGGCATTGCTGTAAACCGGAGAGGACACAGTAAAACATATTTGCTTCGATCAGAAATTAGTCATTTTATTGCCTTGTAAGAAACGTTTCTTTGAAATTATGCTAAAAATGACGTCACAGACCGTGCAACGGCTAGTGAGTTTCTGTCGCACAGGAGAAAATTTACTGTACTGTGTGGATAACAAGCCGTAGCCATAGTCATGCCCGTTCACTTTTCTATTCATGTTGGGGAAATATTTACATTGGTATTTCTAAAAAAATAAGCTTAGAAATTGGTATTTGTTTGTAAGCGGAATCGCCACCTTTGTGGATTTCACTATTCGATGCAAGTGAATTGAGAAAGATGGCTAAGCTACACGCTATAGCTTGGTATGTACATGCTAACTAGCTAGCTCCCTTGACATGCTGTCTTGCTAGACTGCCTGGAACCAGAGTTAGTTGACAAAGAATAAAGTCCCCACGTACAATATTAGCCTTCCACTCCAGTAAATGATTGCAGCTACAATGGTACAAAAATATGTATTAAAAAAATTATCGTACGCTGTCTGATTTGTGATTGAGCATCTACCACTCAATTTATAGTATTTGGGTTCGTTGGCGTCACCCTGCGCTTGCGCAGTTGCCTGGTGACCAATTACAAATCTCAAAATCTTGTTTCAACGGCTCCCATTGAAAACGATCACCCGGTTTATTCTCTTCTACAGTCTATGTGCAGAATGCTCCAGGCATATCAGTAAAAAGTTTCTATTCAAGAAGAAAAAATCAGGTAAAAAAAATATTAGGGTGTACAGAAAACTACACTGAACAAGTGTATGTGGATAGAAGTGAAATATCATATGAAACATAGTTTGTACACCTTAAAAACCAACTGTCCACATACGTGGATGTTGCGCAGCAAAGGAGGTAAATGGCAAACAATAGATTTTGCATGTAAGAAGTGTTTCTATTCATTGTTGTTGTTTACCGACTAGTTCAACTACTTAAGATAAACAAATTATTCAACAAATATATGACGATAATGATAACTTAATGACATGTTAAGTGGATTTATGGATATCAAATACACAAATTAAATGGATGGCGAGGTGATGTGGTGACTTCAGACATATATATACATATAGATATATATCGACAGACAGACAGACAGATAGTATGGTGTGTGTGTACAATATGCCTGAAGTGACTTTTATCATACCATTCATTGCTTTCTGTGTATTTCATGTCTATCAGATCTTTATTGGTATAATATACAGCACTGAACTCATGAAATAGTTTTAACTTTTTAAAAAGATGTTTGATGTTACATCTAAAGGTCATCAAGCTGTCATCATTTACTTAAAAATCAGTTGTTATTTTGAATTATTATATTTTCTTACATGTGGTTACATTGTATCTTGATCATATAAAGGAATAGTTTTTAAACAATCAAACAAAGTTATCAAACAAACAAAATTCTGTTGTTTAAAATTTATGTGATTGGTTTTCATAAAAGTTATGAGAAGTGAAACCGGAAACGATGTCCTGCACTTACGCTGGATGCCAGTCTGAGCCTTCCCTCACCGCAGAGCCATCAACCCCCGTAACCTGGGCAAGCTTTTGTAGTCTATACAAACGCACTGGTTAAGGCTGCACATTCCGCACTCGAACTGGCACCCGCCCTCGTTGGACGGTGGCCAGGGACCGCGCCACCTCAATCCCGCTGCAGTCCCTATGCTGTTCAATCAGCACACACTCACTGGCAAAGCTAGGACGAGCGGGCAGGCTGGCCCACACAAGTGCTTCACTGCCAGCAGGAATGGAAAGGGCGTAGTGGCATGCTACACGGGCAGTGTCCACTCTCTTTTGTTGGGCAGCCACAACTGCAATACGGCGACAGTCAATGAAAGCCTTTTCCCAGCCCCGCTTATCTGATGTGATGCGGTTTGTGGCAAAGGCCATCCCTTGGTATTGTTGAAAGAGCTCTTCCCAACAGTCAGTTATCACATTTATACCAAGGAGGGCTTTATGAGCCCCCAAACATCGGTCTTTCACAACCACCACCCCTCTCTATGGCACTTGAACACCCCTTACCCTGAAATCCACCACGATGTAGCCCGTATAGGGAATGTCCAACCCATTAGCCCCACGCAGAGTAAGCCAGGGCATTCCAGAACCTGTTGGGCTAGACTCACCAAAAAGTTGCTGGCATAGGCTCTCGGCAAACATAGTAACTTGGGAGCCAGTGTCTATTAGACACCGGACATCCTTGCCATTCACCTGAATGTCCACTTGGGGGCAACGTCCTATTAAGCTGTCTCTAGAAGGGATTAGAGGTCCTGCTGCGGGGTACCGGACACTTGACCCACAGTGGCTGGCAACACTAAAAATCCCCTTGTGATGCTTTCCTGGGGTGGCAATAACGGGCAATATGCCCCGCCTCCCCACACTTAGTGCAGATTGGTTGACCTTGGGCATCCCACTGAAACCGAGACATGACTGATTGGCGTGGGGGTCTGCGCTCAGCCGTTGCTCCTTCTGAGTGCGACCGCTCACGATGAAACCGAGGAGCACTGGCAGGCCTACTACGCAGCTCCTCTATGATGGACTTAGAGAGCTCAGCCATCTGCTCCTGGACATCCTGTTTCTCAATTTATATTGTTTGGTTACATTTGTGCATTAAATGTCCTGAAAAAGCAATGTTAAATGATCAATTAGGTACTTAACCCTTTGGTAGTAATGAGAAATGTTGAGTTATAGATATTTTCCTAGCATAAACTAAGTAGCTCTGTAAGCAACATAACCAATGTTAAAATGGAGTAATTTTTAAAAAAATTGTCGGTCTGCTGACCTTTCTTTGACTTTTCACAACTCAAGAGTCTGTGCTGTGGTGTTGTGGTGTAATGAGGTTACATCATTCTTCGAAAAAGGAATTAGTTTTTTCTTTGACGATGGCTGTGAAATGGGTATTACGTTTTATATAAATGGCCTTAAATAGGTCTTAAAAAGACTTAAATTTTAAGAAATCTGTAGGAACCCTGCGTGAGTGTGAGCAGCAAGACCTGAGGTGGTGAGGGGGGGCATGTGTCGCATGGAGTTCAAAAGTCTGAAGGCGGTGGGGTAGAAACTGTTCTTGAGTCTCGTAGTCTGGGTGTGCTGTGTCCTGAAGCGCCTGCCAGATGGCAGCAGAGTGAAGAGACTACCCTGGGTGTGTATGGTCCTTGATGTTTTTTGCTCTACCCGCACACCGTGTGTGGTGTATCTCCTCTAGTGTAGGCAGCAGGGTGCCAATGATCCGCTGGGCAGTTTTAACAATGCGTTGTAGGGCCTTCTTGTTGTCATAGGAGCACCAAGCTGTAATGCAGTATGTGATGACAGATTCTATGGTGTACTGGTAAAAGTTAATGAGCAGTTTTTGTGGTAGCTGAGCCTTCTTCAGGATCTTCAGGAAGTGTAGCCTCTGAGCGCCCTTTTTGGGCACTGCAAAAGTGTTGATGGCCCAGGACAGGTCCTGGCTGATGTGCACTCCAAGAACCTGAAGCTCTGTACCACCTCCACTGTCTCCCCACCGATGCTCATGGCTTGATGGTTGCCCTGTCATTGCTGTCTGAAGTCCAGGATAACCTTCATCTTCTTGGAGTTCAGGGCCAGGTTGTTGTCATGGCTCCAACGTGCCAGGTGCTCCACTTCCTCCCTGTAGGCTGTCTCACTGTAGTCTGAGTTTAGACCTATCACAGTGGTGTCGTCAGCAAAAATCACAATTGTGTTGGTACTGTGTTTAGGAACACAGTTGTGTGTGAAGAGTAAAGGAGTGGACTGAGCAGGCATCCCTGTGGAGGGCCGGTGTTCATGGTGATGGATTCTGAGCGGGGGTTTGCCCAGGGAAACAATGCCTTCAGGCCGTTCTCGCCACACGATGCAATGGGCAGAGCCTCAGCCCTCATGGGTCCGACACTCAAGTGCTGCACCGCTTTTCAGCTTTCCACCTTTCCACCTTTCAAATTGGAAAAAGGCAACCTCAAATAATTGGGTCCTACGGACTTTGAAAGATGGCTACACACTACATTGCAGAAATGACTGACTCTAGCTCTTCGTTCTGAAATAGCTGATCTGTTACAAAAACAGATCAGCTATTTCTTTTACTCAATCTACTTTTGGCCCCGAAAAGTAGATTCAATCTACTACTGGCTTTTACTCAATCTACTTTTTGGCCCCGAAAAAAGATGGTCTTTGACCAATCCTAGACCTGAGGTGCTTAAATCAATATCTTTCAGCCCTCCCCTTCAAAATGCTCACACTCAAAACTATCCTTCCCATAGGTCTTGTTGGCCCATTATGTGTGAAAAAGAATGTGGGGTTGCTCATGTGACCTGGTGACTTCAGGCATTCAAGTGAAGTAAAGGCAGTATGTCACGTCACATGTCCACTTAAGGGCAGGGCTTCCTAGGGAGTGGGGACGAGGCTGACGTGAAGCTTTTTTCTTTACATCCGTGAACCCACGCCCTTAGAAACATTGACTGGGAAATGTTCCAAACAACTTCGGCTGATATCAACGAGTTTACGGAAGTGGCATTGAGTTACATCAATCTGCTAACTGATACCATCATTCCGACTGTAAAAGTTTTCCAAATCAGAAGCCATGGGTGGACAGAGATGTAAGAATGGCCTTAAAAACATGAACCACCACTTACAATGCAGGGCTTACTTCGGGTGACATGTTGGATTACAAAGCAGCATCATACAATTCAACGAATCATCACAGGCTTTAAAAGAAAGTCCCCACCTTTGACGACTGTGAGTAAATCCCTACCGAGTGAGCTAAATAATTTTTATGCTCGTTTTGATGCTCAAGATACAGTAGATCTTGTACAAGCTGCCGTGAACTGTGATGCTAGTGGTTGTGGTCATTTTTGTAAGTAAAAGAAGAGTCTGAAAGTCTGTGTGACAAGAATAGAATGTGTGTGTGTGTGTGTGGCATACTGGAGACTTAGCAGGAGAGAACTGCTGACAAAGGAACCATTACCTAGATGTATGCTATTTGGGAGACACCCTTGTAAGGATAACAAACTGGAAGTCACTGTGTCTGAATTTGGACACTAATTAACATGATACTGATGTGTGTAGTTTAAAAGCAGTCAGAATGGAACTGAAGGTGAGGATGGCTAGGAGATGCTTCTGTTGCGGTCAGCTTCCTCTCGATGAACACGAATAAAGACCTGTGAACAGTAAACTTCCTCCTTGATTTCTCAGAGACTACGACATGGTGACACACCATTTTGTGTCACTGAGATCGATGTGAGAAATGTCTTAAGAAAGGTTAATTGTAGGAAGGCTTCTGGACCACATGGTGTGTCTTCTGGACCAGATGGCGAGTGCTGAAATCCTGTGCTGTTCAGCTAGCTTGTCTATTTACTTGCATTGTTTACCTGCATCTTCAACACATCATAGGCTAAAGAGACAGTTCCTACTTGTTTCCAGCAGTCCATTATTGTTCCAGTGCCGAAAAACAAAGGCTGAATCCCATTTCTAATTTATACCCCTACCCCTATCCCTTGCCCCTTGCCCCCTGAAACTGAGCAACAATGGGTAGGAGTTGGAAGTCAACCCCTATGAATTGGGACACCACTTCAACAATGACATACGTCATCAGGCTCTGCCAGTTTTTACGTAAGCAGACGCGACAAGCTTTTTGCCAGAAATCCAACATGCCTACTGCAGCTGTGGTGGTCTCTGTTGCGTGGGCTATTGTCATCTTTTTACGGTTGCATTCTGAACTAAACAATTTTTACCGTTTCTGCAGAATGGTCTTACAATGCTAGTCTTCGGGGCAGCAAGTACGAGTGAACCCGTCAGTTGCTTGTAAACTGTTACAAACGCAATGAGCTAGCCAGCATTCGCGGTTCCCAAAAGAAAAAAGTAACACAGTCACAGCAGAATGACACGCATACCATTTAAACGAACACAACCCCAGATTTTCCAAGGCTAAACCAATGATATTGCTTGCAATTACTTGGGTTACAATATCGAAATAACTGTGTTGCACCGACGCTCGCAATTCGTTCACAACTTCCATGCAATTCCATGCATCAACCGATCACTCATGGTCACAAATAACGTTACACTACTTAATACAGTACTAGCGATTTTTTTTGTCTGTATTTTATAAAGAAAATGGCCATTACGCATTGGAACAATGTTAAACGTAAGACAATACAGCGGTTAACACAATTTTTCAACAGTAAATAATGGAGAAAATACTTTTGTGAACTAGTTTGGTCTCTGTACTTGTCGTTGCAGCCATCCTGCTGGTGATTCTGAGCATTCTGAGAAAATGCTCATACCCCTCTGTCTGGAGTGTGCCTCTGAAAAATCTTCGTTTGGAGGGGTATATAGCCCTACCACTTTCCCCTACCCCTCTTCCCTCAGGGGAAATGGGACACCCCTACCCCTACACGAGCAAACCGGAGGGGTAGAGGAAAGGGGTACGGCCAAGGGCTGTATTGGGATTCAGCCTAAATCCCATCCTGTTTAAATGACTATTGACCAGTGGTCTTAACGTCTGCAGCGACAAAGTGTTTCGAGAGGTTTGTGAAAAACATGATTTGCTCATCCCTGCCAAGCTCCTTTGACCCCTACCAATTTGCCTATAATACCAACAGGTCCAGAGAGGATGCCATCTCCAACCTCCTGCACACCACCCTTACTCACCTGTAGGAATGTAAGAATGCTATTCATTGACTTTAGTTCAGCTTTTAACACCATAGTTCCCCTCAACTTGTTCACACCCCATTATGACACTGGATATTCAACTTTCTCACTAACCGTTCACAAGTAGGTGGTCTAACATCTGACACATTAACCATCAGTACTGGAGCCCCCCAAGGCTGCGTGTTGAGTCCTCTGCTGTACAACATCTACACTCATGACTGCAAAGCCAGCAGTAGTCACACCTCCATTATCAACTTTGCTGATGACACTGTGGTCATGGGCTTAATCAGCAACAACAGCTATTCCAGAAGAGTACTTTTAAGGGCCCAACAGATTTTGAAGGACTCCTCTCATCCTGGAAATGGACTCCTTAAACCACTGAGGTCTAGAAGACGCCTACACAACCACTTGGGTAGGACGGATAAACTCAGGAGGAGTTTCTATCCACAGGCCATCAGAACTTTGAACACACACCATACTGACTTTGCACACATCCACCACTCAGCACACAAACCCTAACACATCACCATACCTGCCAACCTTGGAAAAAAAAATTCAGTAGCAACCGCCACTACATGGCCAAAAGCATTTCCTGATCAGTAGGCCTATATTAATTAAGTTCACATACTCACTCGTCACCAGATGTGCCACTACAGATTTCGAGCCCTACGACAGAAAATAATTTGAGCTCCCCAAACACAGATTTAAGTGTGAGGACAGACACACTTTTACCAATATCCTGCAGAAATAACAGAAAAACCAAAGGGCTTTCAGCTTCTTTTAAACAGACATTAGAGATTACAAATAACTGAAAACTGCTATGTCCCTTGGAGAGATATCAGACAAAACAATAAATAACTGAAACCTGTTATGTGCAAGGTCTTCATCATTCCTCGTAGCTGTGGCACTTCTCTTTGACAGCTTTGCCTCGTAGCCTGCTGACTTGGCCTTTCTGAGGAGAGCATCACTGAAGTTGTCCATGTGACAAACATGTGCTCACCTTTTCTAGCCACCAAAGCACTTATAAGATCAGTGCCCATGCTCGCTCTATACTGGGTCTTGTTACACTCTGCCTGTATGAATTCGGGAAATATTTGTTTTACTTTTTTGCAGGTATTATTTTTGTCATGTTTTAGTCTTTTAGCACTTGGTTTGGAGTGCCTCTATGCATTTCCAGGCCCAGCCACAGTGCAAAATTAAACACCTGCACTTAACAAGGGCACTAGATTTAGCTCACCACTTGCCCCTTTAAGAGCAAGTAACAAGTATGAATGGCATAAACTGTACATATATTTTGAAACCTACAGACTTCAATGTAAAATGGCCAAGCATTTCATTTACTGTAAAATAGAATAGAGCTTTAAAAAATGGTGGGACCTTGTTGGCCCAAATAAGTGTTGACTTAATCCTAAAAAGTGGTAGTGGTGTGCTGCCTGTTGATTGTTTGTCTGTGTCAATTATATGTTTAACAAAAACATGAACATCTACAAAAAATACTTTACACTAACTTGTCTACTGTCAAGGCCCTAAAGGCGGGCATTACATTTTGGCAGCCCACTAAGGCCACCTGGAAGCGGTGGGAGGAGAGGGAGCTTTCACTGTTGCTAAGTGTCTTTGTCTTTTACTCACTGGTAACTTAAATTTGTGTGGTATCCCCCTATAGTAGTCCTGTGATGTTTGTAAGGCTGCATTTATTATCATAGATAAAAAAGTCGTCATGCAAGTTTACCTGTTATGCCTTTATTTGAAATGCAATGTATTATAATACAAATACGATGACATCTTATTATGGATGTCTCTTCCAAGACAGTTTCCCTTCACAACGAAACTAACCTTGTTGTGCCTGTTGTGTGTACTCTGTATTTTTTCCCACACATTGTATGCTGCTTATTATGTCCTCTTATTGAAGTCACTTTGGAATAAAAGCGTCTGCTAAATGTAATGTAATGTGCAATAATAATAAAAGTAATTGACTAATTACGTGAATGGCATCTGGGTTTTACAGAAAATTATGATGAGGGGCGGCGGAAGGCAAAGAAGGCGGAGAGTAGATCAGGCCTTCAGTCTGATGCTGAGGGCTTGTGAGCGAACTTGTGAGGCAGCTGAATTGGAGTGAATGGCAAAATGCCCCTCTTCAAACTCGAGCTCCGCCACGTAATTTGTAAGTGTGTTTGGGGCACACATTAATATTTGATTTTGAGTTAGGATTACATTCTCAATTATTATTGTACATACTAGTAAAGACATTATGTATTTATTTATTGTCCATGTTTCTTTCCATTTGTACCCAAGGTGCTGTACGGAAAAACCCCTTGACAACCTCTTGCAGTTGTTTAGACATGGTTCTTGGATCCTTTTTTACTTCTGCAGCTAGTCTGCGCCATGCTCTTGGAATAATTTTGGTAGGCCGGCCACTCCTGGGAAGGGTCACCACTGTGCCATGCCTTCTCCATTTATGGATAATGGCTCTGACAGTGCTCCGCTGGAGTCCCAAAGATTTACCAATAGCTTTGAATCCTTTCCCCGACTCTATAATCTTCTTTCTTGTTTGCTCTTGAAGCTCACTGGAACGCGGCATGAAGATGTGTGCTCAGTATGGCCTACCTCACCTTGTCAGACAGGTTTTATGTTAGTGGTCTCCTAATTGGAAATGTCTGGCAGCAATCAGGCCTGGGTGTGGCCATGAAATTGAACTCAGCTTTCCCTAATAATAGGATTAATCGCAATTACCTCACCTTTTAACAAGGGGGCAATTACTTTTTCACAGAGGGTCATGTAGGTTTGGATAGGATTTTTCTCTTAACAAATAAAATCACAACAGGAAAACTGCATTTTTTAATACTTGGGTGATCTTTGTGTAATGTTTGAATTTGTTTGATGATCTGAGAAGGTTAAGTGGGACAAAGGTGCAAAAAGGTAAAAAAAATCCATTGAAGCATCTGTTAAGGTGCTTCCACACTGCCCCAACAAACGCCAACCAACTCCAACATTCTAAAGCTGGCAGTCTTTAGAATGTTCAGAAAACCAACTGCCAGTCCACACTGCCCAGACTAAAAACTGACAAGACTAACTTTTGTCACCATCTGTTTTTGATCTTCAACATTTTTTTAACATGGGCAAAGTTGAAAGTGTACTGAATGTGGCCAAAGTAATTTTTGGTCTACATTGGTCAGACATTGTACAACTCCACCAGACCGGACCGAACATGTTGAACTCTTCCAACTCCATCCAACAAGAACAAACTAACACAGACTGGTGGTCCACACTGCCCCAACTGTTGGCGTTTGTTGGAGTTGGTTGGTGTTTGTTGGGGCAGTGTGGAAGCACCTTTACAGATACAGTAGTGATAGAGAGTCGAAAAGTTCAGTTCTATACTGGTCTTGATTCTCGACCATGTAACAAGGATGAACGGAACAAGACTTTTTCATCCTACAAACAACACAATACCTATAAGTATAACAGGAAAAAATCCAAATGTGGCATTCACTTTCATTAAGGTGTACTTCCATCGGGTTTTCATAAATTTTGCGGTGTTCTCTAGTATTAATAATTGCCCTGTGCGCTGGTTTTAATGAAAAAAATGTTCTAGTGCTTCTGTTTCAGGCTGTTTAAGTATGGTAGAGGGGGTGGGGCCGGGAGAACGACACGATTTCACCAGAGGCACGCTCCCTGCAGCTTCCTTTGCCCCACAGTCAACTTGATAGCAGAGTAAGGTAAAGGGGAAAAGTCAACTTGACAGCGCTAAAACTGCACACAGAATGTCTACGGAGATACAGCCTTATGTGTTTGATCCTGAATCCGAAGAGGAAGGAGAGATGGCACAAGCACAGTCGCTTCCTGACCGTTTGTCAATGAACGTTTCAGAATGGTAATATTTGCATGACAAAACAGTGCAAGTGCCCGGCGAAATGCAGTTCAGTCATTCAACTAGCCTGCTAATCTTATGCGAGTCAGTCAAACAGGCTAACCTTATTTAAAGCCCATTCGGTCAGTTTCTCTTATATGTATTTCCACGTCTACGTCACGCCGAAGGCCCTTTTCGCATTGGGTCGTTTTTCCGCCTATTGTCTTCTTTTGACTGATATAGAAAACGGGGATAGAAAAACATTTTTATATGCAGCATGCATATGCAACTCGGGGTGACCTATCATATTTCAAAACAGCAAGTACTAAACGGTTTCTCGTGGAAGTACACCTTTAGTAATTTATGGAGTGGTAATGTTTTGGAAAAGTATATTACACAACATTGTGGAATAACTGACTTAGTGGAGGAGGGGGGATGATGTAATGGCAGACCACAACTTTCCCACTGAGGATTTCTTAGGCAAAATAGGTGCAAGGCTAGTGGCATCACCGTTTACCAGGAAGTGTACAAAACGTCTAAAAGGATAAAGACTGAACCTGTCAGAAATCCACAAGACAAAGACTATTGCTTGTCTCAGGATTCATGTTGAACGTTGTATTAACAGACTTTTCGCATACTAAAACATCAGATTCCAGCATCCCTGCAGAATGTATCGTCAGTGGTGGTCAAAGTTTGTGTTACTGTGTACAAATACAAATTATTGTGTATGTCATTATCAATGGCCAATGTTAGGTAAAAACATACACAAAACAATTTATTTCAACAATTAGTTTTAATCAGGGTTTGCCACAAAGGTGAAATGTGCATGCCATGTAAACAACATTATAGTCAGCAGGACTGCTTCACTATCAAGGAAGACATACTCTACATGACTAGCATCTGTTAATGCAGAGTACTTAAGTAATAAATATGTATCATCCTTTATGATGTAAAATAAATGAATGAAAAAATAATAAAAATGTATAGGTATAACAAAATTGAGACACTCCTCTTTCAGGAACAGTACAGTAAAAATAATTAAGAGTTGAATTAGATATGTATACAAATAAAACAAACCTTTATGCAACAGGCAGCTGCAACAGACCAACTGACAGATTCCACTGAAAAAAAAAAAATTGTTGCTGTCGTTTACGTGTGTCGGATGCAGCAACAGTTGCCCATTAATGTAATAAGCATAACATATAAAAATGTCTTTGTTGGGCTGAACTACTAACGATATATACGAAAAACCAAACCTACACTGCAGGCGATTTATACCCCAAAGTATCCTACAACAACCTGTTTGTAAAAGGTTGATGCTGTTGTAAGATGTCACGTCTTTAAATGAAGGGGTTGAAAATAAACACGAGGCAACTGTGCAATTATGTTGTAATTCAGCTTACAAACAAATACCAATTTCTAAGCTTATTTTTTGAGAAATTCTGATGTAAATGTTTCCCCAACATTAATAGAAAAGTAAACTGGCATGACTATGGCTATGGCTTGTTATTCAAACAGTATGGTAAATTTTCTCCTGTGCGACAGAAACTCACTAGCTGTCGCATGGTCTGTGACTTCATTTTTAGCATCAACTTTTCTTACAAGGCAGTAACATGACAGATTTCCGATCGAAACAAATGTGTTTTTCTGTGTCCTCTCCGGTTTACAACAATGACAATATCAAGGTACAGAGTGCAGTAGTTGTGTAGTTCTGACTACAGGTGTCAAGGTGAAGTAAGAGCCTTACTTCAAAGGTTTACTCCATCCACTGCAAAACTTGCAGCAGATCTCTGACTGTGAAGTGCCAATATCTTGTAATCCTGCAGTACACAGTAGGGTGACTAAACGTCCCAAAAATGTTGGGACAGTCCCGAAATCTAAGCTGTAGTCCCGAATCCCGAATGAAGCCCTAAATGTCCCGAAAATTGCCCTCAAACAGAATACTAAGTACAGTAGCTATTTTCCGATAAACGTTAAAATCTGTTCGTAGAGAGGTTGAGTCGACTGCACGACTACTGCTGAGATGCAGATGCGGATGCAGCCAGTGTGCGCAGCTCCTGCTGCAATGTATCTATTTTGTTTTATTCTTTGACGTTCTGTAGCCTACAATTAGGCGAGAATATGACGATTGACGAAAACTGACACCATTGTTGTGATAAGCGTTTGACATGGCTGGTAGGTGAAAGACCCCCCCCCGTACATAGAACATACATTTATTGTCTATGTAGTGGGCTATCATCAGCGAGGCCAGTCCCATCTGGTCACCCTACTACACAGTGATTCAATAGTCGATGTAGTTGAAGTCATAACGATAAAAACAATTTGCATCAACAAATCGAAATGTTGATCTCTGGGAAATGAGTTTCTGCCGGTTGGAATGTCTGCAGTGTAAACGCCCTGTTAACACTTATTTTATGAAATTTGCTTTTCTGTGTCTTATTTCTCTATATTGGGCCAAAAATGGGCCCTACACCTATTTCTTTCCACTTTAGAGAACACGTGAAAATAAATGATCTCCTCCTGTACTTGCATTTACTAAATGGCGTTTCCTAAAAAAAAAAACGGAAGTTCAGTTGAAAAAAACCTTCTCATTAACCTTTTCCGGTAACTTATTCACCGCTCACCTGTCAGTGTTTCTGCTCGCTTCTTTCCGCTCGCAAGGCCTCTGCTTGCTCGCCTGTTTTCCAGTGTTGCTCCTAAGGATGCCTTACTCCGATCGCTGCTCGATAGCAAACACCAACATTCCCCAACTACTTCAATGCGCCAGCAGCTACTCTAAATATTTTCTCCGAGCTTCAGTCGACTTCCCGGTATCCCTCTTCTGCCCGGGCGAATTCTGGCATAGCTACGGAGCCTACCCTTCTGCTTCTCTCTTCTACCCTTCTGCCCGCCAAAGAGGCCATACACCCTTGCCCTCGGCATCGGGAGCGTCATTTGACTTCCACATTTGCGAGGCTTGCGGATACAAAACCAAAGGTGTGTGCTGCGCCGCCTCCAAAGCTGTAGCGACCGCGTCGCTACACCTTCCCTATCCCCTTAATGTCTCGCTGGCTCGAACCGCGTTCGCACCGTCACCCCATCCCCGCCGTTATGGTGTCTCTTCCCCAGAGCCGTGCCACCACCACCTAACCCGTTGTGGTACTCTGCAGGCCTCTGCTCGCTTCAATACCAAGCCTCGGTTCCTCCCACCCTGTTACTTACATGTCTATATCAATCCTGTTGATGCTGACATAAATGGCTGCACTTACACCTCCGTATTGTATGCCGTAAAGGCGTACTATGCATCCGTAGTTTGTATCTCTTAGGTTGGGCGCTCAATTCGTTCGTCTTCAGTGGGTTTATTTTGGATAATTAGCGCGTGAAAAAGACATTGCGGTACTCGTGCGTATGCTTGCACTGAATAGACGTGCGTTTGGGTAATCAGCGCACAGGAAATCGGTTGTGGCACTTGTATGTATGTTAGCAGGCTGGTAACGACACTAACCGTGTTTAACAGTAATTAGCCAATGTTCGTTAGCCACGATGCTAACCGTGCTACCAGTGTTACTTGCTGCCTTCGCCAACGTTGTTAGCGGCTATGCTGACATGCTCCTGCCTAACAAAGTTTGCTTATTCAGCCTTCGGACGAAAAGTGAAGCGTCTTCAAGCTCCAAAAGAAGTCCAGTCGTTTACAGCCTAGCTCCTTTGATTGCTGTGGCCCGGATAAATGACAATCTACACAGACAAGGTCTGTTTTCGTGGTGGGACGTTAGCAACGTTTGCTACTAAGCAAACTTATATTGACTGGTTCCTTCTGAGTTTTACTTGAATTAATTCGGTTACGTTATCTTTAGTAGCTTTGGCAACGTACTTAGTTGGACTAAGGTTCCCTTTAAAAGTGGTTCATGCTGATCAGTGCCCTGATGAAGCGGCTCTCATTTCCCCATGCTGGTGCTTACACACAGTTGAATCGCCCACCACTCCGCAGAGTGGTTTTACTTCTCCATCAAACCTGTCACGGTGTACCCCGTACGCATGTGCAAACAAAAAACATCACTGGACTGTGTTCTTTCACTTGGAAAAAGAATTATGTGTTTATCTTTTTCTGTTCTGAAGTTATTGGCCATAGAACATAGAATGGCGTCACCAAAAACGCCCTGCTTTTTAACCAAAAAGTGGCCTCTTGTGAAAAGCTTCATCTCTCCCTTATGGCATTTTTGCTTGGATGTCAAAGGGCCTTTGATAGTGTTAATCTTTGGTATACATCATATTTAGGGTTATTGAAGGGTGCTGAATTCAAATATGCTGTATACCAGGGTCAAAAATTTCCCACAATGCCTCAAAATGAAGGATCCAATATGGCCACCATTACCAGACTAAAACCCATAGACATAGTATGTATATGTATACTATGTCTGCTAAAACCTGTTTTATTGCATATCTCTCACAGGATGCTTAGTAATACAGACAAATAAACAAATAATCACCATCAATTGGTTAGTAGGTGTAGTACATATACAATATATTTAATATTATGTTGAGAAGTTGTTTAATTTACTCTATAATTAATTGTTTGTACTATGGGAATATAACAGCAATGTTAGCTAGTTAGCTAAACTGGAGCTGTCGGTGGCTTTACTGACTGCATAAGGACAATTGTTCCACTGTAGGGTGCAGTGTTGACCAAAAAAAAAAACATTGTAAGTTGCTACTGGCTCTCTTAAAAGTTGCTAGATGACGTCATACGTATGATGTCCTAGCTTCACACACGCCATCCTAATCTCTAGAAAACATGTCTGCACGGCTGCATTAGCGACTTTTTAGAGATCAGTGCGAATCTGCAGCACTACTTAACCATGAGAAGCGCTTCTGACGGGGGAGCAGAGCTACAGTTATGTTGAAAAGCAATGATTTTGTCACTTAAAAGACAATTTTTCGTTTTAAGTTGCCAGATTCACCAAAAAGTCGCCGAAGTCGCTACATGCTATTTTTAGTCACCAGAGAAAGACGCTAAATCAGCAACACTGTTAGGGTGATGGCTGGAAACCTTATCACACAAACTACAAAACAACATCAGGACTTACCACTAGTATTACACAGCATTAGCCAACAGTGTTGCCAATTTAGCGACTTTGTCACCAGATTTAGCGACTTTTGGGCATCCCTAGCGTAAAAAAAACTTTATCTAGCGACTTTGCCCAGATAGCAAAATAATTATGGCCCACATTTGGCCCAAAACTGGCATGCCATTTTGGCAAAGTTTGGGCACGGCACATGGCCCTATTTTGGCCCAAAATAGGAATGCCAAAATTATAACCAAAGGAGGCCAAAATCAACCTAAACCTGCCCAAAACCCGCTATGGAACTCCAAAACGTAGCCATAACAGCCCCCAAAATCTCCCAAATTCCCACATTCCAGCCAAAGAGTAGCCAAAAGTTACCCAGAATGGAACCATAACTATGCCAAATGGCTTATTTATTTATTTATTTTCATTATATCCTAGCACTCTGTGCTCATAAGGTTATACTGTTATGTTAAATGAATTATGTTCTAGTGTCCTAGGCTTATAGGGTTTCATCGTTACATTATTTGGTATGTGTGTATTTGTTAAAAAAAAAAAAAAAAAAACAAGTCAGTTTTACTGTAATTCATTTTTTATTAATTCATATAATTGTTTTATTTAATAGTTTTTTTAACCTCACTAGCATGAGTAGAAGGCATTCGTTCCTTCCTCCCCCCTTCCCTATCCTTTGTCCAGTAGAACCAGCGCTTAATCGTTGTTGTGATGTCTGCGTCCGTGGCAGCTGCGCATGCAGGGTTTCTTCTCACTGCATCTGAAAGTAACACACAGACAAAGAGAAAACAAACTGAATTACTTAATTTGTTATATACGTACCTGCAACACCCTCCATGATTACTGCCACACTTGGGTAAAAATATTAAAAGTGGAAGTAAACATAAGGGTGTATAGTCACTGCAAAGACAGCGTCTCATTTATACAGTCAGTAATCTCGCCTAGTCACGATGGAGAAAACAGCCACAAATAAACTTTCTGGGGCGCATTCACAGTGTTAAAAAACGAGAGGAAAAGAGAAAGTGGAGGATAAGATGAAGCAGTTCTGTGCTTGGATGAAACACAGGTAGGATATGACTTCTCTGACAGCATAAGCAGGCTAGCGTTGGTTGTCTAACGTTATTTCTACATAAAGGCACACTGATCAGTCACTGATCCAAAGTGGCAATATTACTTTAAGACATAGGCTACCACAAGTTGACGTTTTGCTAATTTTGCTACTTAAATGTTGCCACATAGAATTATCTATAAGCTAAAACGCATACTTCTGAAAAAAGACAATGAAGCAAATAGGGCGCTGTGCTCTCTGTGTAGTGATATTCAGATTTGCCTGCATGCTTGACTGGTTTTAGCGGTTAGCTCGCTTGCGTAGGCTACAAAAACATTATGACAGTAACGGTGATGGTTAGCTAACGGCTATTCTTACATCAACATATGTTATATGTTATTATGTTTTATATAAGTCTGTAAATAAAAATATATTTTAACACAATAACATAACCGAATCTTACTCAGTACGAATGTAAGATTATCTATGATATGATGTACCTGTTGTGTATAGTTGAAACACTGTTTAGGCAGCTGCCTAAGTTTGGAGTGTGGAACTGTTTCAGCGCATAAAACATCGAAACTGAAAGGAAAAACGGATAACCTTGCAGCTGTTTTCTGTCTAGCGGTGTAGTTGCTGGTAATATTTTTGAAGACAACAAAGTGCACTTACCTTCTTCAGTGATTACGCTGGAGAAACTGAAGTAGGAGGGCTCTTTCTCACGGTAGTGCTGTTGAAAATTCCCGGGCATTGGTCAGTCTTTTGGCTTGCCATAAAGACGCCAAAATGCAACCTGAATACATCACGATGCTATCCCGCTCTTTACCCAATCTTTGGGTTGACTTGACATATGCCATAACTCAGCCAAATGATGACTTATCACTGGCGCCTTTTGATGTATTGTGGTAAGCCATAATCACACCACAATAAAGCCAAATGCCAGGGCTTTGGCTAACCAGACATATGCCATAACTCAGCTGTATCACTGGCGCCTTTTAGTCTTTTATGATAAACCATAAGCATGCCAAAGTTTGGCCAAAGCCTTAATGCTGTGCCAAAATAAATCAAAAAAATGCCAGATGTGTGCCAAACCACAGCCAAAATGTTTGCTATCTGGCGACTTTTTGGCGTCTTTAAAAAAAAATCGTCTTTTAAGTGACAAAATCATTGTTTTTCAACATTACTGTAGCTCTGCGCTGCTGTTGGAAGTATTTCTCACAGTTAAGCAGCGCTGATCTCTTAAAAGTCACTAGCACTACACTTTTGCATTATGGACGACAAGTTTTCTAGAGATTAGCATTGCGTGCGGGATGCTATGACGTCATACGTAGCGTAATGACGTCTTCTAGCGGCTTTTCAGAGAGCCAATAGTAATAATGACTTCCGTCGCTCTGGTTCAGTGTTGCCTATTTAGCGACTTTATCGGTAGATGTAGCCGTCTATGGTAACAAAAAACCTCCTCTAGCAAATCTGGCTTCTTCTTCAAAAAAATCGTCTTTTCAGTAACAATCATTTTTTCCAACATAACTTAGCTCTGCACTGCAGTCAGAAGTGTTTCAGGATATGCAAGTAGCCAGAGCTCTTATAAGGCCTGGCTGTTACATGCTACATATTCACTTGTTGTCAGCTTTAGCTCACAGTTCTGTCACTGCACTCCTCACATTGAGAAATGCAGTTTGGTCCAACTACAATATTGTTTTATTGTCTTGCTGTGATATTTGTTTTAATGGTTTATTGTAATATTTTCCTGCCTTGCTTTGTTTTACTTCTCTGTAATTTTATCATTATTTCTAATTGTTTCTAATCTGGGTTATTTTACTCTCACACTTTTATTGTCAGTGCTTAATTCTTGGGTAGGTTATAGATAATTTTTTTTTTAAAAACTACACGACTTAAAGCGCCTTTTGGCGCGCTAAAGTCAATAGGAGAGCTACAAACATGGCTGCTGAAAGACATGCAAAGAAAAGAGCAATGCCATTTGAATCAGATGTTTGCATCATATGTCAGAAAGACACCACTGGCAAGCTTATGACTGTCAACAAGGAAAGCCTTCAGTCAGTTGATAGTGTGAGGCAACTACGGTCAAAATTGCAGAATGACAAGTTTCGGGAGGCAACTGATCGTTTTAATGCATTATTTTTAAGCAATCTTCCTAAATTCTCATGGCACAAAAACTGTCGCTCTATTTATATGAGAGATTGGAAAGGCTACAGAAAGCTGGACTGAAAGAGAACAAAAGTGAAAGCCTGTCTGCATCAAGTACCCATTGTGAAAATGTTCGACTACAAAGCAAAACACCTACAACGGATTGGGCACAATGCATCTTTTGTCAAGATGAAAAGAAGGAAGCATTTCATCTCATTCAAGAGATGAAAGTCAGTAACAGAATACTAGAAGCTGCAAAGTATGACCAATTCTTAAGAGTTCGCTTATCATGTGTAAATGACCTAACAGCAGCAGATGGAAGATACCATCGGAGTTGTATGGTCAAGTTTACTCGGAGGACCAAGCAGTTGGAGTCCCACCAGAGCTCAGAGATGGCATTTGAATGGCTTTGTCAAGAACTCCAACAATTGGCAAAAAATGCAGATATCCTAGATCTCGTTGATGTTTGGAATAGGTATTGTGCAATCGCATCTGATGCTGAACTTGCCGCAGAAGCACTTTCAAGGACAAATTAGCTAGCCACCTTGAAGGCATATATGATTTTGTTGTGCTGCATGATCAACCTCGAAATGAACCTCGCACTGTTTTGGTGCCATTCAAATTTAGCCATGTCCCAATTTCCGCAAGTATGTCAGACAAAACTGCAAATGATGAAAGACTCATTCCATCATTTCAACATCACAATGAGGATATGTTTCTCAGCATGGTTCATGTGGCATTGAAAATCCGAGGTGACATGATGTCACATCCCAGGCTAAATGGGATAGATTTAAGTGAGGAGCGAGTTATTGACAGCATACCCAACAGCATGTACATGTTCCTTAGCTTGCTAGTAGGTGGTCAGTGTCAGATGGAGGATGATGAACCAAATGACAAGAAGAGTGCAGCTAAACAACATCTTAGAATCACCAGCATCGCACAAGATCTCATGTACACTGTCAGTGGAGACAAGTTCCTTACGCCTAAGCACATTGGAATGGCTAGTGCCCTACACCAAGCCACAAGATCGAAGAGGTTGGTGAACATGTTTCATCATGCAGGCCATGTGATGAGTTACAGGGAAGTACTCCAACTTGACACGGCTCTAGCTAAAACGACACTGCAAACCATGGGGCATGATGGGTCAGTTGTGCCTCATAATCTAGTAAAAGGTTGATTTGTGCATTTCTCCACTGACAATGTTGATATCAATGAGTGTACGTTGGATGGAAAAGGCACATTCCATGCCACTCAAGTTGCTGCCTGCTGCCTGGTCCAGCAGAAGATGATTTGCTTAAAACAATTACGTATTTTTCCAAAGAAGGCCCCTTAAACATCCCCAGGGCAATGAATGACATCCTACCTGCATCAAAGAGAGGAATCACAGAGCGGCCATACAATGGAGTGTTGGCCACCAGCTGTTTTAGTCTGCCATCTGACTATGTTTGTTCTGCAGCACAAAAAGCACATGCTACAGACATGGCATTTATGTTGTCACGAACATCACACAATCCAATGCCATCCTGGACATTTTACAATCAAGAGGGCAGCACAGTAAATCCCCCCAAAACAACAGTGGGGTACTTACCTATCATACAGGCACCTGCATCTGACCTTGATACACTTAACACAGTTGTTAAGAGAGTTCTTCAGATATCCAAATCCATGGGACAGCGCCATGCTGTTCTGACAGTTGATGAGGCACTTTATCCCAAACTGCTTGAGCTCAAGTGGTCAGTGGAAGAATACAAAGATGTCCTCATACCATGCCTTGGAGGCCTTCACATTTCCATGAACTTTTTAAGTGTAATTGGTCGACACATGGCAGATTCTGGACTGAGTGAGCTATGGGTGGGATGTGGTTTTCTTGGGGTCAATGCCGCCCAACAGGTCATGACTGGTAAAGGATATGCACGTGCTATAAGGGCGCACAAAATCACACTCCAAGCTCTCTGGCAGCTGTTACTCCCACGTCTTTATGCTTACCTTGATGATGTTGACAGCACGCTTACATCTGAGCTTTCTGATGTCTGTAAATCGATACATGCATTACACATTGCACAGATGGTTGACAAACTGAACAGTGACAGATTTAAACAGCCTCTAAAAGACTTCTCTGCATCTCTTGTCGAAGACCCAAATGCTGCATTCTGGTGGGGGTATATGACTATGGTGAGCACCTTACTCTGCTTTACAAGAGCACAGCGTGATGGGCTGTGGGATCTCCATCTATATGCCTTTAAACGCATGCTGCCCTTTTTCTTCAGATATGATCACACCAACTATGCCAGATAGGGTACAGTATACCTGGCTGAGATGTCAGCTCTCCCATCAGAAGTACTCCTTGAGTTCCAGAAAGGAAACTTTGTTGTAAAAATCCACTGACAGGCGCTTTAATCAAGTGTCAGCAGACCAAAGTACAGAGTGGTTGAATGCCACAGGAAAAAAGAGTGGAGGCCTTGTGGGCATCACCAGGAGGGCAACTGCACTTAGTAGATGGACGCTGTCCTACAATCTAAGAACAATCATTGCATCAAAGACAACATCACTTTTGGGAATGAGTGTGGAGAATGAAGATGATGAGTATACACACAATGAGTGTTCAAAAAGCAGAATGGAGAAAGACGACACAGATGAGAACAGACTAGTTGCATCATTGAATGAGGAAGGTGTTTTTCAGCATGGTGATGATATGTTGAAGAACATAATGAACAAAGACATTGTTACAAGAGAAATTCAGGAATCCCTGCTCAATGCAGAACAACTTGGACAAGAACAACTACAGGAGTTTGTAGAAAAACGCATGTGTGAGCCACCAGGCAGTAAATCACACATTGATCTGAGGACACCCATCAGGAGAAATAAAGCACGGACATTTTCTTCACTGTACGAGGTTGTGCATATCTCCAAGGGCAGACAAAACACAATCAAGGTAGACAGGAGCATTTTGCAGAGGCTCATAACGGCTTACAGGGCAGGACGCAAAATCAACCTTGACAACATCCTCCAGCATGAACTCATGTCTATTCCACTATCTCTAGCATCAACCAATGGTAGCCTCCATTCAACCAACAAATCAGTGATGCTCAACATCCTAACAGAAGAAGTACAAACTCTTGCAAATATCACCCCTGTTAACCCCAGTTGTCTGCTCATTGATGGCCAAGCACTTGTGATGGCACTTGGGAAGCCATCTGACATAACAACCTTTGGTGAATATGCTGACATGTTTTCCAACACCGTGTGCAAGATGGGCATTTCATACCAGAGGGTGGATGTTGTCTTTGATCGGTACCAGAAACAGTCCATTAAGGCAGGTACAAGAAAGAAGAGGACACAGCGCTGCCAGCCAATTAGGCGCAAAATTAAAAGTGAATCAGTGGCCTTACCAACAGACTGGTCCAACTTCATGGCACTTGATGATAACAAAGCAGATCTTGCGCTTTTCCTCTCAAATCATCTCATCAACCAAAGCTCAAAAGGGGAACAGACAATTGTAGTGTCAGGGGGGTTTGCAGACACGACCACTGCCATGTCATCTGATACAAGCCTTGACATCTCCTCCTTACAGGCTGATCATGAGGAAACTGACACAAGACTTATTTTGCACTGCATACATGCAAAACAGAACACAGTCGTTGTGTCAGCACGGGATACAGATGTACTACTTCTACTTCTTGCACACTTTCACAAAATGGCGTGTACCTATCTTTACATGAAGGCCGGAACATCAAAAGTTCCAAAATATTTTCCAGTGCATGACATTCACAGGTCGCTCACACCTGATCAATTAAATGCAATTCTTGCTTTCCATGCCATCACTGGGTGTGATAGTGTGTCTCAATTCAGTGGGCATAGCAAGAAAACGGCCTGGAAAGTGTTCCTTGATCATCATACAGATCTTCTTGGCCTTGGAAAAGGACCTCTAACAGACAACGTCATAAGACTGACTGAGACATTCATCTGTAGGATGTATGGTGTTCCGGAGGTTCATACCTTTGACAAAGCAAGAGTGAAGTTGTTTTGCAGTGGTCGGTCCCAGGAGTCTTTTCCACCGACTTCAGATGCCGCACGTTTCCATATTATGCGCGCACATTAACAAGCCACCGTATGGAATCAGGCCCACATACCTCATCCTGTTCTCCCACCAGTCACTGAGATGGGATGGGTGGAATTGGATGGGAATTTAGCCCCACTACTTCTCTCTCTACCACCCATTCCCAAAGCATGCCAAGAAATTACAACTTGTGCTTGCCTCAAGGGGTGCCTCAGCCAGCGCTGCAGCTGCAGGAGAAGTGGCATGCAGTGCATGGAGTCATGCAGTTGCCAGAAACTCACTAACTCCTGCCAAAACACTGGACAGGTGGAGGAGGATGATTGGGAATAAGTTAAAATATATCAAGTTAATTCTGTACAATATCATCATCAAGTAAATTATTCACAATGGCTGGACAAAAAATATGACAAAAAAACAAAAAAAAAACAAACAACCAACACACACACACACAAGGGGTTAGCGGTACTGAGCCTACTCGTGGCGGCCCTGTTTCGACTAATTTTACAGTACCACACAGTCCTAATATATATATTTTTTACTTCAAATTGCACTCATTATCACTTATCTATCCAGCTACTGTACTAATTAAAATATTACATGGTCAAAACATGTATGAAACCCCACTATTCCTGGTCATTTCAAGGTAATTCTAAGGCCGCAGTCGTTTTAAAGGCCTGGCGGAGGCCATCTTGAATATGAGGCCTTTCCAGAAGTCAGGTTTTGGTAGACTTTTAATATGTTATTAAGAACACCTAATAATGCGCAAAACAGCTTAGAAACCTTTTGTTAGGTGTTTTTTGGGGGGGTCAGGCCATATCTGCACCGGACTATTGAGTGAAAATTGCAGTCGTAATTGTCAGTTAATTCACTTGAAAGCCAACTGTTGTAAACATCTAGATTCATATGTTAACATTTCCTTTGATTCTAATGTTAAAAACTAAGCAGAGTAATGCATTCCCCATGTATGAATACCTAAAAATACGTAATATATGTAGGAGTTTATCTTGTTCAATCAAAGAGATATGCCATGAAATGGGTTTTAGTCTGGTAATGGCGGCCATATTGGATCCTTCATTTTGAGGCATTGTGGGAAATTTTTGACCCTGGTATACAGCATATTTGAATTCAGCACCCTTCAATAACCCTAAATATGATGTATACCAAAGATTAACACTATCAAAGGCCCTTTGACATCCAAGCAAAAATGCCATAAGGGAGAGATGAAGCTTTTCACAAGAGGACACTTTTTGGTTAAAAAGCAGGGCGTTTTTGGTGACGCCATTCTATGTTCTATGGCCAATAACTTCAGAACAGAAAAAGATAAACACATAATTCTTTTTCCAAGTGAAAGAAGACAATCCGTGATGTTTTTTGTAGTGTTGGTGTTGACCAAGACATTGAAAATGATTTTCTGTGGATCTTGAAAAGTCAGTCAAAATCTTTGAAAACGTTGATAATACAAGGGTCCCTGCATTGAAATTGGCTGCCTGGCAATGAGTTAAGCATTTTCTTCAAATCTGATCTTAAATCTGAGTACACCATTGAGTTCCCCATGTGTGAAAACACAAAAAGTCATGCCATATTCAAATTTATACCTTGTTTAGTCCAAAAGAAAAGTGATTGTGAGATTTGTATCTGGAGGTGGCGGCCATATTGGATTTTGGCCCGTTTGAGGCATTTCAGTACATTTTTGAGCCCGGCATACAGCAGATTTGGATTCAGCACCCTTGAATACCCCTAAATCAGTTGTATGCCAAAAATTAACACGATTTGCCTCCAGGGTTCATATTTTTGGAAAACTGACCCTGACTATTTTCTGTATTTGGTCTGCAATAAAGCTTCAAAACCAGGCTGTTTACAGCATCCATCACTTGTATAACGCACGCAGAGAAGAAGCAGGAGAGGGGAGACACCTCCTGTTGCACCCCAAGCCAACACAAACTGAATAAATACACACATGAACATCACAGTGGGACTGGCTGTCTTCTACAGCAGCACCTATTCTATGCTCACCACTGCTTGTTTTGGGCTACTCTGCCACTGCCAGTGTAAGGCTTGGAGCCTGTGCCCCTGTTGGAGAGCGCCGGACGTTGAACTGCACCGCTACTCGTTTTAGGCTATACTGCGGCTGCCAGTGTAGGGCTTGGAACCATACCCCCATGACTGCTGGATGTTGAACTGCATTACTGTGTCATCCTGGGCTGCTAGCGTAGGGCCCGAAGCCAGTGCCCCTATTGGAGAACGCCGAATGTTGAACTGGACCGCTGCTCGTTTTGGGCTACACTGCCATTGCTAGCGTAGGGCTCGAAACCAGTGCCCCTATTGGAGAGCGCCGAATGTTAAACAGCACCGCTGCTTGTTTTAGGCTACACTGCGGCTGCCAGTGTAGGGCTTGGAACCATACCCCCATGACTGCTGGATGTTGAACTGCATTACTGTGTCATCCTGGGCAGGATATATGTTTCGGAGGTTGAACCACCCACCTCCTGGGCACCTACCATTGTCACTCACACACACACACATTGACTCTGAATTACTGGAAACTTCATTAGGCTTTAATTTAACAGTTTTGTATATGCTATCACTGTAATTTGGGCAGCTTGATGTGGTGTTGAGTGAAAACCGGGACATTTTTGCGTCCCGACTGGCTTTTGTCAGGACTCAGGATACGCGACTAAAAATCGGGACTGTCCCGGTCAAACCGGGACGTCTGGTCACCCTAACCTACGCGTTCACAACCTACAATTCTAGATTCATTCATTATATCAATTACCGTGCCTCCGTCTCTCTGAATGATCCCCTCTTCATGGGTCATTCCGCCGAATGAGTGCCATTTGCTGGTTGTAAAACCTCAAAAATAAACTTTAAATTTCGTTCCATTTCAAAACAGAATTTAACAATATACACATTTACTCATTCAAAATGAGTATTGGTCAATCTCAGGCTAATTTATTTAATGTACTACATCTTCCGAAAGTTGATGACCATCTCATTCTTTTCTTTGCTGTTACCAAAACTTAAATCATATTTTAAAACCATGTTAAAAATATTTTAACCACATGCATTGTTTTCTCATTAGAATATGTGTTAATGTAGATGAAATGGTTGGTTACATGATGAAATACAACAATTTATGACTAAAAATTATTGTATTTTGACCAAAATTGTACTATTTTTAAAAAATGCTAATCAGACTTTTTCTTTTTTCTATTAAAAAAAAAATCTAATTTAATCAAAAATTGAGCATTTATGTTATAAAGCAATAAGACAACTGATGGAATCAACATGAATGTAAAAGCTTTGTGTGTTATTCTCTTTTTTGGTGGAAACCATTAAGTAATCAGAAAAACAATTGGGTAACAGGAAAAAAAATGGTAACAGGAATGAGTAGCCTGGAATGTTTGTTTATTTGAAAAGGCAACTACAATCACAATAATAAAACAATCAGTGTAATAAAATAAGAGAAATAGTCATTATAGTAACTGACATAGTAACTGACATCGTAAAAAAACAGCTGTGAACAGAAACACAGACGAGCGTGGCAGGCTTTGGGGCGGGTTCCTGCACTGGAAAAAAAATGGTAACAGGAATGAGTAGCCTGGGATGTTTGTTTATTTGAAAAGGCAACTACAATCACAATAATAAAACAATCAGTGTAATAAAATAAGAGAAATAGTCATTATAGTAACTGACATAGTAACTGACATCATAAAAAAACAGCTGTGAACAGAAACACAGATGAGCGTGGCAGGCTTTGGGGCGGGTTCCTGCACTGCTCAGCACTGCATTGGCACATTTTTTCACGTTGGTTCTTTACATCTGTAAAATGGACACAAACAAAAAGTTAAGATATTATGTTCTTGGATGTATGCATTGGCCATCTTTTCCAATACATTAGAATATATTCTACATTGTCAAAAAATGTATTAATTTTCTCCTGTTTTACAATTTCATACATTTCAAAAAGTAACTGACCTCTTCTAGAACATTCTGAAGCTTTGTCCAGATTTCTTTCTCAATTTCCACGTGGCGTGACGTGACTGGCTTAGGGGGTGTGATGATGGTAACAAATGTCGTCAAAAACATACCAAAGAACGTTGTCTCGTGCAGGCCAGAAAAATCTGTTGACCCCTATTTTGGCCATACTGCGGACCTTAACATGTGTTTCGTCAATGTCAATGATAACTCCAGGATAGAGATCACCATCATATTTGAGGACACACCACTGGCCAACTGCTTCAGGCCGTTGCCACTGTCCGACGTCTGTGGTTGATGCTGTTGGAACTGCCTGAGTGAACGTGAAATGCTTTGCATCAAAGCATTTGCAGAGGAGATTTTGTGCCGCTGTGCACAAGCAGCTGACATCCCTGTAGACAAGTTCTCCATAGGCAAGAGTCACTGCCTGGTGCATCCTCATGGTGGACGGAAGAGGAGGCAAATTATTGGGCATGCCTAAAACGGCTTTGTCGATGTCTTCTTCATCAACAAAAAACAACTTGACAGAGGTTCCACTTTTCTGCAGTGCAGAATACAGCTCTGCGGCACCAGGTATTTCTGTTGTTTTGCAGACTATACTGTCTGCTTTCCTCTTCAGTGCCCCTCCTATGCCATCAGGGGCACCTTTCCCATGGCTTGCCTCAAAATAGTTCCATGTCCCTGCTTCAAATCCACGGCTGAAAAGCTCAGTGCTTAACAAGAACAAGTTACCCCGCTGCCTGTACTGAGTACAAGGACCATCATTGTAAAAATGCACCGTAGTGACGTCAGGGTATGTACTCCGCACATAGTCAAGCACAGGGGACAAGTGCTGCCAGATTGCTGGTGGGCCTTTTAGTCTTGAAGAAGAGATTGAACAGAAGGACACTGGACTGGAGTTAGAATGAACATAGAGCACACCTGTGTGCAATGTTGCTTGCTGGTGTGAGGCTCCAAAGTGGACCGCCTGAATTTCAGCGCTGTATTTACACATGTAATTTTCAGAAAAGTCTACATGAATTAAACACTCATGGGCTTTTAAGCCGTTTTTGAGTGCCCTGTAGTGGATGTACTGATTCCTGATGTTAAAAACATGCCTCGTGAACCTATGCAGGTGGAGGTTCAGCTGGTCTACCAGGTCCTCAAGAGTGGCCCGGAACTCCTTCTTCATGGTGACCTTTGATGTTTTGTTTGGGTCATTCTTATGCTCCTTATCCACTGTTGCCCACTGCAGGTAAGTAACCTCACTCTGTGCTGCATATGGTCTTGAGACTGGGCAAAAGAGGTCTTTGCATTTATTGCAGTCACCATACATGCACTTTATGTTTTCAGGGTCACATGTAATTGATCTCACCAGTTCATCCAAATTAACAGTGTTGATAACCCTGAGTTGGTGTAGCTTCTGAATGATGAATACCAAATTCTCATGCATCTTGCACATGCATGTGTCACGATCACTCAACGCTGGAACCACAACCCAGAATGGACGTAGGGAACAAAAAAGCGAATAAGAGATGAATCTCTCTTCAGCCAAAAATTTCAGGTGCAAGTTCTTCATCGTATCCAAAAGGAAACGTTTTTGCTTTTTTGTTTTTTTAAGGGTGATTGTCTGCTTTTTCCCTGTTGTCATTTGGCTCACATCATCTCTCTGATAAAAAGCCCTCAAGGTGTCCACCAGACAATTCCCCACCCTTCTGTTTGGCTTTCGTTGGTAAGTGTAGCCACTGGTCCCAATCTGCCACCTTGCCTTTGAAAAACCCAGAGTAACCTGGGCAAGTCTTTGCATTCTGTATTTCCTTAGAATCTGCCCTGTGATCACTTTTGAAATTATTTGTCTTTCCCTCTCCCCCTTTGCATTTATGTATTTATTCCTGATGTTTTCTATCAAAGTATGATGAAAGAGCAGTGTTTTTTGAACGGCTGAGCGTGAAAGTTGTGTCATTTTTCTTTTGACTTTTGTTCGTGGAGACTCATTTTTCCTTTTCAGTCTTTGGATCTTTTTTTTGTATTTCTCCTTTCTTTGTGTTTCCTTTGTCAGAAGATGTTGTAATTTTGTAATTTCTTTCATTAACTTAAGTCGTGTTCTCCTGCTCCTTTGTCGTCCTTGTTCACGTTGTCTAAAACACAAGTACATCACTGTAAATACACATAGTATTGCATTACAATGCTCTGCTACACTGTTTCATTAATGTCTGTAGCCTATTTAAATTATTTATCTATTTAATTATTTATTGACTATTTATGTAAAATGTATTACCTATTTAGCAATTATGTAAGTACTCTTTAATATCTCAAAGCGCTTTATATCCATTTTACATTTCTGATGGAAACTGCACATCATGTACTGGTTCTTTTAACTTTTACAATGACATGAACTGATCAAGTCCTCTATAGATGGGTTTTATGTTTATAAACATTGCGCCTGCCAATGCCAATCTGGGGCAGAAAGCCATCTATCGTAATAGAACAATCATCAGAAAGCTCAGTTTAAATCTATTGTTTATTACTTGTAGTTAGTCTACTAATGTCTCTTCTGTAGCCAAGAAGAACTGTGAAATCCATCAATACTGCATGTTGGTTTGTAAGTTTCCATTGCCTACTTTGTTATTGTACTGTAATATCTAGTTGTGCTTAGCACTGTAAGACAGACCCACAGATATACACAGACTGAAACTAAACCTTGAGGAGCTGGGCTGCACATCTATAGCTTGCGCTGGCTCAGGGCTGTGTGGAGGAGTGACAACGTCCTGTAGTTCCCTTTTTCTGTCTTTTACCCTATGGTATGTTTCCCTCCACTTCCTGCGAAGTTTTCGCTGCTCTCTGGCACTGACATCCCCAATGGGTTTCCTTATCCCTGCTTTTAGATCATTTCTGTACTTTTCCTAGCCTGGGTGTGCCCATACTGCCTGTGACGCTGCATTTACATTTCGCGAGCAAGTCAGTCTGGCCAAGCTGCCTATCTAAACCATTTCTGCTCAGTCCTCAGATAGGGGGCCAATGAAAATCGAGCATTTCAAAAGGCAATGACGCGGTAGTTTGGCGACCGGACATCTATCTCAGTCACTGTCTACATGGCGAATGTGGAGCAACCGTAAGATTTCAATGCATCTGTAGCTGCTGTTTAGGACGAATTCAAAGGGAAGTTCTATCTGAAAATAGAGCAAAGGGCAGCCCTTGAAGCTTTTGTTGCGGGAAAGGGCGTTTTTGCAATGCTACCGACCGGCTTCGGTAAAAGTTTAATTCATCAGTTAGCCCTGCTGGTAGCCAAGTCCATGCTTTGCGCGGACGCTGTTGTTGTGGTCATGTCGCCTTTGATCGCACTGATTCGTTTTTCGAATATCAATATTAAATGGCCAGCACCAGCCACTCTCATGTTCACCTCACAAGTCCGACAAAAATCATTTAATGCCATTTCTATATGACTACAGGCTACTACTACTTTTTGTTTGGATCAAGCAGTTTCTTCCGTCAGAGGGCAGAGGGGTGTGATTGATTGAAGCTTCGTCCAGTAGCAAACAGAGGCATTTGAAAGAGGCGGGTTAAGCCCGCCTTCTGAGAAATGGGTTTACAACACAGCTTGGCCAGACCAATGCTCGCAGAGCATTGACAAGTCGCGATAGCCAGGCTATACTTTTCCTTCTCCTTTTCTAAATATCTCGCTCTCCTCTCGGGATCGGCATCTCGTCGAGCACGATAGCGCCGCTGCTTTTCAGCAGCACTGAGTGCTTGATGGATTCCCTGAAATTACGATTCACATTCACATAAACTGATCTCAGATGACAACAACTTTAGCTTCAATAACTTTAGCGAATTAATATGTATGGAATCATGTAAACTCATTAATATCATTATATTACTTATATTCATTCATTCATTGTATTCTTTGAATTAATATCAAATGGCACAACTCATTGCTGTTACTGCCACTCATTGCTGTTGCTCTTTATTTGAGTAACAGCAATGAGTTTTTAGCATCAAATTAGCAATGGTATGAAATCTAGCCACATGGCATCTATGCTAATACCTTTAGCACACGGAGTACATTCTTAAGATTTAACTGAATATTTTACTTTTGATATCAACAAATACTGTCTGGAGATAATTTAGGTAACAGGATAGAACTTTTAGATTTACCGTCTCTGACACAGTTACAATATCATCAAATTTAAAGAAAAATAAATGAGAGAACTTACTTTTGGTCTTCCCATGATGTTCGGCAGATCCAAATGATGTCACTTCCTGGTGAAAATGTCACTGGTGGAATGTTCCAATGTTTTCAGGGGGAGGGACGTATTTGGGTAACAGCACTGAGTGAAAACTTGGGGACCCCAATAAAATGTGAATTTTAACCAAAATGTAATGGAGTTTTTATTGAAAAAATTATTGTAAAGTGTAGATAGAATATGGAGTCACATTTGAATGCAAGAAAAAATAGGTTTTGGAAGGATTTTATTTGTGATGCATTGTGGTAAAATGTTGCGTAACACTGTGGGGACAGGTAACAAAGCCTATGTAACAGTGTCTTAGATGCCTTTTTGTAATACTTAAAAAAAAATTTTTTTTTCACATTTCTACATGTATGGAGGTTTGTTTAATAATAAAATACGATTTATATTACATCATTATTTTTTTTTTTTACATGTTATATGCTGAGGACATAAATGGCACTCATTCGGCGGAATGACCCTCATGTCCGACGGACGGCCAATTACACGCTCACTGTTCAATCCCACCTTAAATTCATAACAACTCAAGTAAGAATCCCAGCAGATTGTTACTCCTCTCACTCTTCTCGAATTGGCACAGCCACCACCGCAGCATCTAACGGTCTCCCCGAGCTATTATTAAAAACCCTCGGCTGATGGTCCTCGGATGCTTATCAGCTATACATCTGATGTAATCCATCAGATCTAAAGAAAGCTCAGCTAACACTTACGTTGTGATTCGTACTGCACGGTCCTGGCCAAGGGTCCCTTAAACATTTGCCTCTTTTGGGGTGCTTGCTCGGTTTTTCTCATGACACCTGCCTTGAACTTGCCCAAATACGCTCTACTCGCATATCATTTAAATGTCTCACTTGCCATCAATTTAAAATGTTTCACACTATCTCATGAGATACTTTCTAAATCTTATTCGGGATCGATTATGCCTCTCGGGTGCTCGCGTGTCCCGTCGGACTTCTGCCTCGCAGTCGTTCTGCTGGGGCCTCGTGGATGCACCTTGTGATCCGTCCTGCCGCGCAGGCGGCTCTACCGCGTAGAGCCTGGATCAAGAGACGCTCACCAACTGTATTTGTACATGCTCATTCTCATCGCCACCTCAGATCGATCCCGAATGCTTCTCGGGTGCTCGCACGTCCTGCCAGTCTTCTGCCGCGCAGTCGTTCTGTCAGGAACGGCGGACGCACTTTCTGATCCGTCCTGCCGCAGCAGGCGGCTCTTCCGTGGAGAGCCCCCGGATCAAGAGAAGCGCCCCAAAATCTCTTTATCTTAATAATCGCTCGTTTACTCAATTTTCGGAACGTGAACTAGTGAACTACTAATAGCTAACGACGCTATTCCAGCTTATGTGCACACCAAGTAGTATAGTCTTCGTGTTCACCTTCGTTTACGTTTACAGGGCATGAGACCATTTAATAAGCAAAAACAGTACAAATAAATGCATTTACATAACAGATTAATGTTCAGAATATATGCATTAGCAACTGCTTTCACCTGCAATATCTAGATATTGTGGGCTAACTTTTATTGCTAATATTTAAATTCCACTTAGCCTGCTAACAGGGACATTAGACATAACAGGTCAACATAACTAACTGGCTGATCTCATTAACTTTTAAATAAGACTGTATGGACATCTTGTACTAGGTACATTGGCATGAGGGTAAATTTATTTTACAAGAAACTTTGGTGCAGTTCTGAGGGGTTAACATGCTAAACACAACAGTACTAAATGCATTCTGGTACGTAGGCCTATGTTCCTCTGACAAAAGACAACTGTTATATAAATCATACTAGCAATTTTATTCTTGTTGACTTACACATTCAAAATTATGCTCTTTCCTCTGAGAATATCTCAGGTTGGTGTGAAACAGAACACCCAGTAAGCTACCTTTTTTTTTTTTTAACATCAGCTTATTAATTATCTTACTGTTAAAAACACAGGTTATATAAGAACTGTGTTTGAAAGTGGAAAACGACAACAAAGAAGGAACAAGATGGCAAGCCACCCACCAGAGCACAAAGACTTGATTCTATGCGGCGGATTGACGTACGTATATTTTCGGTTCCTTGGAAAACTCATGGAAAAGACTGAGCTGAAGTTGTGAGTTAAATGACTACTAAGAATTTAACTGAATTGAATGTTATTTGATCGTGTGAACTTGTTTGCTGTACATGGGATACATGAATTGTAAGCAGATGGCAGGACTGTATTTTCTTTGAATGTGTATTTGAGTTGATGTTAAAGTGGCATGTTAAAACATCATACCGAGTTGGTATCTGTACTGAGGAGCAAAATTGATTTAGCTTGTTGCATTCAGAGTTTAACTATTTTTATAGTTTGACCCAGAAGGCTAACAATGGAAGTGGTAGGTGCCCTTAGACGAAGCATGACGACTACGCTATTTTTAAACCATTAAAACAGCTCGAAGAAATTCCACACTCCATCGGTAGTACAACAAAGGCCCTGACATTAAGAACAAGGCACTGAGAACTTTGTAAGTGTATACAACATTTATTAATAAAACAGTTTTGACAAGCAGTACCTTGCTGTAGTTTCTCATCGCCGCCATGATGAAAGTCTACACAAGTCGATTGACGAACACGAACCAGCAGGAAGAATAGGGGGAGAGGTAGTACAATAAACTTGTTTGGACTTTCATCATGGCGGCAACGAGAAACAACTGCAAACGACTGCATGTAAGAACAGCTTTTTAAATAAACGTTGTTTACACATTTACAATATTCTCAGTGGTTCGTTTTGAATGCCAGAGCCTTTGTTGTACTACCAATGGAATGTGGAGTTTCTTCGAGCTGTTTTAATTGTTTAAAAATAGCAGTACAGAACAGTACACATACCAACTCGGTATGATGTTTTAACATGCCAATTTTCATTTCACACCGAAGTTCTCCTCTAAGTCTCGTCTAATTTTCGTCAAATGATAAAGGTTTGTTGACGACAATATTTAGTCATCATTTTCATTGACAAAAGTAACAGTCTGCCAAGCAAGGCACACATCAATTTCGGACAATTCACTGCAGTTTTTGGTGTTGCTTGCAAATTGCCGTGTGCAGTCGTAAACCTGGGGTGCGATTCTCGAACAACTTCTTAGGTTAGCATTTTACTACCGTAGTACTTTTGAAGTATCTACTAAGGTAGTGGCGAAGCCTGACCGCTTCTCGAAGCACTCGTACTTCGGTAGAACTATCATTGTAGGTACTTCCATAGTGGGCACTACCATTGTTCAATGTGTGAAGCATGGAAGCAATGGAGGAAAAGCAGGGGAAAGCCATTTTAACATTTCAAGCTGAAAAATGGTGGAATGCTGTTGTTTTCCAGTCATGGGTCACTGACCTGTTATACCGATAGAATGCACTCCTTCTACATCTAGTTGTTTAACATTCACGCACATACGCACATTTCAGATTTATATGACTCCAGTCAGTTTGGAACCTGACCACTGATATCACCACTGATAATCACATCAACTTGTCTATTCAGCTCATAATAGTTTCCAACCAAATGTACAGGATGTAGACACCGGCAAACCTTCCAATTGAAGGCCAACTTCTAATGCAAATATCTCATAATCCTGCGTCCAAACTCAGCGAAACTCAATCAGTTTGTACAGGTGATCATAATACTGCTGTTCAAACCATTAAGTCATGCCATACAGTTTTAACAAGAAAAATGACATATCATGAATTGGCCAGTTAACAGTTTTAACAGCTGTATTATAGAAACCTCTACAAAAGAATTGAATTTCACCGTGTTTGTACTGCTGGATTACAAGATATTGGCACTTTTCAGTGGGTGGGGTCAACCTGAGTATTAAGTAGGGCTGGGTATCATCTAGGACATGGCTATTCGATACGATTTTCGGTACAGGGCTCATGATAGGTTTTCGATACAGTGCAATTCGATTCGATTCCGATATCGATACATATGACTTTATTACTCAATTATTATACAATGTCATTCACTCAACAAAACAAGACAAATATTATTTTTATGTTCAATTTATTGAACAGGAAAATAAAGTGCATTTTTTCAACGCTTTTTACTGAACATGCTACAGAAAAGGTGCCCAGTCTAACTAGGTACCTGTAGTCAACTAAAAACTATTTGTGCAAAAGAATACAATATAGCTAATGTACATTTGTACTGAACAAAGTACATTTACTACATTTTGGTTTACAATCAATAGTGCATTTCTCTGTGCAGTAGCTACTGGGGGGTGTATCGATATTAATAGCCAGAATATCGATATTATATCATTTTAAAAAATATCGATATATATCGCTGTATCGATTTTTTTTAGCACAGCAGTAGTAGTAAGGCTCTTACTTCACCTCGAGAGCTGTAGTGAGAACTACACAACTTTACTTAAAAGTTTTGCCTTTACTTTGGAAGTATTTCTGCTACAAAGCTTTTGAGAAATACGTAGGAGGTTCTCTTCTACTAAAGTTCTCACGACCATAGTTGGTAATTCCAAATTTCTCACTACTAAAGTGAAATACTACCGTAGTAGGCTTTGAGAAACGTAAGATAGCCTTTGGTACTGTACTACAAAAGTACCAACAATGATAGTGGCTAAGAACTTAGCAACCTTCCTTGGCGCATTCGCCCTGCCTTCAATTTCACCTCCATACAAAATCAATAAGAGTGAAGCAAAATTCAAAACATAACTTTAACTTTAAATAACTCCTTAAATAAGTCTTATTTTTCTGCACCTCACATACACCTAGTCCATACAAGTCGATTGACCAACACGAACAAGCTGGAAGAGTAGAAGGAGAAGTAGTACAATCAACTTGTATGGACTTTCCTCATGGTGGCGAGTGGCGACAAGAAACTACTGCCAGGTACTTCCTGTAAGTACTGTTTTCTTAATAAATGTGTACACTTCAAAGTACTCAGTACCTTGTTTTGAATGCCTGGGCCTTTCTTATACTACCGATGGAGTGTGGAGTTTCTTCAAGCTGTTTTTAATGGTTTAAAAATAGTGTAATCTTCATGCTTTGTCTATGCCCTTAGCACTAGTATTGTTAGCCTTCTGAGCCAAAACGGTAAAAAATTCTAAATGCAACAGGCTAGTGCAGTTTTGCTCCTCCAACATTTTCATTTTACACAAAGCTTTTCTTCAATTAAATTTCATCGATTGCTTTTTGTGTTACTTAGAAGTCGAGACTACGGATCTTATTACAGGCTGAAAAAAGCCTTTTTTGACACTGTTTTGTGGCTTTTGTTTGTTTTAAAGCTTGTTTGTTAATCTTTTCATTCGTGTAATTTAAATTTTTCTCACAAAACGCTCTTTCTCATGCTTTATATAATGTATATAATTCCTTGATGCATTCATCAGTTGGTAACTTTTTGTTATTCAGAAACAATATTTTCGTGTTTTTGAACGTGACCTCTGAAATGGACATGGTTTTATCGAGTACATTTTAAAAAAAAATCTTTTCATCTTACGTAAATGTTCCTGAATCATGCCTGATCAAATAGGAATGACAGGTAAAAAATTGTTGAACAATTTGTCTAGTAACACAGGCCAATAGTAAGGGTTTTTCCTGTGCTCATTACCAAAGCCTTGTTTCCGTGCTTCATCTCTAAAATGATTAGAAATGGGTGATTGATGTTTTACCATTTCATAAACATCCCCTAAAACACTCTCAGCTGTTCCCTCCACATATTCAGACCCTAATCTTTTAACTTTTTTCTCTAGATTTGCTCTACTTTTCATTAGTACTTCAGAGTTTTCTGTAGACTCTAAAATAATACAAGTATCACAAATTAATTAATTAATTATTAATTACCCTAGATTTAGCCTTTACCAAAAGACTAAACATATACATCCCAATTCAATATCTGCTGTCTTTACCGCTATATTGTTTTTTGCAAATGTTACTGGCTTACCGCATTAAACGGCTTTTGCAAGAACGAATGATACAGAAAATTAACTTGGCTTCTTTAGCGATTTAAATAAATCAGCAGTGATTTAAATGTGCTGTCATTATTAACTATAATCACTGAATCTTGGAGAAGTACCAGTGACCTGTCACTGTTTATTTGGGTAGGTAAGTTATTTTTCCAAACAATTTCCTCTCAAAAATCCTTATTGTGATTTAAAGTTGTTCAGCTGAACTTTGGATGTGATCATCAGTAATCATAAAACCTATGGGAGCACACGCATGAGGTGCAGAAGGCAAACAAATGCTTATTTTCGTAAAATCATAATTTTATTTACTTCTGATAAAATCATGCTCCCTGTGGCATCCCAGAATGCTGGGGATGACTCTGTCATTTCATGCCAGAGTGTAATGCCACCTTCTGTGAAACAAATGACCCTAAAGGGACCAAGTTGGGTAATGTGAATGAATCCTTTTATTTTGTGATTATGTGCATCATCGGATTCCATTTTGTTTTTTAAAAGCTGCAGAGACTTTATCTCATCTATGTCTAAGTAGCTCCTCAGATGTTGTTCTGATGCAATTTTTCTTAAAATTGCGCAGTCTGTTCCTATGCTGCTCGTATTTTAGGATGTAAGCGATTTAACATCTTCCCGTGCTAACAAGTTACTGTACTGTATAATTTATATGCGGAGATGTTTTGCATAGATGCGGCAAGTTTTTGTCCCCATGGCTCCCTAAATGGCCATGCTTTCAGTTTGTCAGTTTATGTGCACAGTACACCTCCATTTTTAGACATAGTGTTCTTCGTTGTCTTTTTTCCGCTAAGCTAAAACGATGACTGTTAAACACTATCGGGCAATATGGGTAAATAAAAGGGGGATCTTCCCCCCTCGCCCTTGCAAAAATAGAACACGGAAATAAAAAGGCCGTTGGCGACTTTGTCTCCCTCAACACTCTCTGCCTTTACTATGTACCCACTCTTCAGTGGATTAATTTGAACTTTACATGATTACATGAGGCGCATCTAAATCCAATAGAATATATATTTACATTTTTGGTGTTAATTCCTACACAGTCAAAATGAAACCATTCATCACAGACATCACATGCTATCATTTGGTGTCTGACAGAAACAAAAGAGCTTACTTTCCTTCCAGCTTTTTTTCGGTGTACCCATAAGTAATTCTACTAAGTTGTGGACATTTCCTCTATTTTCTGACCATATCCTGTCTAGTAAAAGATAATCTAAATCTTATATTAATCGTAAATCTTTTGGTCTGCCATGAGGCCATCTAATTAGGTACTGGGCTACAGTGATCCAAAAGTTTTTATCACTCATGCACATGTGTTGTTGTACCTTTACGATAGCTTCTGCTATTTGTAATCTATTCTGTGATGCTTTTTGATTTAATATGTGCTCTACAACCTTCTTTTAATGGATGTGTCGCTCTTAGACATGCACAATTATCCCCACAAGTACTTATATCTGCAACCACAGCACTAACACCAGCACACTCCTCCATCCATACTACCACCCACTCCTCCACCGACTCTACCATCCACTCTACCATCCACACTACCATCCACTCCTCCACTCACACTACCATCCACTCCTTCATCCACACCTCCACTCACACTACCATCCACTCCTTCATCCACAGTACCATCCACTCCTCTATCCATTCCAGCATACACACTACTGTCCACAACAAGCATACCCAATATTTTTAAAACATCATCCACACCAAATGATATCGTTTTTGACAGAACACCTACATCAGCATTTACAATCTCATCCAAACCACCATTCATCCCAGCACGTACACCCGCACACACACCCACACGCATACCAGTACTCACACCATTCACACCAACATGTACACCACCCAGTCTGGCATACACACCATTCACACAACATGTACACCATCCAGTCTGGCATACACACCATCCACACCAACACGCACACCACCCAGTCTGGCATACACACCATTCACACAACATGTACACCATCCACACCAGCACACACACCATTCGCACCAACACGCACACTGGCAGACAGGACACTTGCCTTGCCTCCTCTCTTACCTCTTGCTACGGCTGTCCTTTTCCTCTGCCTGTGCAGTCTCCTGTCCTCCCCTGCTGCCTGGCTAACCCGACTGTCTTGCTCTGCCTCGTATATGCTTTTGGGTAGCAGAAAACGTCAACGGCAAGGACCTGGCTCTATTCATTCCCTACAAAAACAGCAATGTCTAACCTCTGCAGTATAAAACTATTAATTATGTGTCTGCGGTGTTATCACTCACCACGGTGATCTCCTCAAACTGTTTTTGCGCCGTCACCTTCTGTACGTACACTGCGTAATGAAGATTAATTACTTATAGTGCATGTAAACCTGGCTTGGCAGTAATCTGTCACAACACATATTACTTTTAAAATGTTTCACAACATTATTTCATAATAAGAATGTTTGTAAAGATGTAATACTTCTGGAAACTTACTGCCTATATGTGAATTCTACAATCAAGCACTGACAGAAAGAGATGACGTGGAATTGTTACCTCTGACCAGAACACACCAGTCTCAGTCTTGGTGGTGGCTGGTGTACCCCTGACAATGACCCAGGGAATCACACGGGCTGCTGAGTTTGGCCAAGGTTCTGGCACAGGATTTTGCAGCTGTTGGTATGCTGCACGCCACAACAGGTCAACAAAACGCAGCATGCCACATCATCACTAAGATGAACACCATCCCTACATCATAATGCAAGACTGTTGAGAGGGAGATGCTCACTAAGTGACCGGCACCTCACTGCAAGACTGGCTGCCATTTTCTTACATCTCATCTTTTCTCTGGACGGACGGCTCCCTCTTCTTCAGTGGGGAAGAGACCAGAGGGGCAGGTCGAGCCTGTCCTCAAAGGTGTCCCTGCGCTGCCTCCTCCTGCCTGGTACAGGCCTGTCATTAGCCGGAGTGGTGGTTATAGGGCTAGCTTGAATAATGGTGTATGGGGGGCTGCACTGGGGGCTGGCTGGGGCAATGGTGGATTGGCTGGACAGCAGAAAATGCCTGTCATCGCCAGAAAGCTCACTCAGGAACTGGCTGTCAGGCTGGCTGAGGAGCTGGTTAACTGGCTCACTGAGTTGCTGATGTTGGGAGGAGGGTACTTTCCTGATGTCTCCCTAAAATCCATAAATGGAGTCAGTTTAGTATGCCTGCATACTAAAACATGCAGGCAGTACCTGCTGCTGCTCCACTCCTGTGGGCCCTGCTCTCCTTATTCTTATCTCTCCTGAACTGATCATTAAGGGCCCTCCACCTTCTCCAACACTCTTCCTCTAATAATTCACAAGATTCAAGACATATTACTTCTTCAGTCCACTTATTTTTCATGAAAGAGAAAATCATCTCCAGAAAACCAGTGGAAGATGCGATGCTGAGGACAAAGGACACAACATCCTGGATGTCGGGAAGGTCAGCTGCCTGAGGAATTTGCATCCACCTCTGATGTTACCCTGGACTGCCACTTCTTCTCGAGAAGTACTGTTGTGAGGTGCTCCAGAAGGCTGTTTGCTGTCACACTCTCTTCGTAAAGCTCGTCCATAGAGATGTTTAGCCTGCCAAAAAAGATCAACATTTTTTATGACCCGAGTCATAAGCAGCACATAGGTTACAGTGTTACACACAGTAACAGTGGCAAATAAGTAAGGGATAATGTATTGCCCACGCGTGACTATCAGAAAAATATTTCCCGACAGGCCTGTATTTCAGAAAAATATTTCCCGACAGCAGGTATTGTTTCTCCCCTGAAGGGAAATATTTTTCGATAGTCACACGTGGGCAATACATTCGCTTATTCTACGGCTTATTACAGCTTATTACTGCTTATTTGGAGAAAGAAACAGACACGTTGGCTTCTGTCGAGAAAAAGTAGTCCAGTTGGAACGTTATTGTTGTTCGTTCCTAAGCAACACTCCACTGGCACTGGACGTTAAAAAGATCTTAAAACTTCGTTCAGTCCTGCTTCATCAAATTCATTTAACTCTGTTGTAATATTCTTCTCTGCTAACCACTCTCGAAAGACCTTCATTGCTCATGCAGTGCTCTTTTTGGTGTTGATTTCTTGCCTGTTTTCTTCTATTTTATCTCTTTCGTCCTCCTGCAAATCTTGACGTCTTCTTGTTTTAGTCTCCGTGCAGTCTGTCTCTGTAAATTGCGCTTCCCACCAGCGCTCAGAAGTGCCATACTCACCGTATATATTAAAATTAATTGGAAACTCCTCCATTTTTTCCACCAGATGTCGCCAAAAACTCCGTAGACGTAGGCCCCACTTCTCTAACAGACTGGATAAAATAGCCGTTTACTGCCAGGTTACCGTAAGGCAAGGCAAGGCAAGTTTATTTATAGCGCATTTCATACACAACGGCAATCCAATGTGCTTCACAAAAAAAAACAAAAAAAATAAAAGCAAAGGACAATATATAAAGGCATAAAACATAAAGTAAGTGTAAAAGCATAAAAGATATAAAAGCATAAAAAACACACAAAATAAAAAATATAATATAAAATAGTCTCGATTTGAAACTGCCAACAGTAGGAGCATTTTTAATGTCTTCTGGAAGTCGGTTCCAGAGCTTTTACAGCATAGCAGCTGAAAGCTGCTTCACCACATTTTGTTCTAACAGCAGGTTCTACCAACAAATTTTTATGACGTGATCTCAGAGACCGAGTTGGTGCGTATAACTGAAACATATCCAATAGGTAATTGGGTCCCATCCCATTTAATGACTTAAACACAAGAAGCAATGCCTTAAAGTCAATTCTATAACTTACTGGGAGCCAGTGCAGGGACCTTAAAACTGGAGTAATGTGGTCAGATCTTTTTGTTCTTGTAAGAACCCTTGCTGCTGCATTTTGGATCAGTTGAAGCTGTTTGATGGTCTTTTTAGGAAGGCCTGTGAAAAGGCCATTACAGTAATCAACCCTACTGGAAATAAAGGCATGTACAAGTTTTTCTAGATCTTGTTTTGACATAAGACCTTTGAGTTTAGCAATGTTTTTTAGGTGATAGAATGCAGATTTAGTGATTGCTTTCATGTGACTGTTGAATGTTAGTTCACTGTCAATAAAGACACCAAGATTTTTAACAGTATCTTTTGCTTTAAGCCCCTTAGTCTCAAGAGCAGTGGTGATCCTACGTCTGTCTTCCTTTTTCCCAAATACAATTACTTCAGTTTTATCTGCGTTCAGCTGAAGAAAATTGTGTGACATCCAGTTGTTGATTTGATCGATACACCCACAGAGAGACTCAAGGGGGGTATAGTCATTGGGTGACAGAGCTAAGTAGACTTGGGTGTCGTCAGCATAACTATGGTAATTGACTGAGTTGTTTTTTATGATTTGCCCAAGCGGAAGCATATAAAGGTTGAATAGTAATGGTCCAAGGATTGACCCCTGTGGGACACCGCAGGTCAAGGACATAGATGCTGAGGTACAGTTTCCAATAGCAACAAAAAAGCTCCTTTGTTGTAAGTATGATTTTAACCAATTGATAACTGTACCAGTGAATCCAACCCAATGTTCCAGTCGATGTAGTAATATGCAGTGATCAACAGTGTCAAAAGCTGCACTAAGGTCCAGTAACACCAAGACTGATGTTTTACCAACATCAGAATTAAGACGTATATCATTTATGACCTTAATAAGAGCTATTTCAGTGCTATGATTGGCACGGAAACCTGACTGAAACTTATCAAAACAGCTATTTGATGTAAGAAAGGCAGTTAATTGATTAAAAACTATTTTTTCGATTATTTTTCCAATAAATGGTAAATTGGATATGGGCCTGTAGTTATTAAGCACTGAACTATCAAGGTTATTCTTTTTCAGTAAGGGTTTTACAACTGCATTTTTTAAAGAGGAAGGAAATATGCCAGTCTGTAGTGATGTATTTATAATCTGAAGTACATCGGCTGATATAAGATGAAGAACAGATTTGAAAAAATTTGTGGGCAAAATATCCAGTTCAGATGTGGAAGAACTGAGATTTTGTACGTTTTTTTCAAGGGTTTCATAGTCAACTAAGTCAAATGTTGGCATTAGGTTGAGGTCCCCTCTCTCTACAGCCAGTGGTTCCAGATTTTGAGCTATTTGCAATTGGGAAGCTATATTCAGTCGTATTTTATCAATTTTTCCTTTGAAAAAAGATGCAAAGTCATTGCATTTATTAACCGAGGAAAGCTCAGGAGGCAGCTGTGATGAGGGATTTGTTAACTTCTCAACAGTAGAAAATAGCACACGGGCATTGTTGATATTCCTATTTATGATGTTAGAGAAGAAGGACTGTCTTGCTTTAGAGATTTCCAAATTGTATTTACCCAGCATCTCTTTATGAATTTGATAATGAATCTGAAGTTTAGATTTACGCCACATTCTTTCAGACTTTCTACACTCTCTCTTTAGCAGTTTAACCACTGGATTCAGTTTCCAGGGTGCTTTTTGATTGTCAGTAACTCTTTTGGTTTTTAAAGGGGCAATGTTATCCATAATATGTGTCATCCTAGAAGTAAAATGTATCATTAAATCGTCTGCGCAGTCTGATGGTTGACTTGGAGTATGTGAGAGTGCCTGCTCAAAAAGAAGACCTGTGCCATTATTTATGACTCTCCGTAGCGTAGCGAATATTTACTTTCAAAGTGGCCGAACTACTTGCAGAGTGATATGGTACCGTGAATCTGAAGTGACAAAACTCGGGCGGTTATCGAAAAAAAATCCACCCGCAGAATGCTGGGACAGTCCATTCAAAGTGAATGGGAGCTGTCGCCGTAGAATAAATGAGAAAAAAAATCTTATTTCATAATTTTGAATACTACCTGTATGATTTACTTTATTTATTATTATTTATTTATCCATCCATCTATCAGGTATATGAACTGTTTGTTCATATATACATATATTGTGAAGTAAGTTTGTGATTATGTATTTATTTGAATATATTATCTATCAATTGTATTTATTTGCCTATAGCCATTAATAATAATAAAACATGGTTTATCACTACACTGGCAATTGTTTCATTCTTACCTGCCAACCTGGCGAAGCTGCTCAGTGATCTTCTCGATGTCATGAAAGCAGATCTTCCCAGATGTTACAGAGAGGAGCTGCAGGTGGAAGAGCCAGTTTTGCTCTGAGTAGTCAAACCATTTCTCTAGATAACTGATTGTAGCGGGAAGGGTAGGCTTACTCCACTACTAAAAAATAGGTTGTGTGTGTATGCGTGTATGTCAATATCACTAGACCTAAGGGGATATCACACAATAACACAATCAGATATAACACAATCAGAACTTAAAATTTAAATATATTATTATGGAAGAAATGTGAAGTTTAAAGAATCTGATTTAGGTAATGAATACAATAAATTAGTATCTATTAGTAAAGAGACAGCCTAATGCCCAATTACACTCTCATTCACATATCCTATTAAAAAAACTTAAGATTTGTGAAAGACAGTAAAACAACAGTTGATTAAAACTAAAAAAAAAAATACAATTGGGTAAAATTATATACAGTAACATTCATTAGATATATGACAAAGTAATCTCGGAATCAACATCAACTAAAGCACCTAAAGCGCTCTGCCTTCAATAGTTTTTGGCTGCATCTCATTTGTCTGTCTTACCCCTTGTTCTAGCCCTTGTGTCTTGATGTGCGTGTTCACGTGTGACGAAGTGGTATCTCAATTGTCAAAGTGAGGAAGGGGAAGGGCTAGAATGCGCGTCCCCGTACCCCTTGGTATCAAGTTAGGTGAGGGACCTCCCTAGCCGACCAAGGGGTTCGACCCAACTGTCAAAACATTCGATCATCATCAGCGCGTGCTATAGCGCCTCATCTTTGGGCGCGTACACAAACAGAAGTCATTTGCTCTCAGCCATGTCTCAGTCTCTACAGCCATGGCGGATCGCGTCTCGCATAAATGTAAGTATGTTTGTTATGTACTATGGACGTATGTTTATATGTTATATTCTGTAATTACAAATTCGCTTAAGGTTTTCCGTGGGCAATGGGGTTTGTTAGTTATTTAGGGAAATTACTGTATTAATGAGTAGTGGCTGGAAGTCTTCAATGGTCAGCTAGTTGGTTTCGAATTTCAAACAGTAAACAAACTACGCTAATCAAGAACATAACAAAACTCAAAATGGTATATGATACCATATATTTGTTATATTTGGGTGGTTATTATATGTAATATAGCAACAGTGTTAACGATATGTATTGAAAATGTAGCGTTGCAATAGGCCTACTGACTACCAGGCTCGCTAACTTGTAGCAAACATTTCATTTTTGATTGTTCTCCGCTAAGAACAAAGACTTCTTATTGTCAAGCTTTATAACCAAAAATAGCGTTCATTATGAAGGCGAAATCAGTGTTGTTTAACCAATGTTGTAGACTGTGACTAACTGTGAGACAGCAGTAGGGGCTGATTGTCCAGCTCTATAAACCACTGCTATACGCTTGCAGGTGTGTGTGTGTGTATCGACATGTCACAGACAGGTAGCCTATGGCTCTGTGTTTGATCGCAGTTGTTTGTGAAACAGGATTTTTGTGAAGGACGCCGGTCTTGAGGGCAAGGTGACGGGGATGCAAGCTTCCAAGAAGTGGGAGAACTTAAAACAAAAGTACAAGGTATGCTGTCCAGATCCATAACTATGATTTGCCAATCTAGCCAAGTATTGTTCACTGTCTGCAGTTATAGGCAGTCTGCATATTTGGAGAAGATGCCACTTGTACCCCTGGATAGGCCGTATATACAATAGAAGACACATTATTGCTTCTGTAAGATTGTTTGGGGCGCTGTATCGTTTTTGAATAATTATTGGTCATCCCAATGTGTGTGTGTGTGTTTCAGGAGGTGAGATTAGCTAAAACTGGGTCCAGCACGGAAAATGGAGAGATTTCATATTCATGGCAGTATTATGAAGACATGCATGCTGTCATGGCATCGAAACACTGCATTGATCCCCCTCTGCTGGGGGCATCCCTGCCCTCGATGGCTCAAGAGGACACCAGCAAGGTGAGACATTACATTTGCACGTTCATGAATTCCACTGGTGTAACCTGCTAACACTGCCACTAAATTGAAGTACAATGGTCCCTACAATGATTTTCTATGCCCTCAGGATATGGACACCTCGACTGCTCTCTGGAGTCATCAGGTCCCGAGTCACCAGGAGCCAGTACACAGAGGATTTTGGAGGCCCCCGCTACAAATAGGCAGAGGAAGAGGAAGGCAGATGCTGCGCTGGAGTTCCTGCAGGAGGAGGCGCGCGAGGAGAAGAGGCGCTTTGAAATGCAAGTGGCCAAATGTGCTGCACGGCACGAGGAAAATGCAGACCTCATGAAGCAGATGCTGGCCATCTGCAGGGAGATGGTGCAGAAAATGTAATTAATTAATTAATTTATTTATTTATTTATTGTCCTAAATTATTATTTAAATTAAAATGATTATTAATATAATATTGTGTCATTATATTTGTTATTAGTATAGTGTTATTAATAAAATGTATGTGCAATAAATAACGCTGTTGCAAAAAGTAACTTTTGGTGTGTCAGCATTCTATTGTAATTGCTATAATTTATTTGAAGATAGAGATGGTAAAATTTTAATAATATCACTGTATAATATTACTGCGTATGAAACTACACTTAATGAAGATAAACAGCAAACTTTAATTTTCATTAGCCTTTTTAGGTGTAACTGTTCCTACACTGTATCTTTAACTTAAACAATGTTTTCAAAGAACAATAATTTGAAGGGGTCACCATGTGCAATGTCTTAACATTTATTGAAAAAGAAAGACAGAAAGAAGGAAAGAAAGAAAGAACAAGAGAAACCAGAGGTAACAACAACCTACACTGACAACTTTCACATTGTAACACCCTCAGACACCCGGGCAGCAAGTGTGTCCCTCAGTACATTTCCTGAGGCTTCAGGCTGAGGATCCTGGGGAGGGGGAGGGTGATCAAAACCATCAATTATATCATAATCTGGTTCAAGTATGTCTCCATTTTCCAGGCAGACATTATGTAAAAATGCACACGAACAGATCACTTTGGTGGCAAAGGCAGGGGCCACCTCCAGTGCCCGGAACAGAGTTGTTCTCCAACGTGTTTTTATGACGCCAAACGCCCGTTCAATAATGCTTCTTGCTTTTGCATGATGGTAATTGAACCGCTGTTGCATAACTCCTCGCACTGGCTCTTTGTACGGTGTGATGAGGGAAATTGGAGTCTGAAGACAGGGGTATCCACCATCACCCAAAATAATGTGTCCTGGTGGGGGACAACATGCCTTCCTGTAAAAGGGGCTATTTTTCATTACCCGTGTGTCATGCACTGAACCTGGATAACCCACAAAAATGTCCAGGAACCTACCATCCACATCACATATTGCCTGCATATTAATTGAGTAAAAGCCCTTGTAATTAAGGTAGTCCAGGCGGTGTGGTGCTGGTGGCTTAATCCTAATATGGCTCCCATCTATCGCCCCAACTACATTGTTGAAGGCAGGGGTCCCAGACAGCGTCACGAATCCCTGACCAACTGCAGGTAGGTCCTTTAGGCCAGGAAGGGAGATGGCTTTCCGTAAATTGGAAAAGATGCTGTCTGCCACCCTATGAACAATCCGGAAAACAGTTGCTTTGGGCACATTAAACACACTGCTCACCACGTAGGACGGTAGGACAGCCCGTGTGCCAACCAGTGTATGTACACCAGCACCTCTAGTTCATTCCCCCAGCCATGGTCTTGATACCGGTGAAGCAGCCTTTGCAAGCTGATCATTGCCGCCCTGGTCAACCTGAAGTCGGTCTGAATATCAGACTCGCCATCAAACCACATCCTCAATACAGGCACAGTCGTGTCCAGCCTACAGTACATGGCTGGCCGATCTGCCTGTAACAGAAACAAAACGAATATCGTGCATAAACAGCTGCATAAATGTAGTCTCACACACATACACACACATAGCTAAGACATGCATCTCCGACATGTTTTGTATTCTCACACACAGCACCTAACATTAGATATAGCCTGTAGTGTGTGTGTAATGTAGGCAATGTGGCAGAAATGGTGTGTTAAACATTAAATCGTATAATGTCAAACACTGAATAATTTACCTGCCTTATAGACCCATTTACGCAATAATAACAAAGTTATTATTATACATATTGTCAGTGTAAGCTATAAGTGAATATGTGGATTACTGCAGTAAATGCAATATTTTGCACTTGAAAAAACTACAAAAATAAGAAAATATTGCAATACTGCCGAAACAATGCAGTTTTCCTATTATACACTGCAGTGTTTTTTTCATAGGGACTTCTAAGTGTTGATCCAATTTGCTAGCTAAAGATTATATGAGAAATATTTTTAGGTCAATTGCATTGAATGACTAAAATAATAATTACAAAAATGGCCACTAGAGTGCCGTAACATAATTTGTTATCAAATTAGCCTGTGCAAAACGTTCTTCCAGAGTAGCAAATTATAATGTCGTGACGTAGCTTAGTGCAAGGCATGCGAAGACGTGAGAAGATATGAAAAGTTTAATGGAAATAACGAAAGCAAAAGCTATGAAGATAATATGCGCTATCAACGAGAATAATGGAAATTTGTGGAATACAGTTCCCAGGAAATGAGTGGGAGTGAGAGAAATGCAACTAACTACGGTAAAGAGATATTTTTCTTTTTGTGCTGCCGCTGAGCAGTTAGCTTTCATGCGTCGTGTGGCAGGCTAAAGGGATGCTTTTGCTAACTATGCTGTGAAGTTGGTAACATCGCAATGCCGCGCAGTGCTGTTGGGTCATGGTGAGGTACTGTGGTTTGTGTCTGGGCACAAGTGTCTGGGCACACTGGGACAGGTACCAAGGCAGTTTGCAACAGTTGGAAAGTTAAAGTAGCAGACATCCCAAGTCTCCCGGAAGTTCCGTGGTGTGCGGTTGTACATCGCCTCGGGGGGTGGGAGAGACATCTCCCGGAACTGAGTTTGTGGAGGTTGGGATGTCTGAAGTAGATTTTAACATAGGCTACAACTGCACTGTAGGCTACCTTTTGTGAGTCTCTGGGACTTTAACTTTGGTCCAGCTTGGCTGGTTTGTTAGCTAGCATTAGCTTGTTCCTTACCCAGCCATGCAGGTGCAGTTAGCTGTCAGTATCCAGCTGTCTGCCTTACATTTTTGCCGGTATGGATGCGACAGTGGTAACTATCGTCATGCGGAGTGTTCTGTTGCCAAGTTTCGCACGTAACTCATTGTTTACTTTCTGTAAATGGGCCTATAAATGTGTAATGTATGACTGCAGCACACACACACACACACACACTCACACACATACCCCTCTCTCTTTCTCTTCCTGTCTGTCTCTCTTTCACAGACACACACACACATGCTCTCTCTCGATCTCTCTCTCTCACACACACACACAGCCATCCTCTCTTCACTCCTCCTCTCCCTCTCTCCTTCTGTGTCCCTTGTTCTCTTTTCTTCTCTTGTCTGTCCCCTCTCTCTCTTTCTGTCTGCCCCTTTCTCCTTCCTCTCGTGTTGACATGCTTGGAGGAGGACACACCCCCGTAACATCAGCTGATTACAAAGCTAATGTTGCTAATATATAGGTAGCGTACATACCGTTTGTGCTCGAAGGTATCGCGCATAAGGTGACATCGTCTTCGGGTTCTTCGCCGTCTCTCCCACTGCGCTCTTGTTTCTTCTTGCGCTTCTTCGAACCAACGTAGCAGTAAAATCACAAACTGTAGTAGCACTACACGAAATGTTTGCTGACGCGGTGAAGCCATCTTGGTTGTCTTAGCTACGCTGTTGCTACAACGACCCGTTCTCTGTTGCTATGGGTTGGTGTTGCGTAAGTACGACGAACACCCAAAGCGTAAAAATAGGCTATAAATAGTTTGTTTGATGTCATATTTAGGTAGTACAACATTGATTTCTCGCTTCGATTTTAATATTAACTCATAAGTGATAAACTAAAGACAATTTCTAAGGTAGTAGAGTCGGTGGCCGCCATGTTTATTTACTGGTTGCAGGAGAGCTGGCGCACAGCATTCTGGGTAGTCAGCAGGGACGACAACGTCAGGACAGAGTGGCATCTCAATTCATTGTCTATGCCCTACCCCTACGTCTTAAGTGTAAAGGCGAAGGGGGGGAGGTGTAGGGGAAGGGGGTAGGGGAAGGGGGAGACAATGAAGTGAGATTGGGCCTTTGTCCAGTCTGACTTGGTGTTGGGGTTCAGAGGCTGCGCTGCAGCGCGGTGTCTGTACACAAAAGGTGAATGATGTCACTATCAGTGTAAAGGAATGTAAGGATGCTGCTCGTTTCCTCTTTGCCGTATGTAGCAGCCACAATGTAACACAGTGACAACACTGAAAATTGGGACCCAGTACTGTGAAAGCCTGAGGATCTGCTGGGCTCTGGGAGAGGGTAGATGTCTGGGATGTATGGCAGGGTAGACAAGTGGGCTCTGTCGTCACTGCGGACGGTTGCCAAGGGAGACGTTTGGTTCTCCCAGCTGTTAGCTGCTAGCTTCTTAGCTACTTCACAGGTTTTTCTGCAATCGTCCCTACAGGTCTCCATAAATAAACGTAAATCTGGTGTAACCTAAGCACTCATCGCCTTTCTTCCGTTAAAAACCCTTGACTATTCCCGTTTCCCTTGGTTACTTTTTTATATAATTCCACAAACTGGCTCACGAGCGCTTGGCTCAGTAATGGCCCCCATTACATGATGGCATGGTTCAACAAGACAGTAAACTCCTGCCTGACAACATCAGCATCAGATGGCGAAAGACAGTACTTCTTGTTCTGAATACGGGATGATTCAATTTTTCAAGGGACGGTTAGCAACCCTAATCTCAACCCAGTTGAAATTAAAAAAAAAAAAAACACTAGGGAATGGATGGGTTGGTGCGAGTCTCAGATAAAAGAGAAATTTGTCCCAGTTCTCATCTGGTAGTTTTGAGCTTCGGCTTGTGGACGGCTCTTGTTCTGAAATTTTGGCCTTTACATGAGATTGGAGATAGAATATCACATCGGAGACCTGGGGCTATACAAAGTTGTTCTTTTCTTCAATTTGCTTCATGCAGGATACCTCAATTTCCTAACCAACAACCATCTGGACTTGCCCCACAAAAGGCTTTTTACTGTATCATAGCTCACGATCACCATCTTCCCAACAAGCTCTTCTGTTGTGGTTGAGGACGCAGCTTTTCCAGAATTGGGTGGATGGCGGTTTAACTACTCAAATTGTACTATCTTTCCTCTTATTCTTCGCGCTGGTTCGTTTTCGTCAATCAACTTGTGTGGACTGTCCTCATGATGGCAATGAGAAACAACTGCAAACTACTGCAAGTAAGAACTGTTTTCTTAACAACAACAGGGTGAGGTATCCAATCTACTAGTCGAAGCAAAGTTGAAACAAAGCTACTTTGAATGATGATGTGCTAAAGAGTCTGACTAAGTTAGAACAGAGTCTCAGCAAAAGATTCACAAAAATAGAAATTCGTAGGAAAAGAGGAAAAGGGTGTCCATTCTTCTAACTAAAAAATCAGTTGACAGCATTAAGTTGCTGATCAAATGCAGAGAAGCAACTAACATTCACTCTGCAAACCCCTGTGTTTTTGCAGGATGTGAGCCCTCTGTCAGTGACATTCGTGGATAGGACTGCTTAAAGTATGCATCTGAGTGCTGAGCAACAAACCCTAAATGTCTAAGATCAACCACTTTATGAACCTCAGTGCCCAAGAAATAGAACAGGTGGCAAAATTCATGGGACACAATATTCGTGTCCATTGTGATTACTACAGGCTATCAGAAAACACTACAGCTGGGAAAACTCAGCAAACTTTTCATCACAATGAGTCAAGGCCTAAAACATTACAAAAATCGAAGTCTGGATGAAATAGTTTTTTTTTTTTTTTCCAACAACTGTATGTATTCTTTAAACAATTTTTTTTGTTTACAAATTCTCATATCAGCCTTTAGCTGAACCCATTGTCTGTTCTGTTTTTTTTTAGCAGCTTATCAAGAAGAAGTCAGTAGCACCATATACAGTAAGCTGTGAGAAGAGCATGTACTTCACTTATGCATGAATGAGATTTCATTGACCAATCAAAATAAAACATCAAAAGGTATTAACTCTTAACTCCTTACTATGTTCTCTACCTGTAATAATTAGAGAAGAAATCCCAGGCCAACAGAGAGCAGGTTGTAAAAACTGACGATGATCCTTAAATGGAGATGGTGGCGCATTCAGAGCATAGTATATCAAAGATTTTTCCGCATGTTCGTACATGTGAAAGTTTGTTTATTTCTATTGTGTTTGTGTTGTTCCCCGTTTTCCCCCCAACATGTCATTTGTCTGTCTGTAATCACCAGGGAAGAAATTCTTCACAAAAGCCCAGACCAAAAAAAAAGGCTGCTGCACAATCTGATGATGATCCTGAAGAGAAAGCCGGTGTCAGGCACAGACTAAATACAACTAGAGCTCACGAATTTCATACAAACAAAAAAGCACAGTTTACATGAACTAAAGATGGCAGAGGACAAGGGGCAGAACTATAAAGCTCAGAGAATTAAGGCAGAACTGAAAAAGGCTCAACGCCATGGCAACTGTACACAGGGAAAAAAACTGAAAGAAACTAAAAGTAAAACTGAAACACACAAATGGTCCAAACCGTGTCACGCGAACAACTAAATACAGCACACAAATGGAGAAGGGAGATACAGGCTAACAAAAGAACAAACCAATGAACCGCGAGCAAGGAGAAACAAGACACAATACCAGAAAACAAGAGTCCATTGACAAAGGCGTCCAAGGGAGCGGAGACATGAGTTCAAAGGAGCAGAACCAAACACAACTGACTTTGAGCAGATCCAGGGGAGAACTGACGAAGCCAGATGACAGGGAGTGCTGCTTAAATACTGTGCAGACCAGGTGAAACCCATCAGTACTCAGGAGAGCGTGCACCTGAACCAGGAAGTGGCTGTGACAAGGTGATGAGCTGATTAAGGAGTTGTGTGTGTGTGAAGCACAGTGAGGGGGCGTGGCCGTGGCTAGATCTGATGTAGACATGATAGCCGGAGTGAATCCAAAGCTTAGTATGTCAACAAGATGGTTTTGCTTTAGCCACTCAGCTGAGTGATCACCCATTTATTTTGATTCTTTCTCTTAACATTTTGTCTATTTGTTTTAATCAGGGAAAATGCAAACCATGGACTGCTGAGGAGAAGGCTGCTGTTCAGCCTCATCTAAGAACATTTATTCTGCTTCAGAGGGTTCCAGGCAAAGAAGACGGCGAGAAGTGTAGAGAGGAAGACCTAAAGAACGACGATTGAATGACATTAAAAACTTTGTTTACAACACAATTTGTTGTATTAAGAAATCAGTTTAAAGCTATATGCAGTGTAGGTTCTCTGACTTGTTTTTGTTTTTTTTCACCACACAACTGAAGATCCAAATTGTTGATGTAAAAAGTTCATGTTAAAGGATGGCTGCTGTTCATTTTGTTTAGAAGTTATAATAATTTGTGGCTGACTTTGTTATATGGAAACTTCCCATGCCTCGGTGTCAGTGATTCATTTCTTTAGTGATGGGTTGGTTCTCTGTACCGGCAAAAGGGGAACTTTTTCCTATTCAGTGCTGAATTGCATCGACAGGCCTTCAAGGCTTCAAACCATATGAAATGCACCAGAGGAAGTGTAGGGTGCTGTAGTGTGGTCTTTGCACATGCGCGTCCCTAAACACGCCAACCACTGATGGAGTTCAACAGAGATGAATGATGACAGAGGCACCGGCTCGATGTGAGCAGATTGAAGTGAACTCAACCCCACAATTATCTAAATGCTAATGGTAGCTCCCAGAGAGTGTTGAGGAATCTAATTACAATCTAAGATCTTTGGTAGCGCAACCCTCACCCTGTGGAAGGAGATCGTTACGGTTAACGATCTTGTTCTGCGGAACACTCGCCAGGCCTGTGGGCGCTCAATGGCGCTCTCTGTGGTAGGTGAGCAAGCACTTTGGCTTAACCTGTCTGGGCTCCCGGTTAGCGAAAGCGCCCCCGTGGAGTCCGGTCAGGCTCTGTTTGGTCACAGCAACCGGCGAATTGGTTTCACAGGCAGTGCAGGAAACAGTCCCAGCAGCAGGTGAAACCCAGGGGCAAAGCTTCCTTCGCAGCAGTGGTGGGAAAAGCTCCCGCCAACCCAGCAGAGCACGAGAAAGCGGCCTGCCTGACAGGTATGCATTGGAGCTCAGTCCATAGATAGAGAGGGGATACAGGCTTCAGCCTACAACCCCCTCATTTCAGCAGCATAGTTTACTTTCAGACAGGAGTGAGTTCGGCCCATTTCTTAGTGGAGGAGATACACTCTCTCTTAAAGGGGGCTATTTGGGAAGTCTCACGGAGTGAAGCCCAGCAGGGATTCTACTCCTGTTACTTTTTGGTACTGAAGAAAGGTGGTTCACTCCATCCTATTCTGCACCTCAGGGTGCTGAACAGACATGTAAGATGTTACCACAATGTTCATAATGTTAAATTTCAACACCTTATCTCACTCAGTGCAGAGAAACGATTGGTTTACATCAACCTCAAGGATGTCTTTCATAGGCATACTAGTGCAGAACTACAACTACTAGATGTCTTTTGTAGGCATACTAGTGTAGAGCCCATAAAAGATGTGTAAGAGGGTGAATGCTAAACAATTATGATACAGTATGCTTGAGTAAACGGGCTATGTTTCATGAAGCGTCACGGATAGGTGATTGTGAGAACACAGCAGCGATAACTTAAGAAATTGCTTGAAAGTGTATAGGCTACAGTAGAATGGCTATAATGATAAGATTTACCGGTAGCCTATCTCTTGTGACGGTCTGCCATACATAAATACATTTGTACTGAGTAACTTGTCAGATTTTCATTAGCCGCTCTTTTGCAATGTGGGATAACCGTAATTTAGATGTGGGAAATTCGTCTCCTCTACGTGTCGTCGTGCACTGTAGGCCTATGTGGGCAGTGCTGTAGTTTGCTGTTGCGTATGTTAACTGCGTAGTGTCCTTGCTGTGGGCAAATGTTCACCAGTGTTCATCTCCTCTGAATGTTGTCTATATGCACTCTAGGCCTATGTGTGCAGTGCTGTACAGTAGTTTGCTGTAGTCTTACCTGCGTAGCAGCTTTGCCAGTCCCTCCAGGATTTCGCGGGCTTTTTTTGAGATTGTTTGCAGCCTAAAATGCCTGACATTGCATGAGGATTTCCAAAAAATTGCGATGAAAGTTGTTGTTGCTTTTTAGGTCTTTGTTGTGATAACATTAGTACTAGTACCGTGTATTATAGGCCTCTCCTGAGGATACATTAAATAACAATAATAAACTAATATTAATTGCTCAGCCTTCATATAAGAAATAAAAAGCAACCTTCGTTCAATCAAAATTGAGATCTTCAGTCCAACTTTGGACTAAGGAGCAAGACCGGAGCACTCAGTTTACAATGCTTTAATGGTGCAAAAAACGACTAATGTTTCGACGGCACTGCGTCTTCTTCAGAGTCAAACAGTCACATGTCAATGGTGTACAGATTTTAAAGAGTCGTTACAAAAAAGCTGGATTGCTGAAAAAGAAAAAGACTTTTTGACTGTTAAACATCCTGTCTGTCCGGTATTTTATGGCCTTCCAAAAGTGCACAAATCCCTCATTGATCCACCTCTAAGACCAATTGTATCCAGTATTGGCTGCCTAACAGAGCCTTTATCACAGTATCTGGACTTCTTTTTAAAAAAATATGTTTGTAAACTGCCATCCTACCTGGGTGACACATCTGATATACTGAGACTGTTGAGGACATTTCAATGTGACAGTGACTTTATACTTGTAACTTGTGATACTTGAGCTTATATACATGCATCCCTCACGAAGCAGGTTCTGAGGCGCTGCTCCACTTTTTCGCGTGTCGTAACACTGATACTGTTCCTCCCAATGAGCTTTTATTGACCTTGTCTGAAATTGTTTTAACAAGTAATTACTTCCAATGCGGGGGGTCAGTATGGGGAGCTGCTTCGCACCGTCTTATGCCTGTCTAGTGATGGGTTTATGGGAAGCTAAATTTATTAATAACAGGGTCAACAACATATTTCTCCCCAAAATCCCCCTTTGGAAGAGGTACATTGATGACGTTTTTTTCATTTGGCTAGGGTCTCTCTCCGAGCTGGATGAGTTCATGACCTATATTAACTCCACCACACGCTTTCTAAGATTCACGGTTGAGCACTCAACAGATAAGGTGAATTTTTTGGACTTGACGGTCTACAAGAACGCCCAGGGTACGCTAGAGACTGCGATCTATCGTAAGCCCCTCAGCAGAAACACTCTGTTGAGAGCAGACAGCCATCACCCTAAACAACTAATTAAGAACATTCCAATTGGCCAATTTTTACGTCTTCGTAGAAACTGCAGCAGTGATGCTGAATTTGAACAAGGCGTGATAGAAATGTCAAAGCGCTTCCACAATAGAGGCTACTCTGCAGGTGACATTTCCACGGCCTATCAAAGAGCCAAATCCGCACAACGAAGCCACCTCCTGGTGAAAACTAAAGGCGCCCCTTACAAACAGAGGCTTTGCTTCTCCACGGAATTCTCTCACATGAGCAGCGAAATCAGAGTCATCAAAAAACACTGGCATGTTTTACAAAGCAATCCGTCCCTGAAAGAAATATGCGCAGAACTGCCTTTAAGCGTCCGCGCTCAATCAGATAGACTCTGATGCCAATCCAGACGAGGTAAAATGTCTCATGAAGTCCACGTTTTACACACAGCGTCAACATGTCAATCAGGGAAAAAGTATCAAGTGGCTTAGAGAGGAGTGGCCATTTTTGTTTGATGACCTTGGCCTGTCAGTCCACTTCAAAGAACTTACTGGGGTTGACCTCAAAGAAACATTCACAAGAAATTTGGATTTGAAGGGGAAAAGGCTTCTACACTACATTACCACAGTATGGGTCCCCAAGAACAAGAATTTTTTTTGAGACATATGCAAGAATTCAGAGGATCCGGGGACAGGAGAGTGGCTGCTCCGATGACGTGAAAGAGATGCTCCTGCTTCTGCTTAGTTACTTTGATGAAAAGGAGGAGTCCCTGTTCTCTTATGTGGAGGATACATGCCTGGCAGAAGAGGTGCAATTGGAGCAAGTGCTGCTGACACCCACTCTTATTGTCTGTGGCAAGTCTGCTTCATATCTCTTGTTTTTAATCGCACTGTTTAAATAGAATTTGCCATGTGAATGCAGCGCTTACTAATATAACTTTTAAATAATTTGTTCATAGGACAGTCCTGCTTTTCTGCAACAAGGTACATGCTGAGTCTGGATCGGAACCTTATCAACACAAGTATCTCCTCCTTCATTTCTGCATTATGCCTTATGTTCGGGAGCTACTACTGTTTCAATGTCCACTACCCATCTGAGCTGGCTTCAACACTTGAGTTTCTTCAAAGGTGAGTAAACATGTTTTATTTCTCCCAGACTCTGACCTGTGACACTTGGACTCAGATTCTGGCTTAGCATACTTTAATATGTTTTTTATTCTACAGGTGCTTTTTCTCGATTAATCCAGAAAAGGGGACCAAAGTGGAGAACAAAAATTCAAAGCGTCGTCTCAACGTGAACCCCCGAGTCCTCACCCTTATACAGGACATCTCCGATCACGAGTGGCGTGAAACCTAAATATGGACTCTTTCTGTGGACTCTGTTGGTTTGAGAAACGGCTGTGTAAGTTTTTTTTATTTTTTTCAATCCACAGTAAAGGTTTACTATGTGACTTTTGTGGCTGAGGGCCTGCCGCCTGTTTGTTTCATGTTTTTGCTTTGCAGAAATGTTCCTCTCAAAAATCTGTGTTGTGACCATTGCTTATTTTTGCCAAGAATTTTCAGGCAGAGTAATCTTGTGTGTAACTGTTTTGCATGTTTCAGTCTGTTGCTTAGCACACATTCCACATTCCATGAAAAGAACTGTAATGAAAAAGTATGCCTCTATCCATCTACCTTTTGAAAACTTGACTGACATTTTTGTTGGATTGATTTTGAGAGAAATGTATTGCAGTTTCATCTATATTACTTAAATCATAAATTTGTCTTTATAATTTTTCCTATCGTTTTCCAAGTTGTCTTGATTACATTGTCAGATCAAACCTGTATATGGCCTCTGAACTGAGGCTGAGTGGTTGTTGTGTGCATGGCACTTAAAGTTGGTAAAGTGACAAATGTCCAGATTTAAAGAGGTTAATCTTGTTGAGCATTTGAACTTGTATTCAGAGTTTCTTTGCATGTTCTATATATTGAAAATGAAAAATTGCGTACAGCTGTCGACAATGGCTGTAAAAATAAAGTTCACAAAAGTGATATTTTTCTCTCTTGTTCTTTCTCAAGATAGTGATCACTTAACAGGTTTATAAGTAAGTTTTACACTATAACTTCATTATTAAAACATAAAAATAGAACATATTATGCAAAGATTTACTGTTGGTCAACCACTTTAAATTAGTTTTTTTGTATATTTCCCTGCTAAGCTTACCATTTATTGATGCACAACAAACAGTTATTACATGTAACAAATAAGGAAAATTGTCAATTTATATACAGTACCCCTATGCAAAATCAACACTTTTTGTTGTAGACTTAACAGTATTTGAATGTGATTTCAGCCGTGATTTCTTTCACTGTAAATTAATTTACATGTTTTGTCAGTAAAGTGATCTACTGTGCTGTTGTATTTTTTACAGGAATTCTCTGGTAACCACAGCTGCCAGCGTTTCCCTGTAAAAACAACAGGATTTTTTTACAGTGTAGTCCACACCACCATGGGTACTCCACCTAAACCGATGTAGTTGCCTGCTCCCCCCCTGGGTTTCTACCGATGCGGACACTGTACACATTGTTCAAACTCGAATGACACTAAACAGTTCTTACACCCCCAATCAGGCAAAAAATATAACGTTAATTCTTTCATAAACTGTAATAGTACCCATGTGATTTACATATTGAAATGCCCATGCGGCTTGGTTTATGTTGGTCAGACCAAACGCGCCCTCAAGCAGCGCATTGCTGAACATAAAGCAGCTATTCGCAACCGCAACCTAGAATACGCGATCGCCAGACATTACATCCAGGCGAATCATGGGTCCTGCGCTTCCCTTAAATTCTGGGGGATTGAGAAAATTCTCCCCAACCAACGAGGTGGCGACATAGTAAAGACCTTACTACAAAGAGAAGCTTTTTGGATATTCACGCTCAACACTGTGGAACCCAACGGTCTCAATGAAGAACTGGTTCTTTCCTGTTTTTTATAGTTTTTTATAGTCCCTTGGTATGCTGCCAAGGATGAGGCATTGGGGGGGGGGGGGCCTTCTATAAGCCCTCCTACCCTCATTGCCTCCTCCAGCCAGGGTGCTGCTGTTGCCTCACCCCCCCTCCAGGCCAGCAGTAGGACGGGTAAAAGGAGGAGTGAAAGGGACCTCTCCCAGCTTCTCATGGAGATGGAGGATAGGGAGATGGAACGAGAGAGACAGGCTGAGGAGAGAGACGAGAGACACTGGAGGGAGCTGACAGAGAGAGAAGAGCGAAGAGAGAGGGAGAGAAGAGAGGCTGAGGAGAAAAGAGAGAGGAGGGAACAGGAGAGGGAAGAGAGGAGAGACAGAGAGGCGAGAGAGAGGGACGAGTGCTTTCTGCTTCTCCTGGAGAAATTAATAAACAGGTCTTAAGTGTTATTTGTTGTTGTTGTTGTAATTATTAATAAATCCCCAGTTATGTGGTAACTGCGTGTGTTTAAGTACTACACCCATTTATAGTCAAGTAGGTTTTTATTGTTTCAGCCGTATACACACTACATGGTGAGAACAATTTCACTGTGAACAATTGGTGATACACAACTGTTAAACCACAGTACAGACAAGACAGATACAGTATAGTATCTTAATTATAAATGATCTTAAAAGCATAAAATGGCACTGGTTGCCAGAGCAAAATGAGTTACTTGGTTAAGCAAGTGTAGGTTTAGGGTAGTAGAAATTTTGGTTAAATATGATGTGCAAACTAAGTAAAGGGTGAACTGGAGCAGGACACTGCTGGGCAAATTTCAGAGCTGAAAGATCTGAAAGATGGTGCCTAATATTAGGCATGGGACAGTAGGCAACATTTAACATTTGCTAGTAGATAGTCATAATAACTTTGACACATTTTGATAATTTCAGGCCTTGAATTACTTCTTGCTTTACTCACTGAAATGATTAAGTGGAATAATATCTGAATGTTGGAGTATGAGAACATTTTCAGATTGAATTTCTGCATATCAACAAGTTCAGGAGTGATGGATAAAAGCATCATCTAGTAAACAAGTGAAGGGTAAAAGCTGTTTTTCAGCACCCTGCTGTCATGGACAGACCCAGGCTACCCGACAAAAATGTCAATAAATTTTCCCTGGTGGTCACAGATGGCTTGCAGCTGCACGGAATAAAACAGCTTTCTATTAAAATAGCAAGCTGCGTTGCTACTGGGCGCTTTTATTCGAATGTGGCAGCCGTCTATGGCCCCAGCTGCCACACTAAAGGCTGGAGACCCTGCCAGTTGGGCAAAGCCAGCACCCACCACCTCCCCACCACGTGGCAGCTGTACCACTTTGGGCAGAATGGACACCACAGCTTCTGCAACACGGTGAATGATGTCGTGGACGGTGGACCTGGGGATGTCAAAGGCATTAGACACGACAGGGTAAGAGGCCGCATGTGCCAGCCAATAGAAGACGAGGACCTCGATGTCCCTCTGCCACCCATGGTCAGACTCCAGCCTCAGTGCTGCAGTCAGCGCAGTGATGGTGTGCCGTGGCATATGGAGATGGGGATTGGTGTCGGCAGCGCTGTAAAAGAGGCTCAGGATGGTTGACGTGTAATTGGAAATCAATAATTTAAAAAATCAGTTTAAAACGCTACATAATATGTTAAGGTAGAAATCAATGTCCTTTTTTCTTTTCCTACAAGGTGTCATTAGAACTGCTTATTTCTCGACAGTCATCCAGACATGTTACATTTTGTCTGAATTGTAAGTTAAAAAAACGAACAAAAAAAACCTAAATCTTACCATATTGACGTGTAAGTCCAACAAGCTTCTCCTGTAGGACGCCCTTCGTGAAGCACGAAGTCGTCTCTGAACAGCACTTTGAAAAAGTTGATGCGACATTTTGGAGAACGATCACGAAGATGATCAGGTCTACTGTCTATGGTCGTTACTGAGGTAATTAATCTTGGATGAGACGGCTGACACTTGTAAACATTGATGACGCAGGTATATGTGAGCGGGAATATCACACATTTTAGAATACACACCTACTCGAATCCGTAAATAGTGGTCGACAATCACATCTGTCCCAAAATGGAAATGGAGACAGAGGCCAGGAAGAGTGTATTTTCACAATTTTATTACAAGTTTGATAACGGGAACAACAAAAAATGTCCGAAGTCCTGTAATGTAGGCTAACTGTTTTTCCGTTAGTTTCTAAAAAAGGTGATTGCATTAAAACGTAGACGTGTTCGGTAAATAAAAGCCATGTAAATAGTCGTTAACGTCAGCAGTGCGAGTAAATGGGCGCATTTTACTTGACCTAGATGTTTGCATCCGTTTGCAGTCTGACGCTGAAAATGTTGCATTGTGGTTAGAAATTGTGTCCGACATGCCCGAAATGTGTGAGGTTGTCACGAGTTGTCACAACAATGCGACCATGACACATGACCCGAAAACTCGCGGGAGCATGACGCTTACAGACAAATCGTACAGACCTTTGCAGTTGCCTCCACACAACTGCAAGCGGCTAGCTAACGCCTCCTCGGTGACGCTACTTTGCCGTGGTTGGTTAAAAGTTCACTGACGTCTGTGCAGGTGCATTGTCCGGTGCTCCCCGACTGAACTTGTCATCTAAAGTGTACGTTATTTTACTCCAATTTGAAGATTTATCTCTTCTCTCTATTTTTACCTTGTTCTGATGGTTTATCTGACGCTGTCAAGCCCGGCCCATTATTTATTTAATTATTAATCCCATTTCTATTTCATTGTCCGTGTTATATACCTACTTATGGTCTTTGTTTTATGGTTTTGCTGTCCTAGTTTTCATGTTTGTGTTGTGGAGCACTTTGGGGCAACTCGTTTTGTTCCCATGTTAATCTAAACAATAAGAAAGATTGGACTTGAATTAAACTCTCAGTGCACCCCACTACAACCATAGACTATAGAGGACTACAACCCCCGCCCTATCCTCTCCACACATGACTTGTGTGTCATCTGCTACGATGATCGGGGAGGCGCGAGCTCAGTCTCGTTAGGATTTGTGTTCGACTTTATTTTCCTCATTTAATGCCCACCCCTGCTGTGACCAGCAATTCTCGTTGACGTATGCAGCCAGGTGCAGAGGGGCGGACTGGAATCTAAAACACGGCTATTGTTAAGATTATCTGGTTAAAGGAGGCAGCAGCAGTCAGTCATTACTGCATGGCTAACTAGCGGCGGTAGCCTTGCTTCAAGCCGGCAACATCATGACGATGTAAACATCCGGATCAGAGGACAGGCAAGATGGCGGTGTTGCAGTATGTCCGAATTGTACCTGCTACTGGCAAGTTTGCTACCTAGAAGCTACTACTGTAACGGTCGAGTGGTAAGCACTGCATAGTACATAGTGCCTACTAAGGTTTCGGATGCAGCCTGTGTCTGGAAGGTATGCCAACATTCTTCCAAACTCATCCTTCTCAAGTGGCGCAATTAGAATTTTCAGTACACATCTGCCCTCTACATCTGGAGTTTCATCACAAATGACTGCAACAGGCTTTTTGGTAAATCTGGTCTTGAGAGCTTCTTTCTCCTTATGGTAGACATCACCCAAGTACACTGAACAAAATTATAAACGCAACATCTGAAAATTTGATAGAACATCTTCCCCCAGTATTTCAGAAATTTAAGAAAGAAAGTCTATTTACAAAACAGTGTCGTTTCTCAGAATTTGTTTTCAAATTTACCCAAATGTCTTTCACTAAGAGTAATTCAGAAAATGAGCAATCCTCACCATACAATGCTTGTGGCATTTCCAGACACTACTCGCTCAACTTTGGCCATACACAGACACTCTCTGTACTGGGAACAATAAAAGGCCACCCAAAAAAATCCAAATTTGTCAGATATCACAATGCCACAAAACATGAGGGAGCGTGCCATTGGCATGCTTGATGCAGAAATGTCAGTCAGAGTCATTGCCAGGCAGTGTAATGTGCACTACTCGACAATCAGTCGACTGAGACAACACTTTAAGCAGTTTGGTAGCACAGCCAGTAGACCACATAACCTTAGACCACGAGTAACCACACCGGCCCAGGATCGGTACATGTGGCTCCTCCACTTGCGGGATCGTTTCAAACCAGCCACACTTGCAGCGGCAGAGACTCCAGGGCTGCATAACAGGAGGATTTCTGCACAAACTGTGGAAATCGTCTTTGAGAAATCAATCTCCATGCCCGCCGTCCTCATAGAGGACTCAATCTGACAGATATCTGTCGTCAGAACAGAATGCAGTGTTCGTCCGCATGTTGCCAGTATTTGCACCCAGTTTCCTCAAGAAGAAAATGTCCCAGTGCTTCCCTAGCCTGCTTACTCGCCAGACATGTCCCCCAAAGAAAACCTCCGGAACATCCTGCAGCGTCGTTTACGATGTGTCCCCATCCCAGGAAAGGTTCAAGAGCTCCGTGCTGCGCTTCAAGAAGAGTGGAACAACATTCCACAGGCCACCATAGACAATATGGTAATGTCCATGTGCAGGGGGTGCACAGCACTGCGTGATGCATTTTGTGGCCATACCCAGTAACTCTTGTGTTTGACTGTTTCCCTACAGCTGGTTTCTGACATTTTTTTGTAACCATTTCAACACAGTGTTTCATGATAATCCTTAAATGTATTGTAATTCATGGTTTTCTTTAAATAATTAATATTAAGCAGTTACATGACAAAATGTTGACTGTTGCGTTTATAATTTTGTTCAGTGTATTTCTCTGGGAGCTGGCTCCCAGGAATTGCTCCGCCCTCAAAACAGGGTGGTCACTCTTTGAGAGAGGAATGTTAACAGCTGTGCATGTGGCTACCCAATCTTCACAAATCTAAGGACAGAAAGGAATAAAAACATCAATACAAGATATTATTAACATTTGTTTTAATTATCAACTATTATCCTTTCCAAATCCACACACGGTTCTCATTCATAACATTTCTTTTAAAAGAATGCCTTCTGAAAGAGTACTTGTTAATGCAAAATTGTAGTACGTAGTAGTAGTATGTAGGCCTATGCATGCTATCTATCTATCTATCTATTGTATACAGAGATGTCTATTAATATACTATCACTTCCATTAGTTTAGTTCTTCTCATGATAGCACGAAATTGTATGTTTTCTTTCTTTCTGTTTCTTTGTTCTGTTGATATGCTACTGTGTAATGTACCCTAACCCTCGCAACTGGGGGGAGAGACAGGGAGGTGGCTAATGTATGCAAACAAGCGCCACGACATGATAATCTACAGCAAAGTTAATACTAACCATGCATGCACATTTAAAATGAATTCACCTTTTGTCTTTCTGCACTTGAATTGACCTGGTTGCCACCGCCTCTGTCACTGTAATTTGTCTCGTCGTCTGACGTCCTGCTGCCTGCATTTCTTTATATCTCATAGTGTGTTTGGCGGTGGCAACATGCTTATCAATGGACGACTTTCTTTTATGTCATGTTATCACGATGTTGCACGCTGTAAAAAATAGTTTGCCCCCACTTTCATGCAGAATAGTGGGGTATTGCTTTGCCCTGTCTTTGGCACTGCACGAAATTTGGCACTGCACACACCTGTAACATTAGGACGACGCTCTCCAAATTTCTTCTGAGAATGAGGGGCTCCATGCGCAATCTCCGCCGCGAGGTGACAGTGACCCCTGATTGCGCAGCGTGCCCACACCATTGGCAGAGTGTTATTCCCACAGTACTCCCCTCGGGGCAGTATCCGAGAGTTAAGTTTTAACGACAGACACGTCCAGCGTCCCTGTCCAGTTGGGGAGCCACCCAGGAGGGCAGGACGGTAAACAGCGTTTGTGGTCAGGGCAGATGCTCTCCTTTCACATAAATTACTTAGAGCTCCTAACAATTTTGATTGCTCTCCAGCAGTTTCTCCTGTAGCGAGGGGGAGAAGTCACCCCAACCGGCTTCGAACCCGGGTCTCCGGGGTACCAAACGTGGGCTCTGACCACAATGCCAAAGAGCCAGGCTCGTTGGGATGGCAGTCAAAGCACACCCACAACTCTAGTGATGGTCACTCCATCAGACCTCCCCCGTCTGCAGGGCCATCACGTGTTGATCCGCTGCGACAACATCACGGAAATCACTAAAGGGGGAACGCCCATTGTCTGATGTATTTCTTGCTACTTGCCCACCCCCGTGTCTAATTCTCCATACGCTGGCCCGAGTGAGGGAACAGGGGCTGACTCTGCTTCTTATAGCCCCCAAATGGCACAAAGCACCATGGTTGGCGGAGAACGGCGGTGCTCTGGGCTTGGCCCGTGAGAGGCACAACCTCTCTGCATTAGGACTACCGCCCAACATCATGGCAACCATGCAGAGCGCTGGCTTCGTCCACTAGGTTACTACATGACTGTGAGTGGCGAGTCTGTGAGAGGTGGTGTCACATGGTGCCTTATCAGTGTTTGGTAACTGATGTTCTTGGCTTTCTACATGACCTAATGGAGAAAGGGAAGTCTTTCTGTACTGTTAAGGTTTACTTGGTGCCTATCTCCGCCTGTCACTTTGGTTTCAATGGTGATACGGAGGGACAACACTCTTTGGTACACAGATACATGAAAGGGGCGCACTGCTTGTTGCAAACATCAGAAAGGCTCATGCCGTTTTGGGACCTCCCTTTGGTTTTAGATGTGCTGTCTGATGAGCCTTTCGAAGCCATTGGGAACATAATCCTTCAAGACATCCTTATTGCTTGCCTTGACCACAGCCAAACATGTTAGTGACCTACATGCACTCTCCATGCAACACATCATGCCTTCAGTTCTCGCCTTGTGGTAATAAGATTTTTCTCAGGCCTAATCCGCGTTTCTACTGAAATGTTTTCCCACATTCTCATGCAAGGTGGAGCTTACAGCTTTTCAACCGCCCCCTTTCTTTTCTGTGGAAGAGAGAAGGCTGAACACGTTATGCCCTTTGTGGGCTTTCAGCGCGTATGTGGACAGGACTAAGGGATTTAGACAGTGACCAGCTCTTCGTCTCCTGGGCCGCCCCGTATACCGGAAAGCCGACCTCGAAGCAGCTCCTTTCGCACTGGTTGGTCGAAGCCATTGCGATGGCATACGGTTCGAAAGGAAACCTGCCTCCTGCGTGGTTGAAAGCGCACTCGACTCACGGCATGGCTACCTCATGGTCAGTCTTCCAGGGGGTGTCTGCGCAACAGGTCTGCTCCGCAGCCTGATGTCACCAAGACCCCGGTAGCCCATTCAGTGTTGAGTGTAGGCTCCGTTTGATTCACTCCTCAGTGCCTTGTTCACTCTCCCTTATTCACTTTCTTTTGCTTGAATTGTTACATTCCCTAATTGTAAGTACAGATCAGAAGGCGACCAAAGCGAACAGGTCGCTGAGGTCCCTGAAGAAGCTTCGCTGTTGAGTTCGCTTTGTTTGCTCATGTCGTATAATTTGGAATGTTGGATTTTGCTCAGTCATTTAAAGGGCCGCAGCCCCCCCAAAAAAAGCTTCCCTGACCAACAGTTGTGAAAGCGGCAATACATGTGCGTAGGGTGAAACATTCATGCACTTGAACTTCAACATGTTTGGTTAATAAAAGAATAAAACGTCTACATGCACTGACTGCTGAAAAATATTCATATTCATACAATAGTTTATGAATTATTTAAGTCGCTGACTGAAAACATCAATTTATTTTTTTGTTAGAATGGGAAACATCACATCATTCTTTGGATTAAATTGCAATCTTGTTTTAAACATGATTATGTATGTAGCAATATTTAAAAACCTGGCCTTGGTCGAGGCAGTCCACAAGAGCAAAGCAGTTGCGGATAAAATCCCGCTCAAAAAAACTACTAGCCTTAACAATTGGCTAGAGATTTTCCGTAAAGAGCAAATGAAATGCACTCCCGCTTAAAACAATGCAGAATGCATTCTATAAATACTGGCACGATGAGACCTTCCCACTGTGCCGCAACCTCCTGAGGCCTTTCCCTGGAAGGCAGTCTGGCAGCCACAGGGTCTTCACTTACATGTTGTCCCATGTGAGGTTGATCATTGAGAATACCTTTGGTACTCTCACATCCCAGTGGCGTAGGTACAGAGGAGTCATTGAAATCTGTCCTTCAAATGTGGATGCCTGTGTGAAGGCTACCTGTGTGCTGCACAACTTCCTGCGGTGTACCACCAACACCAGGACAACTCCAGCTGCAGACAGTGATGCTGCTGGCCGACTCTCCATAGAGAAATAATGACTTCTGTCACTCTGGTCGCTTCTGATGTGAACACCCAGTAGATCAGATACAGACCCTTAGGTTTACATGACAATTCAACACTTACACAGGCCATTTCCAGCTACGCACTGTTTAGGAAATTATACTGTATGTGTGTATTTCACATAGAATGAGTCTGGCACCACTCCACTGTGGATACACCTCGGCGAAGGGACCATCCGAGGCTGTCAGGCACAGTAGGTCATGGGGCAATCGGGGAGTTGTCCATATCTCTTCCATACGTGGTGTTTAACATGAAATTTTGAAAGAGAACTAAAGGTTATTCTATATCCCCAGTTCTCCGAGACTTTTGAAAACATTTTAGTAGACCAGACAGTATACCAGGACACAAAGGCTTCATTAGGACACTGGAGGATTTTGTTTTCATGTTGCACACATATGAACAACTCTTTTCAGAAACCGATGTGGTCTTTGACATTGTGCAGCAGAGGGCTATGGATGGACTGTACTGTAGACAGAGAATTAAGGGGCTTCTTGCTTTTACAAAGGAGGAGAGATCAGAGGAGGCTTTCAAGGCTGTTCATGCAAAAGCAGCAAGCCTCACATCTGATCCTCAGAATGAGCCAAGACAAAAGCGTTGGCGTCTATCACAGTTGCAGGATCCAAAAGAGCATTACAGAAATCTCACCATGGCGAATCTTCTTAAGCAGATTTCATAGCGTTTTTTTTTTTTTCACTATATGCGCTTCCTTGAACTAATTAACCCAGCAAAATTTGATGAAATGAGGCAGGTGTTTCCTGAGGAGGCATTTCAAAATGTCCTGAAAAGTTGTGGTAATTTCTGTAAGTGAACCTGTAGGAGTCTAAAACTCTGTGTGACAGGAATAGAATGTGTGTGTGTGTGGCATACTGGACACTCAGCAGGAGGAACTGCTGACAGAGGAGAACCATTACCTAGGTGTATGCTATTTGGGAGACACCCTTGTAAGGATAACAAACTGGAAGTCCACTGTGTCTGAATTTGGACACTAGTTAACATGATACTGATGTGTTTAGTTTAAAAGGAGTCAGAATGGAGCTGAAGGTGAGGATGGCTAGGAGATGCTTCTGTTGCGGTCAGCTTCCTCTCAATGAACACGAATAAAGACCTGTGAACAGTAAACTTCCTCCTTGACTATTTCTCTGAGAAAACGACATATTTGGCGTCACGAGCGGTTTGCGTTTCTAATTGGATCCAATTCCCACTTGGGATGGGAAGCCTTTGCTTCCATACTGATTGGCTTGGGTAAGTTAATAAATTAATGTAATTGGTTATTAAGAAATTTTGGGTCCATCGCCCCACGAACTTGTGTGGGAAATAGGAAATGTTCAGGAGGATTTTTTTCTGTTCATCTTTGTCTTCCATCGATAAAACATCAGGTCAAATGGAAGAGGATTTTGTTATTTGTCTGTGGTGCATCCACAGGCTGATTGCAGGTCCTTTTCATGTTGCATGACTCAATGTTGTTTTATGTTGTGTCATCTAACTTTATTCACAGGTTTAACTGTGTTTTCGTTAAATTGTCTGTGTCATTGTCTTCGAGCTAAAGTCCTGTTTGCAGTATCCTTTATTTGCATGTAAAAGGATATTGTGCTTGTCAGAGGCCACGTATCTCATAGCTTAGTTTAAAATAGGATCGACAGAGGAGACGTGGGCCACAAGTGTAAAGATGAATAATGAGATAAGCGCTAGCCCACGGCTGGGTTTGTCGTGGATGTAGGGTTCCTAATTAATCTGTCATTCGTGCATGATAATTGTTGGCACGACTCTGCAGTGTCCCACGGCTATGGTCCCTATGAGGAATGGCTTGCCTCACAAGCCCATAGTCTCGGAAGCATGGCCTGTAGTGGCCTTGACTATTTCTCTGAGAAAACGACAAAGTTATTGCAATTTGTTTGACTCAGGGAGGCTAAGATCTTAAACTCCAAGTCCTATATTCAGATTGTGACTTCCAGGGCAACAGGGTTAAACTGTGAACATGTAGTTGGATCGCGCAATGCCTCAGCTCTACAAGCTATTATCCTTAATGGCAACAATCGGGGTTACATCTGCAGATGTAGAGAGGAGCTTCTCCTGCTAAAAGCATGTTAAGTTGTACAGCTGTAACACAATGTGCCAAAGCTGACTTAGCAACCTTGCTGTGCTTGCCATCGAGAGGAAACTGGTGAAGTCTCTTGAGAAGACTCCCAGCTGGTATGACAGGGTAACAGACCATTTTCTAAAAAAAGAAAGGAGGGCGGATTTTTCATATAAATAATACGGCTATTAGTGGTGTAATGATACTCCGCTTTGGACCGGTTTTCGGTCTGTGACCAATGCGGTCCGACTGAACCGGTCCGTTGAGCCCAGAACGGTTCAAATGCACTACGAACGGTCCGACAGCCCCAAATCGGTTTCCAGCACATACATACAAGTACATTGTTGTATTACAAATACATATATAAGGCTGAATCCCATTACACCCCTTGGCCGTACCCCTTTCCCCTACCCCTCCGGTTTGCTCGTGCACGTGTAGGGGTAGGGGTGTCCCATTTCCCCTGAGGGCAGAGGGGTAGGGGGAAGTGGTAGGGCTATATACCCCTCCAAACGAAGATTTTTCAGAGGCACACTCCAGACAGAGGGGTATGAGCATTTTCTCAGAATGCCTTGCGATTCACCAGCAAGATGGTTGCAACGACAAGTACAGAGACCAAACTAGTTCACAAAAGTATTTTCTCCATTATTTACGGTTGAAAAATTGTGTTAACTGCTGTATTGTCTTAAGTTTAACATTGTTCCAGTGCGTAATGGTCATTTTCTTTATAAAATACAGACAAAAAAATCGCTAGTAGGCTACTGTATTAAGTAGTGTAACGTTATTTGTGACCTTGAGTGATCGGTTGATGCATAGAATTGCATGGAAGTTGTGAACGAATTGCGAGCGTCAGTGCAACACAGTTATTTCGATATTGTAACCCAAGTAATTGCAAGCAATATCATTGGTTTAGCCTTGGAAAATCTGGGGTTGTGTTCGTTCAAATGGTATGCGTGTCATTCTGCTGTGACGGTGTTACTTTTTTCTTTTGGGAACCGCGAATGCTGGCTAGCTCATTGCGTTTGTAACAGTTTACAAGCATCTGACGGGTTCACTCGTACTTGCTGCCCCGAAGACTAGCATTGTAAGCCCATTCTGCAGAAACGGTAAAAATTGTTTAGTTCAGAATGAAACCGTAAAAAGATGACAATAGCCCACGCAACAGAGACCACCACAGCTGCAGTCGGCATGTTGAATTTCTGGCAAAAGCTTGTCGCGTCTGCTTAGGTAAAAACTGGCAGAGACTACTGATGACGTATGTCATTGTTGAAGTGGTGTCCCAATTCATAGAGGCTGACTTCCAACCCCTACCCATTGTTGCTCTGTTTCAGGGGGCAAGGGGCTAGGGGAAGGGGAATAAATTAGAAATGGGATTCGGCCTAAATGTATGCACAAAACGCATTGCAATAATGTTTTGTAAGGTGTTTTCAGGGTTCATATAGGTGTGACACTAGTGCGTGAACTCTCGTGAGACCTTTGATTTCTGTGTACAGTACTTGATGGAAAAATGGCAGATAACAACAAGGATGAGATCTACAATGCATCAAATCTAAAATCAAAAATGTGTAAGTCATTTGGTTTTTCCAAGAAGGATGGAAAACTACATAAAGCCCACGCAATTTGTAAACTCTGTCTGGCGGCCATAAAATATTCAGGAAATACGACAAACCTTAGTAATCACCTGAGTAGAAGGCAAGGTGTGACCAAGGGGGTAGGAACATATCCAGAAGTTGAAGCACCCATGGGGAAATCTCAACCCGGAAAGGGACCAATAGCCTTTAGCATTCCGTTGACTTCCATTCATTTTAGCGTCACTTTGAAATGAAATAACTTTACATGAGAAGCCACCCATACCTTGATATTGGCATTGTTGTAAACCGGAGAGGACACAGCAAAACATATTTGCTTCGATCAGACATCTGTCATGTTATTGCCTTGTAAGAAACGTTTATCTGAAATTATGCTAAAAATGACGCCATAAATCATGCGACGGCTAGTGAGTTTCTGTCGTACTGTTTGGATAACAAGCTGTAGCCACAGCCATGCCTGTTTACTTTTCTATTCATGTTGGGGAAACATTTACATCAGTATTTCTCGAAAAATAAGCTTAGAAATTGCAATTTATTTGTAAATGGAATCGCTAACTTTATGGATTTTACTATTCGGTGCAAGTGAATTGAGAAAGATGGCTAAGCTACACGCTATAGCTTGGTATGTACATGCTAGCTAGCTAGCTCCCTTGACATGCTGGCTTGCAAGACTGCCTGGAACCAAAGTTAGTTGATGAAGAATGAAGTCCCCACGTACAATATTAGCCTCCCACTCCATTAAGTGATTGCAGCTATAATGGTAGAAAAATACTTATTAAGAAAATTATCGTACGCTGTATGATTTGTGATTGAGCATCTACCACTCAATTTAAAGTGTTTGGGTTCGTTGGCCGACGTGAACGTACGTCACCCCGCACTTGCGCAGTTGCCTGGTGACCAATTAAAAATCTCGAAATCGTGCTTCAACGGCTCCCATTGAAAACGACGCCATCCCTAAGTCCATTCTCTTCTACTGTCTATGGGCGTGTGACTGATGCGGGTCCAAAAGCGGCCAGGAAAATGACCCAGGGTTCCCACGGTCATGGAAATCCTGGAAAAGTCATGGAAATTGAAAATGTAATTTTCCAGGACTGGAAAAGTCATGGAATTTTGTAAATTCACTGAAAGTTTGGAAAAGTCATGGAATTTTAGTTTCTCCCTAACACAACTACAGCGTTCTGTTATCATTAGGACTTCAGAGTCGACAATAAATGCATTGACAGTATTTTGAATGTTAAACATTTAATATTTAGCCCAAAAAGTATGCTAAATTCTACACACTTCAGGTGCCGTGAAGTCATGGAAAATTCACTTTAGGTCATGAAAAAGTCATGGAAAAGGTTTTAAGTTTTGTCAGTGAAAAAGAGTGGGAACCCTGATGACCACAAAATGCAAAGGTTTTTCCAACCGCAATTTTCGCCATAAAATGATTTTCTATTAATGCCTTTTCTATAAGTCCATGTATCTTTTAAAAGAACAGTCCACAGTGTTTCCATAATGAACTACGCTGAAACGAGTTGATGCGTAATCTCTCCAGCTAAACAAAAGCTATAATAGTGTTATTTTTAGGCCAAACGAGTTGGGCAAATGTTATTAATTTTAAGCTTTATTTCACCATACATGTCATATCAATGACACTCAATTTTACATTTACCTCAGGGGACAGCTGCTGTTTTCTAGCCGATAGACAGACCACTTCAAAATCCATGAATATCAAATATTACACGATTTCAATGCCACAGGCCTTGAGACACACTACCTAACTTACAAAAAAGGGTTTTTGAGGGTTTGGTATAAAAGCAATAGTGGACTAATCATATAAAACAGAATCTTTTGCATCAAAAAGTCAAATATAGTACACATATAACTTGTGTACAGTAATTGTGTATGATACCAACCAATCCGTCTTTCGGACTGAAAAAAATATTGTGTACGTGAAGCAAGCTAACAAACTTTGTACATTCAAGTTAATGGGTGCAACTACAGCAATATCTATGTGCTAAAAGCTATCAGTTACTGAACTTCTCGTACAATAATACATTATTGTAGCCTTTCAAATTTATATTAGGCTACTCTATCTGGTTAAGGTAATGACAAAGATCTAGGTGGTTATCAGCGAAATAACGCTTCTCTTTTTGAAATGTTAGCCTAGCCTAGTTCAGTTGACTAACATTAGACAGTTCACAGACATCATGCAAAAATCATGCAAAACAATGTTTAATATTTATCATATTTGTGAAAAAATGCCAAACAAATACATGTCAGTAAGGGTGTATTCAGACCAGGAAAGTCCGATAGTTCACTTGCTTGGTCCGAACCAAATGTTTTTCATTTTGGTGCGGTTCACATTCACACTGTACATTTTAGCAAGCGGACCAAAATATGTCAACAAAGCCACGCGCTCTGAGCTAGTTCAGCTATTGGTCAGCAATGACACGCGCAACAAACACAACCCGGTAGGTTAAAAATATGAGCTCCTGTTACTTACTGTATACATCTATGTTGTTAATTTGTAATTGCTGTCAGTCTTTATAAATCTGTTCATGGGCAAATGGAGACTAACCAGAAAGATGTTAAAAACTGCCGACTGTTTCTTTTTATATATTGGCTTTGTTACGATGAAATGTTAGGTACTTGAAATGACAGTTATAGCCAAAGAATGTTCACCGGTTAACATCTTTTTGAGATCTGTTTAACAGCTGTCATACATAACAAATAGTGATTTGACTTTATTTTGACACACAGGAGCAAGAACGTGAATAGCTACGCATTGAAATCTTTTGTATACTGTCTTGCTTGCCAGTTGAATAAACCAGTGCACCACGGCAAACGACGGAAGCTCACGAGGTAGAAAACAGCAAAAAGTTCGCATTAGGTCCGGTCTGCTTTCACATCTCCAAAAGATCCGCACCAGGACTCCTTTGTTCCGGACCGAGTCCGACCTTTCAGCTCGGTCTCGGTCCGCTTGTTTGGTCCGGACCAGAGTTCGGTGGTTTGTATTCAGACCATTCCAGAAGGTCCGGACCAAGTGAAATTTGGTTCCTTTGGTCCTTTGGTTCGGACCAAACAACGTATGTGTGAATACGCCCTAAAACAGCTTTCGGAAGATTCATTTTTGCTGCAAATTTTATTAACAATTCACAGTTGTTTGAAAGTTAGTGTACAGACATCTGTGTAATTGAGGCTAAGCTGGCTTCAAAAACAACCACACAAGTAGTTCAACGGCAACTCCGTAGACAGGAAAGTACACTGTTTGGAACGGCACTTGATATCTCTGCAACTGCTAAGGCAGCAAATAAACGTGTCTCAAACTGAGCTATGGAGGCAAAATCCGAGACACGGGGAAATGAATTTGCCATGGCAGGCAACACAAGGTTGGCAAAAACGTCACCTTTAATTAAACGTGAATGATGCAGGAACCAATTAGATCAACATTTGAATTTGGTGTGACAGGTTCTGAAGAGTTCTGCAACTCGAACTGACTGGAAACAAACTGTAGCGCACAATTTAAGTGCTGGATGTTTTGAGCTAGCCGAGATAGCTAATGATTAATAGTCACAAGTAACCTTCTAGCATTTGTCAAATGATATATTACAACACGTAACCCTGTGTGTGCCAGGGTTTTTATCAAATGCTGAACATTGATGTCAAGAACCCAAAAGCTTGTGACTTGAGAGATGTTAAAGTAAAACTTGTTAAAACATCATACTGAGTTGGCATGTTTGCTGGAGATCAAAACTACACTAGCCAGTTACATTTCGAACTTCACTATTTTCAGCGTTTTGGTCGAGAAGACTAACAATGGTAGTGCCAAGGGCATAGAGAAAGCTAGAATATGAAACTGTTTTCAGACCATAAAAGCTTAAAGTAGCTCCACACTTCTTTGCTAGTATAACAAGGGCCTTAACATTGAGAAATTTGTAAGTGTTTATTATAGGCTGTTTCCCATAGTTTCTACTTGCCGCCATGATGAAAGTCCGTACAAGTCGATTGAGCCAGTTCCGCTCAATAGCATTTAAAAGTCAGAGATTTACATGTCACGTTATGAACTCCAAAATACAATGTGACAATGCTGGGCCCTGGGTTATTTAAGCTAATGTGAGCCACCGGCACTAGTGTAAACAGAGACGGGTAACCCTAAGCTAATGTTAACGTGAGGTACTGACATTAAGCTGTATTGATCATAATTTGAGATCAAACTTAGAGTATCAACTTAAGCCACCTTCTCTTCTCCTTTTCCTCCCCAGGAAAGCAGTAAAAAGATATATCGTTTCTGTTTTTGCAACAGGGGACACAGCACTGCACCATTGTTGAGAGTAGATCTGTGATTTGGTGTGGACCCGAAAGTGACGTTTTCAGCCATGATGACCTAGCCATCCCTATGTCTCAGACAAAGGTCTTCAGTGGTTTGTGCAGGCTAGGAGCACACTTTTTGTAGATAATATGGGAGTTGACCACACTGATGCTCAGAATTGCATTGAAGATGCAATTGTACTATTTCTTTAAACAGTGTGGAAAGAGGTAGATTTTCATCGTCTGATCAGCTCGGTCTACTCCTCTCATGAAGGTGTTGTATCTTTGAACACACACAGGTCTGTTTGTCACGAAAACCAGTGTCACTTTGCTTTGACCTGATACGATTCGAACCTGAAACGAACGCGCGAGTTCCCATGAAGAGACAAGAGCATAGTAATACGCTTTGTGTTATGTCATGGTCAAGCCACAAGTTTGCCATGTCTCGTGAACACTGGGTCATCTCCTTTGTTCAAAGGCAACTCAGTTCGTGTCAGGAACCTGGGCATACCACACCTGTTGCAGTTCACTGACCAATGTCGTATTTTCTGAGAAATAGTCAAGGAGGAAGTTTACTGTTCACAGGTCTTTATTTGCGTTCATCGAGAGGAAGCCTGACCACAACAGAGCATCTCCTAGCCATCCTCCTTTCCTGTTCCATTCTGACTGCTTTTAAGCTACACACATCAGTATCATGTTGACTAGTGTCCAAATTCAGACACAGTGACTTCCAGTCTGTTATCCTTACAAGGGTGACTCCCAAATAGCATACACCTATGGTTCCTCTGTCAACAGTTCTGCTGCTGCTGAGTCTCCAGCATGCCACACACACACACATTCTATTCCTGTCACACAGACTTTCAGACTCCTTACAGAAAGACACTTTACAGAAAATTACCACATTCCTCCCTTTTTCGGAAGCCTGTGCTTCTCGAAACACAATAAACAGTATTTTACATCATTATTACACACACAACATGCAATCACCCAAATTTTTCCGTGACAGTCTCATCTGACTATCTGCAGAATATCCCTTAACCATTGAGACCTCAAGGTATATTCTTCCTAGTCTGATTCTCAATGACACATATTTCACAAACATCATTCTGACATCATTTTGATCATTCAGAAGGTTCCATAACTTTGATTTCCAGAATACTCCGTAAACTCTTTCTTAAGAGATATCTCTCTTTACATTTAACATTACAACAAGCTACTAAATGCAAATTCATTCTTATCAAAGTCCCATTGATAATCCTGAAAGAGAAAATAAAAATAAAACCCTTTAATTTTCAATGAATTTTCCTTTCTGTGTACGTGCATGTCAGTTTTTCATTCTTGTTACTGTATTGCAATCTTCATGAAGTGTGACGCATATAAGTATGTGAATTTCTTTTCATGTTGTTATGCAATGAGTGTACCAGAATATATATAGGTTACTTGTTTTTCGAATCTACTCTATATTTGTCTAAGTATGTACTGCTCCTTCCTGCCAGGGCTGGTCGACAGTTCCTTGTATTCCACACAAAAATCTTCTTTTACCCAAAGTCTCCTCCCTTTGAGGCTTATCATCCAGAACAGCATAAGGAAGCGCAGTTGATAATTCCCATTCGTCTCAGTCAATGTCCTTTACTTCATCAGCCAGCCCCGACAGGACCATTTGAGATCTAACCTGTCCTGCCACATCCTCATGAACAAGATTCTCAGACAGAAAACAAAACAAAAAAACAAAACAAAAGAAAACAAAACAAAAGAAACAATGAAAAGAAACAATGAGAAGAATGCCTTCACTTAAAGTAGCTATTTTGACAAACCATGCAGTAAAAGAACCAAAGGTAGTTTTATCCAATGATCAAACCCACTGACCAATCTTAGTATCCCGACAGGCATTCTCTGCAAGTTCAATACTCATAAAATTAAATAATTACCAAATGAAACATGAGCTACACTTCTATTATCTAATCTAATGCATACCCAATAGTTCAATCCTGTATTGCATTAACACATGCACAAAACCCCACTCTTCTGGCAGAACACTCTACAATCCCCACTCTGGGCCACTGGCTGGCCCACCAAATAATTTGCCAGAGAGACATTTTGATGTTCTAATGATGAATAATAACTTTTCACATGCCTTAGATTTAAAGATCATGACACTTAACATCATATTGTCGTACTTCAGTTCTCATAATTTTTCAAAAATTCACAGTTCCTAACCCCACCAAATATTCATAACCACTACCAAATAATGGTTTTAAACATTCATGCACATACGGTAATTCATGATAACACTAAGTAGGATTTGGAAAACACTTTTTACATTCTTGATCATAATATTCTGAAGTACCAAAATGACAATGAGATGCATGTCAATCATTGGAGATCATGCCTGTGCTCATTCATAATAGTTTTCCCATAGATGATAAGTCTTTACAGTAACTCATCCCAATCATACCAACTATTATCCCAAAATGGCAAATAAATATCAGGGCTTCGAGAAATACTTCTCTTAGCATGGCAATACACACCACCCGTATTATGAACCCATGAAACCAAAGAACACTTTATCTTATTACTACCCCATGTAGGTGAACTGAACCTAATTTTAGCACAACTTCCTAATTGGTAATTAATAACTTCTTCAGTAGTGACAACATATGTATTTCTCCAGCATTTATATTTTTTACACTTCAGTTGTTATGTTAATACTTTCATTAACTGGACCTTCAGGTTTACAGAAGTAATACACGCCAGGAGTCTACCAAAGTTGTACATGGCAACCATTCTTTGGACCTAATTCTGCAACATATAACATCTGGAGTTTCTTTAAAGAACACATGAATTAAGCAATTAATGACTGTTCAAGCCTCATTCACTATTTGCACAGTGAATCAAACTCTCTAGCCTTTATTATTCTTACCTTGAGATTAAAAGGCACGGATACGCTTTTTACATTGTATTAATCGGAGGAAGGGCAGAATATTTTCTTCATTAAGAAGACTCAGGTCTTCTTTCTGCTCTACCCCGAGGTCTTCAAGGCCTACCATCAGGGAGAACAGTGTTGCTGAGTTAAGGTCAGGGAGCACCATCAGAACAGCCGTCCTAAGCTGATCGGCAGAAGCCATATGTCTCTGCAAAAGAGTGATGGAGAGAGATCATGGTTATACCACGCACACTGTATGCAGGCAAAGGATAATAATCAAGTAGATCATCATACTTTACACAAACCAATTCATCTTGGGGTGTCCCCAGAACACTATACACCCCCATATCCCTCAACTTCACAAAACAGTACTTTTGTGACACAAAAGACACAGAGTCACTGTTCACAATGATCAGCTCTATCTTGCCAACCTCTAGTTCATCGTCAATTTTCTGCAGCAAAACAAACATCCCCTTTTTGTATATGGTGCCTTTCACCGTAACTGAGTGAGATGCTACCGTTTTGCTGGATTCGAAATGTAACCCACTAACTGCCTGTTGGATTTTTTCACTAAAATCTTTCACATACAATGCAATTTCTTTGTCCAGCAACACACACGTAGGAAACAGTTCACCTGCACTCAGGTATGCCTGCAAGAGCTGATGTCTCTCAGCAACGGTCTTGCAGATGTTCTTGAAATTTTGCAATTTCCAAACACATCTTTAAAAGAATGTATGCTTGCCCTCAAAACGTAGGGTCCAAAGCCGAATTAGTGGGCCAAAGTGGATGATGAGTTCAGGGTAATGGAGCAAGTAGTGGTGTTTTGGTTTTAGAGGTTCGTTAGGGAAAAGCTGCCTGCGGAAGAAAACATTCTGCTTGATAAGTATTTTCAGGTAGGACACTTTATCAGTGGTGATTACTGGTGCACAAATCAGCTCGACAATTTCCCTGAGGAGCAGTACAAGTTGCCAGTGTAACCGGGCGCAACCGCAGACCCCAGCACACAAGGTAACCCGACTACGCCACCCCGTAGGGACATGTAAAGACTTTGCCAAAGGGCAACACCTCTAACACTTCAGTATATCCTGGCACACAAGTTCAAAGAATAAAGACAGCAGAGACTCAGTGCTCAAGTCCAAGTGAAAGTTTATTTGTAACATGTAACTGGATGTGAAACAGACTAAAAGCTGAAGCAGAGTGGTTACTGCAAAAATATGTTTTTATTACAATGTGTTAACTCATAAAATTAAACCTGGTATTTCACTGGATCTGAAAAGACAAGCGTTTACATAACTAACTAGGCCTACCAGCAGGGGAAGTAGCCAGGAGCAAACCACTGGGAGCGCGGAGGACCCAAGGAGACAACCCAAGACCTGTGGTGAAAATTCACACAAGCACTCGCACAGCAAGCTGGATTCACACACACACACACACTGCAAAGAATTGTGCACAGCAAACATCCAAGAAAAAGGTGAACACTACAAAGAAGCCCCCTAAGCATGCAGTGAACTAAAGATGTTAGGCTAACGGGGGAAACCAGGAAGACCCCGCACTCCGTGGACCTGGCAATACCTGTGGCAGAACCAAAAATAGAAACACAAGAGGTTTGGGACTACGGAGAAAAAGAAGTACAAGCAACACAGTTGGTTAGACACAAACAAAACGAATGCCGCCCGTATTCAGTCTCCCCGCGCTCTCACTCACGGGGAAACAGAGTCGGTGCTGCAGACAAACACATAAAACAAGTGTGGAAGCCTTAAAGCAAAATAAACTAAACAGCAAAAACAAGACAAAGCAAAGCAAAGCAGCAGTAGCGCAACGCCGCGTGAGTCTTCCCTTGCCTCGGTACTAATGACACCAACGTTCTGCACTAGGGTCTCACTGGTTCACGTTGAGCGCTCCTGCACAAAAAGTAGGCTGGCTTGATGTAACGGAGGCCCACAGAACATGCGCGGGACTCAAGCCACAGACACCTGCTAGCAACCCAGGATCTAGCGCAAAGTTAGTCCAAGAAATTGGCTGTCCATCACCCGGAAATAACAATGCTCTTATAAAGCCACTACAAATTAGTGCGAGTGAAATCAGGTGCGCTACGCGAACCTGCGCTTAGACTGTGGAGGCGGGGCACCCGGCTACACCAGGCAGCATTATCACAGGGATTTCTGATGCGATCGCCAATCAGTAGAGGGAGCAGACGTAGAAAAGACCAGTTCTGGACTGCATGACCCGTAAGCCTTTTGCTACCTGGTGAAACATCGGCTGGTTTGTTCAGGGCATCGTTTCCTTTGTAGTGGAATTATTGGTCTTTGCTCCTATTGAGCTGGGTGTAGGTGAAATGATTCTCAGACACTAGAAGGCCAATCAACAAACTAAAGTCACTGGAAACGATGCCCTCGAAAAGGTCATGGCCCAGACATGGGGGCAATATGGCTGGCAAACATGAAAGAATGCCAGTTGGTTAAAGGGAGAGTCAGATTTGACACGTCATTCAGAAATTAGGTCACCCTTTCCCAATTTCTGTACATGTTTTAAGAAAGATTCTGGTGTACGGTTGTTGCCACAAACTAATGGAGAACCCTCAAATTGTGATCTTTTCACATCACAGTACCGACAAAAGTAGTTGCTCACACTGAAGTTCTTCACAAATCCACCAATACTATGAGACCCTACTTTGACACCCGAAATCACACAGAGTCGACCTCTGACAACCCGTCCATTGTTGATCTCCACGCCAGACTCCTCAACTGCTTTAAGATCTCTAATAAGGGGCTCAAACACCTTGTCCATCCCAAAATACCTATATCTTGTTATTGGTGGCAGATCTGTTGTGCGGCAAGATATCAGTAAGGGTGAGGTACACAGAGAGTATTTTCTGCTTCTTTTTAGAGGAGCCAAGCGGATTCACCACCTCAACTGCATCCTGATAGAGAATTATACCTAGAGAAGATGGATCGGTTTTAAATAAGGGGTTGCACTGAACTCCTTTACCATCATCTACATCTCGTAAAATGCCCTGTGGTGATTGTTTGCAACGTGTTACAACGTATACAGCGGCATACTGCTCTTGCACAGACTTGCTTTTAAGTGATTGAAAAAAATAATAGCCCTGGCTACTATTTGGTATTTTACGGTAAATAAAAACAAAATAAAAAATGGTACAGTAAAACTCAGACCTAAAAAAAAAATTCAAGTTAAAACTTTCAAGAATGCTAAGAGGTGCTGCGTGCTAAGGCCGATGATTTTTGAGCCTTGCCTAGTGTAGTGGCGCTCTCACTACACACTCCTTTATCACATAAATCAGTGGTGTGGAGTCATTTTGGCTTCCTTGATAAGAGACAAGACAACGGTAAGAAAATTGTGGATCGAGCAATCCGTGTCTGTACAGTACACCTTGCACTATGCCAAGCACTATTAGCATGATGTATCATTTGCAACGGCATAACAAAGAGAAGGCAAGAATAATAGACCATTTTCTGTCGTTGAGTTGCTGATTTAGCAACTTTGTTGCTGGATTTTGTCAACTTTTGGCCATCCCAAGGAACCAAAAATCTTGTTAAGTGACAAATTTTGCGACATTTGTAACTTTGGCTAACTCCAGATTGACCGTTCTGTTGTTGATGAAACATCTAAAATCACCTCCTTTTTCATAATATTCTGCCCAACGATTATAAAAGTACTGACTGGCCTATGTAGAATCAGCCCCTATCATTACACAGAAGTATGTAAAGTGTAAGTGTAACCACCACAACATAACTACGTTAAAGATTTGCAAATTAATGTGTGATGCTATTTAGTGACTTTTGGAGCAGGCTTTAGCTACTTTCCATTGGAAATAGTTGGCAACACTGTTTATCAGTTGTTCCACATACTCGAGCGAAAATATCACATCTCATACACACTTAAGCAAATCTATGGTGGAGTAGTGATAACTATAGACGGCTGGACCTGAAGCGCAACCCAAAGCTGCTTAACAATTACAACCCACATATGTGTTTGTGGTAGATGAAGCCTTTCAGTTGCGACAAAACCTCAATGTTACCCTGGTAAACCCACCCCTCGTCCTTCATTTCATTTTGTACAGAGGGTCTGTACCGGAATCTCTTGAGGGTCATTAAGTCTACCCCGATCCAGACCGAGGGTGTGTTCATTAGCCGTGACATTGACCTTGTGTGCTACATTTGAATTGTAGTGTGTAGGTAGGTTAATTGCATACGTGACGACCAGGCGTTAGCGATTGGGTAAAGGCACAGGCACTTTTTTTAAACTTTAGCAGAGTCCACACCTCCAACAAATCATTTCTGATGGTGTCTGTACAAAATGAAATGAAGTATGAGGGGCTGGTTTACCAGGCTACCTCATTGTAAGCCTTGTACCCAATGTTGGGGGTGGGGACAATGTCTTAGCCCCATCATTATTCCTTTATGTGAACAAACCTGCATAAAGACAATAGACTAGCTGTGAGGTGTTACACACTGCTGTAGACGAACATTAGGCGGCCGTTCCTCCTAGATGAGATCAAGGTCTGGCCGCTAGGCCTCCAGGGAAGGGGTAATAGGTTATGAGGTGCTCCAGTACAGCTCAATCTTACAAGGTTTTCCAATATGGTATGGTTGTTAGCAATTGCAAACATTCAATAGAGCTTCCGTGCACATAATAGAAAATTAACACGTTTAATCCACAAGTGACCACAATTTTTTCCCAGGGTTTTCAGGTTCCCAAAGGGTTTCTATTGTATTTAGGGTGGAAATTATTAGCCTGGGCGTGCCTATACTGCCTGTGACGCTGCATTAGCATTTCGTGAGCAAGTCAGTCTGGCCAAGCTGCCTGTCTAAACCATTTCTGTTCAGGCCTCGGAATGGTGGCCAATGAAAATCGAGTATTTCAAAAAGGCACACAGTAGTTTAGCGACCGGAGTAGTTTAGCGATCTCAGTAACTGTCAACATGGCGAACGTGGAGCAAACACAAGATTCCAATGCAGCTGTAGCTGCTGTTTTGGACAAATTCAAAGGGAAGTTCTCTCTGAAAATAGAGCAAAGGGCCTATTGAAGCATTTGTTGCAGGAAAGGACGTTTTCGCAATGCTACCGACCGGCTTCGGTAAAAGTTTAATTTATCAGTTAGCTCCGCTGGTAGCCAAGTCGATGGGGCTTTGCGAGAACCCTGTTGTTGTGGTCATTTCGCCTTTGATCGCACTGATTCGTTTCTCGAATATCAATATTGAATGACCAACACCAGCCACTCTCAGGTTCACCTCACAAGTCCGACAAAAATCATTTAACGCCATTTCTATATGACTACAGGCTACTACTACAGTTTGTTTGCATCAAGCAGTTTCCTTCACTGCGTATACGTCAGAGGACAGAGGGGTGTGATTGGTTGAAGCTTCGACCAGTAGCAAACAGAGGCATTTGAAAGAGGCGGGTTAAGGTTTTACAACACAGCTTGGCCAGACCAATGCTTGCAGAGCATTGACAAGTCGCAGTAGCCAGGCTAGGAAATTATACTTTTACTATATACTATACGTTTACTACTTGTTTGCACCTCTGGATGGAAATGTCCTCCTCAGACATCTACAAAAGGAAGTAAGTAACAGTAACAGACACATCATTCAAATTTGTTACACATAATTTTTAAAGGGTCTACTACTGACCCCTACTGAGAATTGTAGTCCTATGTGTATATTTTGTTCCTAGGGGGTGCATATTTGTTAGCGGACACAATTGTGACCTCTAGTATAGTACAGTGTCTGAACTAGCCCATACAACTTTAAACAACTAATTGTAGTTATCATGTATCCCCAAATGCTGTGTGTAGCATCAGTGTCATCCCTGTGGTTGAAAAAGGGGCAGTAGAGAGTGACTGTGATAGCGATGGCTCTGATAGAGATCTTTTCCCTGACACGGTGGTCGGGGGGGGTCAAATATAGCTATAGAACTCTTACAATTCACAATATCTAAAACACAAACACAAATTGAAACTTGGTCTAGAACGAAGATAACAAGCTTTTCTAACCACTTGCCTCCATAAAAGCAGGAAGGACATGTCTTTTATAAAAGCTCTCCAAAAGAGGAATGTTCTGCACCCATACCTCGTCCTTTTGTATCTGTAGGACGATGCAGTCTTTTGTGGTCCACACTACGAAAAAGCACTAATTTCTTTCCACAATATGCATCTGGCCCTGCACCTGGTGCCAGTAGGGGTGAGTGGTTTTAAGGTGGTACTGATGCCCCTTTTTTTCTAGGTAAAATGCAGCATCTTGAATGGCCTCCTCTACTGTTGTGTTCCTGTGCTTGTAGGGGCACTTCACCTCAACAACAGCAGAATTCCCCACCAGCCCATCAGGCGAGGCCCCAAGCATTCCTGATTTCGTAAGCCACAGGCCGGATGGCTCCACATGTATGCCTACTTTTTCTTGTAGAGCCCGGATTCCCTCCCCTTCATTGTCAATTCCCCACTGAACAGATTTCACCCCACCCAAACTGCTCTGACCCATTACCCTTTTCAAAACCGACCTTGCTGGGCAATCTGGCTTAGTGGCCAGAACATGCCCAAAATTACTGGCTGTGAGAGCTGAGAGAGGTGGCTTGGAGAGGTGGTGGTGGGTCATCATTGTCTGCTCCGGCTCGCACCGAGATGTTGTGAAGCATAGCAGTGACGGCGATCACCTGGCAGGACTTTGCTGGTGACAGGGGCAGCCCACCTGATGACCGGTGGATACAGTGGAAGCACCCCTTCCACCGGCCAAACACCCGTTCTACGTGAGTCCTAGTGTTCGTTTGTAGTGCTGCCGATGTAGGATTCGCTACAGGGGTTATGAGGTAGCTGCGGAGGGGATAGCCGCTGTGACCGAGGAAGATGCTCCCTTAGAACTCTCCCCTCCCATTTTTCTAGTTAGCCCACAAGTTAGCCCACATAAAACTGTCGTGCTTGCACACCTGGCGATGATATTGGTGGCCATCGTGGTCCAACACCACCTGTGTGTTAATGGCCGAATAATGTTTCCGGCAGATCCAGCTAGGGTCGTCCAGAGATGGGGATCGATGTGCCATCAACCACACCTATTACCCGTGGGATTCTGGTAATCCATGGTGGACCCGATGGACCTCCTCCCTTGTGGTGGGCATCCTGATGTGGTGTTGGATGTGTCGCAGGAGGATCGGTGTCACAGCTGCCACACTCCTTCACACTGACGCTTTGCTGAGGCCAGTGCTGTCTGCCACCACCTCCAGGAAGCTCCCCGCTGCATAAAAACACAGCGCACTCCTTATGTGAGGAGTAACCAGCTGGATCAGCCGGTGAATCTCCTCTCTGGGCAACCTATACCTCATCTGAATGGCATGGTCAGGTAGCACATCCAGTGGGCTGAAATGTTGCCAAATGTGTGCATTCATATACACAAGCTGTCTGACGCCTTTGGTAGCCATGTCGTGTCTCACTGACGAAACAGAGCACATGTGGCAGGTAGAGCCCTACTTATAACTAATTACCTGATTTTCACGTGATTATTTCCCAGCCGTGATAAATTACGTGTGTTAGTGATAGCGCTAGGACTGGCAATCACTTGCAAATATGCACAGCTGTTAATGCTATGTTAATGCTAAGACTATGTATGATGGTGGATAGTTGCAAACGTTCAGACAGTATGACAGGAATCAAAAAGGTAAGAGCCAAGCGATCGCCTGCCTTCAACCAGGAGGAAATGGATATCCTCCTGGATAAAGTGAAAAAACAGTCCACGCTCTTTGGGGGTACCAAGGGAGCCAAGAGCGTGACTGCAAAAGTACATCACTGGCAAGCAATTGCCGAATGCATGGCACCCTCCAGTCCATGTGGGTTGCGAGACTGGCAGGGAGTGCGGAAAAAGTAGCAGGAATTCGCAAGCCAGGCCAAGTGGAAGGGGACAACTGTCAGGAGGGCCGCCCAAGCCACGGGTGGTGGGGCCGGACCTCACCGGACCTCACTCCTGACGAGCTGAGGATCCTGTCTATCCTCTGCAGCGCAACCCAATAACGGATGTTGGCATTGCAAAAAGAGCGGATTGCGTTGAAGAGGGAGGCGATGGCCTTGAGGAGGGAGGAGATGGAGCTGCAGAGGTGGCAAGTGGCACTGGCAGAGGTGCAATTCTCTCGACCCTCCATCTCCATGCCCATATTCTTTCCTCAGGGTTCAGGTAGGTGTCATATGCCGTACAGTATGTTTCTCCACAATCTATCATTCCATTTAAAGGTGTACTTCCGCGAGAAACCGTTTAGTACTTGCTCTTTTGAAATATGATAGGTCACCCCGAGTTGCATATGCATGATGCATATCAAAATGTTTTTCTACCCCCATTTTCTATATCAGTCAAAAGAAGACAATAGGCGGGATTAGCAGGCTAGTTGAATGACTCAATTGCATTTAGCCGGGGCAGTACTTGATGACTTGATGGGTAGTAGACTTGATGGGTAGTAGGGTGCATTAACGACAGGGAAAAGGGGGAAACCACGGTTGGGAGAAATGGACATAATGCAATTAATATCTCCTTGCTTAGTGTCACATTGTTTAAACTGCCAGAGGGGGCGCTGTCATCACTGTTTTGTCGCTAAGAAGGGTGTTAAGAACGCTCCAGACCCTTCTTAACGGCAGGTCTTAGGCTAAGAAGCATTTTGGAAAACGCGGTTGCTTCCTACAAGAGCCTTAAGAAGGGTCTAAGGAAGTTCTTAACTCGAAGAACTTCTTAACTGCATCTTGGAAACCCAGCCAATAACAAGTCATGTCATCTGTGCGAACAGCTTGCAACTGCATTGACTTTTCGTGTTGACATGTCTCACGGTACTTCCTGGGCACCTTCATTTGTATATGTGTGCCATCTATTACCCCAATTACTGTGAAATGTCATATTCCAGCAACCATTGGGAAATGGTTGTGCCTCGATGACGGAACTTCTTGTTTTTGTAGGTCTCTGTGCTTCTTCAAGTGTGAGTCAACAGTGGGTAGGTCCTTCAACCAGTCCTTAAGGAAATCCTTGAAGTCATTTTCAAGTTTTGCATGTTTACCTCTGTTAGGTCCAGATTTTATTGGATGTGCTGCTGCCACTTGTTCATCACAGTTGATAGGGAGTTTGTTAATCCACTCTTTCAGGGAGACTGTAGAGGACCAAGCAGCAAGGCAGAGGGACACAGTGGTAAAAGTTCCAAAATAACAAGAACTAATGCAGTGAGACTTAAAAAAAAGTATTTACAAAGACAAAAACAAATGTATATGCATAAATGGATAAACTATATTAAAGCAAATTCTCCACAAAATATAAAGTTAGACAATGGAAACCAACAAACAGAAACCCCCAACTGAAACTTAACATTCCCATAACCAAACAGTGTGTGACGGATTGGGCTACATCCCTCAATCCGACTCGTGACCCAGTCCTAGGTCTGTGGTTGGTTAAGCCCCAAGTGGTCTTAGTATTGGCGGGACCTTTATTTTGATATATAGTAAGCTGTGACCGTGGTGTGGCCTTTCCCTTCCTGCGGCCGTGTTGTAGCCAGAGCACCTGTGTGGTGGCTGGCGTGAGGTCTCCAGTTTAGCTGTGAGCTGCGTTGTCCAGGGTTCCGTGACTTCAGGTAGGCCACTAATGTGACTATACGATCAGTCAGGTACCTGTGTGGCGATTGGCCTCATGGTGTCGTGTTATAGTTTGTAATTTTAATGGGCAGCCGATCTGGCAGTGCCCTGCGTGTAGCTCACTCGGTTGTTGGTTTTATAATGAATGCATTCCGCTTTCTGTGTTTAGTTCCTTTTGAGTAGTCTGGTTCAACGGTGAGGTTTGGGGTAGCCGAGGCGGTGACTCCAATGTACGGATATCGGCTGAAGGTAGGCTGTTGTTTTCAATTGCGCTTTCACCAGCGGCCATTTATACCGTAGTAACTGAATTTACTATTCTCTTTTAGTGTGCGGTCTGTAAGTGTTGACCACGTTGAGCAGTGAGCTCACTAATTAATAACCATCGTTGGTTACCTACGGTAAGCATGTTATTATTATCAATCGTTTAAAACAAGCTTGCCCACTACTAGCTAGTAATGCGTATGCATTGTGTTGCAGGTGGGATTGTTAGCGCGTCTACGGTTTTCCTCACCAGTGGCAAGTTTCTGTTCTGTTGCCACTGAGCTCAAGTCGGCCCCTGCTTCGTTCCGGTTATTTGATTCCAATTTGTTTTGCTTTGAACAGCGAGCCTACCTCTCCATGAGCCTTCGTTTGGTGTGGGCCCAAGAGAAGGCTTATTTCTGTTCAATCGAGGTGGGCTCTGCATAGTAGTTCCGTTTATGTGTTCTCTGTGATTTATTTACGGTTGTATTCTTTTTGTGCCTCGTCTGGGTTTTCTTTTGTTTTTGTTCGTTTGTTTGTTTGTTTGTCTGTTGTCAGTTCGTTTGTCTCCCAGCATTGTGGTGCTGTATTGATTTGGTGACGCCAGCTACTGGCTTGTTTGCTGCTGTCGAATGTGTTCCTTCTGAGTGGGTGTGTGTGTGTGTGTGTGAGTGTCAGCGTCCAGGCACGGCAACCGAGGTGGCTGCACTCTTTCTCTCTCTCTTCTGCTGGCCTCGTGTGCCTGGGTTAATTCCCTCAACCAGTTTCTTTTGAAGATAAGTACCAACTAGTTTTCTATTATTTTGCTAAATTCAATAGCCAACATTGGATTGTGTTTCACTGTATTCAGTATTTATTTTCTCCTTCTGGGCAGGTACAGAGGCTCCTCCCAGAGCAAGCCGGTCTTCAGGTGGTGGAGTCCCTCACGTTTCTATCCCTGTGTGCACATTTGGTGATTATTATTTTGCAGTGCTAATTTATTGGATTGTGTGTGTTTTTGTGTTTATTTTTCACGTGTGGTGTTTTCAGGATTTCTGCTGTCCTTTCCTTCGGTGCTGCTCATGGTAAGCCTCCCCCCCCCCTGACCCACTAATGGTGATTCCTGTTACCTGTAGTAGTGTGCCGCATAGCAGTTGAGTGCAGCCTGTTCCTCCCCGTGTGTCGTTAGTGCTTTTCCTGCCCCCCAGTTCTTCTTGTAGATCCATGTAGTATTACCACTGGGCGATCGTGATGTGGGGGAATTGAGTACGGGTGGATGTCTGAATTATTTTCTGTATGGTTTATGGCCGCTAATTTTGTTTTACTGTAGTTCATCATTGACTCTAGCCCTGCCACTTGTACCACCTGCCTGTATGTTGCAATTGTCTGTTTTATGCATGGTTGAACTGATGACTTGGTGGATGTGTTGTATGGTCTGATCAGATCAGTGTCATTGCACCATTATATGCAACTACTGTTTTGAGATGTTTTGTGTCCTATGTTTGTTATTTATTACTTTGAGTTAATAAACCATAACTGTGAACCTATCTCTGGCCTAAGAGTTTTGGAACCTGTGTGCTCACCTACCAAATAGTGGGGTAATATTAATAGTCCTAGGGTTTTTTACCCTAGGTGGCGTAGTCGGTTAAACATCAAATTTCGTGCCACTGTTACAAGTGGAAGTGGAACTGGCTGCAAGGGTCTTAAGCGGATGGAATGATGCGCTCCGTCTTTCCAGCTCCAACTTCCATCCGGACCCACAGGCTGACGCACCACCCCCAGAGAACTGGTCAGGCTCACCTGGAACAGCGGCGACAGAAGGGTAAAGAAACTGAAATTACCAAACTTATACAAACAAAATCATAACAAACTTATAAGAACAAACTCAGGCAAATATGTGCATTTAACCGTGACTTTGTACCATTAAGAAATAATGTAAAAAATGTGTATGTTTGAAATCAAAAGACTGTGTGTCGTGTTTTACTTGTTTCAGCGTGAGCGTGTTTGCATGTTTGCGAGAGTATGCTAAAATATTGTGAAGTGTATGCGTAACTTTAACGTAATTGTGCAAACAAATGTTAGAAAATAATAGTGTGTTTAAATATGTGCTCATAGACTAAATAAAAAAAACGTGAGAACAAAGGAAAGGGGTTACCGCTAGTCAGCGGGAGGACTCGGGTTTGTCCATCATAGGGACCAACTGTAGAGGAAAAAAGTGCTTTGCACTTTAAGACTTGTGCCATCTGCTTGCCATCGGTTGTGCTGTACCAGCCACTGATCTGTACTAATAACCTGGATGGCTCACGGCCTATCAGAAGATCAGAGAGCACTGAGGCCACCGGAAGTAGTCTGGCGGCCATGTTGGTACTCCCTTAACATTGAAGCGTGCATTGGACTAACAGTGGAGTGCTGTAAGTTTTTAGTTTTAAAAGTTCAATAACTTCCATAATAATGGTTAGATTTTCGATCTTTTCGGATTGGGAGATACTTGAATATCTTGTGAAACCTGGACAACCGTTGAAAACAGAGTGGCGCTATTTACATCAAGTTTTATACCGTTCTAACTTCTTGTTCTATGATTATTATGATAGTCTAAGTAAGTCAACAAAAGTGTTTTTTAGAAATTTTAGTGTCGTATCGGGCGTACAGTCTGCAGTGCATAGAAAGATGCTTGGCCTTATACAAATAGCAGACCCGTGTCTATGCTATGTTTCATATAAATTAATAGAAAGACCTGTCGTGAGGCAAGCTGATTCTTTTTGTCTTCAGCCTACGTTTGCAGGTGAGGAGAGCATCTTTTGTGACGTCCATCTTCCGTTTCAATGACCGAGGACTGTCCGAGATGGAATATGTGTGGTCACAACTTGTTAAAGCCTCCAGCTCAAACACTTGATCTCCATCCCTTGATTCTGACGAGACCATTGAGGCAGCCCAACGAACACTTGGCTCTTTTCTTCGCTTGACATCCTGGAATGAGAAAATTAGAGATATCTAATTGTATTTTCTTTGGTACCTCAGCTGATTTTGATGTTTAGTAGAAATCAGTCAGATGTCTATTTATTTTTCTTGGAATTTGAGTATTTATAAATTTGGATTAAAAAATCTGATTGTCATTAACCCTATGCCCTTGATTATTGTCTTCAAAGTCTGTACTGATCATTTACATATTCAATTTCAGCTGTTGCTTTTGTTCTTTTGATTAAAGGTTGTAAGATCCGTTTCAAACAAAGCTAAATTATAATGCCTACTTAGATGCAAATTAGATGTCCCTAAGTCACGCATGTGTAGTTATACCACACCAATATTCTATGGTCTACAAATTTCCATGTTTGAATTCTTGAAGGGCTTCTATTTATTGATAAGACTTTTATATACCACAAGGTCTGTTAACCAATACCATCAATGATAATAAATAAGACGAGGTATGATTGTTTTATTATAATTTTAATATCTTTTGTTTAATATTAATATCATATAAACACAATCATATTCATTACAATTGGCTTTTAACGTTGGTTTCATAGACCGTTCTTTCTAGGGAAAACTTATCATTTATTAAAATCCACTGAAGGATAACTGTACACCCTAGCAAGAATATATGATTTTTCAGGCCATGTATAGTGTACTAGTACATTAAAATACTTTTATGCACTGTCTAGAGGTATTTATTGCTAAAAACCTTTAAATTCTTAAAAACAATTTACTTTCTTACACATTTAATTACACAATAAATACACTTTAATTTTAATTCACAGTGCAAACTAGATGCAAAATGATTCTTAAATTGTTAAAATGAAAATGATGACACAACAAATACATGTACATAAATAAATAATATCTCCATTGTAGTCTCATGTTCATTGTTAAATCTGGGACTAATATACAATATAATTTACAAATGGCAGGGACAGCTTTTTATCTGTGAATCTGTCAGAAGAAATAACAGAACAGAGGACTTCCTCCAGAAGTATTTTGTTTTAAAGAATTTATAGACATACAAGGCAATTCCCAATATTTACATGTAATGAGGACAGTTGTTTCTTGATGCAACATAAAAATAAAAAAATCTTCATAAACACCAGCCAATGCCACTCCTACAAGAACCATAACTACTTACCTTTTGCAAATGTTCAGGTACCTGAAAAAGGGTAGGTAGAGAGTTGGGTCTCAAACGTACAGTCTGTCCACTGCGATCAAAGCAGCTGTCCTCAAAATGGTCAGAGCAAAGTACAGCCTTATCAGAAGGACAATACTTGTCACGTCTCAGAGCAGTGACCCAGGCTCGTCTCTGATCTTCATTTTTAGGGAATCTGCGAGAAAAATAAAAAAATCCAAAGTCCAAATTGCAAAAGAGATGGGGCAGATGAAAGTCACAACATGTAACTTCATTAGTGAGGACTGAGCTCATAGATGGAGCATGCCAAGCCAAGTAAGGATGGAGACATTGGATTGGGGAACAGCAATTTCTATTTTTGGAGCCACCACAAACCACCACCACCTACACTACACTAGCTACGCCTACCTAACAAATTTAACTTACTACTACAGGGTACTACTACTAAATTTGAAAGCAGACTCACACTACTGTACTGTTATTATATGCCATCCCATGGCATGGGGCCATAAAAAAACACCGTCATCATCCGCATCTGTTGTTGATGATGACGCCGACTGGATATGATGGATACAGCTTCATGATGACAAGTTGTTTTTGGTTGTCATAGGCCTATATATACACGGTGTGGTTGTTATTATTGACGACATGCCACCATCACATTCTCACAAATCACAGGCCTACTACTCTTCGACTGGATGGTCACTTCACCATATAAAATCAATTCAACAAAGCCAATGATAAGAAAACTTATAGATGGAATGTTTTCCCACATCCCTTAAATTGCCTGTTTGAACAGTTATACGCCGCACAGTAAAGCATTGCGCTCGTGAACGGTGAAAAAAGCCGTCAAACCATTGAGCTGTCACTCTAAGTCCAATGACAACACGGCCAGGTAGGGAGTACCAACATGGCCGCCTGACTACTTCTGGTGGCTTCACCTCCTAGCGGCCGTGAGACATCCAGGTTATTAGTACAGATCAGTGGCACCAGCCTGTGACCAGGCCTCACTTCACAAGGGGAAAAAGGAGACGGTGTACGGCAGAGAGAAATAGTTCAAGACCGACTCGTGCAAATAGTCCAACTCTTTGTTAAACTCTTTATAATTTTTATAATTTTATAAATTTTAAATATATATACTTTTTATATATATTACCGTTAATTTTCGCGTTCAGGATGTTTCAATTCTTGAATCCGGCTAAAAAAAATACTTTAAAAAGAAGGAACAGTCTGTGACGAGTCCCATATAAAAAAAGTCCATCAATGCACCTCCCAGCCACCAGCGCCAACACTCCCGATGTGGCCAGTGAAGCAGAGGGAACGAGAATCAAACCATCTCCGGGTAGCGGCGATAACAACAGTAGCCAGGTTAGCACAGCAATGAAGCAGAGGACAGGCGGTGGAAACGCAGCCCAGGCAGACGGTATCTCTCACTCCCACGCCTCTCTGCAAGAGCTTAGAGGGAGAGAGAGAAATCCAAAGAAGCTTGTAGAGGAAAAACCCCAGTTCCCAAGTGCGTAACAGGAAAACAGGAAACAGACTGTTAAATACCACCACCAGAGCTCAGGTGTACCCAATTAGCCTAATCAAGTCCAACCCTGCCTGTGCACAGACAGAGGTAGATCTGCAGGTGGGATACACCCATCACTGTCCGTGCACTGAATGTAAAAACAATACGATTTTCTTAGCAGGGCTTTCAAATATACCAGCCAAACTGTTGTGCAGAGAACATTTGGGAAAGTGCAAAGAAAAATTGCTTTCTTCACACTACCACAGGCATCTCCTTGGCCCCCTCATTAGCTATATTGTTTTCATTATACTTTTTAAATGCCTTGAATCTTACCTTCAGCAACAAAACAGACACTTTTAAACTTGAGCTAGTTCTAGCACATGTGTTGTCCTAGCAACCAGCCATCTCGAAAGTGATGCTTTCGACACAAAAAAATGGTCTGTCACATGACTAGGATGTTGTTCAGGTGTCACATAGGGACGTCACATCTTGCCCTCACAACACTACCTGCCCCATCTCTACTAACTGAAAAAGAATATTTCACACTTGTCTGCTATAATTTCATCATCAACATATTCAGACTGAATGAAACAGTATCTCATATAAGAATGATGTTTACATCTATAAAGTAGTTTATAGAACAGTATCCTACATCAACAAATCAAGTAGGCTAAAGGCTCTTTGGTCAGCAGCTCTATGAAGAGAACTTGGAGGCATGCACGTTTGATGTGCTCTAATGCACATTTTCTTGTTGGTGGAAGAATCTTTATGACTCTTCATGATGTCAATGACTTTGTTGTTGCATTTTCACATACAAGTTTGTGCATTAGGCTTGTACTGCCTTGTAGTGACAAATTTCTATGCAAAAAAATAAAATAAAATATAACAATAAAGTCACTGACATCACGACATCAAGCACAGCTTCAAAATCAGAGAGAACAAGAAAATATGCAGCAGAGCACATCAAACGTGCACGTATCCAAGTTCTCCTTTGGCGAGCTGCTGACCAAAGACTTGTACTTCGAATTTATCCTCATTTGGATAGCAAATACATAATATCCCTGAAAAGACACAAAGGGCTTAGGGCACTCACCAGACTTCAGAAAGTTTTACAATATCCCTGTTCCCGATTATGGCAATGTAGAGGTTGTACCTAAAGCAAGTCTACGTCTTATTGCCTGTAGATGTAAGTCGGAACCAAAATGTTCCTGGCCTGGAGTAGTATGGTGTCCATATGGTAGTAGTACAGTAGTATAGTATCCAATAAGCATTGTAAAGAATCCTGTCCTGAGTACACCCTGTTTTGCGGTAGGAGGAAGCTCCAAAAGATGCAGGTGAACCTGTACAGCCTCCTGGATTATTGAGTACCTGACCCGCAGACTACCACACAGACCGACTACAGTCTGAGCAGACTACCACACAGACATACTACAGTCTGAGCAAGCTGAGGGTGTTTGTGTGAGCAGCCAGGTAGCAACCAGTTCACTCCAAACTTTTCTCGGTTGTTGTCCCTCAGTCGTGGAACAACCTACCAGTCCCTACAAGAGCAGCAACTTCCCTCTCGACCTTCAAAAAGCTTGTGAAGACCCTTCTTTTCCAAGACTGCTTAACAAAACCAAATTCTACTAACCATCTCTTTACATAGGTACCTTCGATGTTCTCTACACATCTGTTTGCTATTATGTCCTCCTTTTGAAAGTCGCTTTGGATAAAAGCGTCTGCTAAGTGTAATGTAATGTAATGTAATGTAAAGCAACACAGGATCACTGCAGGGCCTTGTCCCCTCAGCTGTCCTTTTCATGGCATATAATAAAGCTGAGTCCTGTCAGAAAATGGTGGTGGGGTGTTTTAATGGTGAAGAGGAGACAGAGTTTAGGACACAGGTGTACTAAGTTGTTTTATGGTGCAGGGCTAGTCTCTTTAATTGTAGCCAATAAGCCTGGGTTATCCCTACTCTACTCGACTTGACTTTACTGTATGTTTTTGTTTTTTTCCATCAGCCCTGGTGCCAGGTAACAGGGACCATTTTTGAGAAAGGAGATGGCGGTGGACTTTTAAAAGATGAGGACTGAACACCATTTCCATTCTTGGAGAAGAAGTGCAGGTATATACGGCTAGCTTGTCATTCAGACTGGGATGAAAGTGTAAGACTATGCCTGTCTTCACAAAGGGACAGAGTATACTCTGCTTTTTGAGTTTTTTTTACCGTGTGCAGTGAGATGTTGCACCTCTCTTACTCTTTTAGTCTGGTGTTGCCAGTGTGGCTTTCTTAGTGGCAATTTTTTCTTGAGGTTGTTTATCATGAAGGCTTGGTTTGCAGATTTAAATGCAGTGTTTCATATAATGTTATGTTACGTATAATGTTAAATATATACAGTCAGCAGTGTACCGTGTAATTTTTAAATACAACAAGCTCAATGGCAAATAAACTGTAACAGTTATGGGTAGTAATGCTAGATGGCCACTGGATGCCGTACTTGTGCCATTTGAAAACCTGCCTCCCTCGATGCAGGCATGTACGCCTTCTTTATGGGAGTGGGCCCAACATGTGTAACCCATTGCAATAAAAATAAATTGGTTGAACAATCCTGCTGTAGATAATGGTAGATGTTGCACAGTTGATGCATAGATCCTAATACGTTTTTAGATAAATATGCTGCTTTAATTAACAGCTTTCCACTGAAAGCTCAGAACTCAGCATGAAGTGATGTTTATTTTCTTTTTCACATTCCAATGCCAAAGGAGTGTCTGCTGCTGTCATTTAAGCCTGATGCAGCCTTTGTATACATCCATATCTTTGGAAATAAAATGACCCATGTTCTGACACACTGGAAATGCAGCATCCTCTTCCCCGCAATGAGCTTTCAATGTGCATTTACCAAGAGGAAGTGCAGATGTGTGTATGTGTTGCGTCTGGTATCTCTGCATGGCCGCTGTGCTTGGTGCGACATTGCAGGCAGTCATTCCTTCTGCCTGTTTCTGGAACACGGGTGTGATGTGATGCGGTGTTGTCGGTTTAATGCGCTAATCTGGCAGCTCCGCTGAGCAGTTACCTGGGGGTTTGTTGTCTTGAGGCAGGGATGCAGTGCCAGTGGGGAGTGCTAGGTTAGTTTCCGTCGTCTCTTTATTTTCATGCCAGATGAAAGGATGCCATTTCGGTGATGTAGCTAGTTTCTGTGCAACTCTGTCATGCAGAGTCTTGTCCATTATAGTGTAAACCTTTTCGTATAGTTTGACAAATATTGAATGAAATATAAATGTAGTCCTGATCAAACAAAGCAATACAGATAAGTTGTATTGCTGACAGCAGATGAATTTGACTAAAAGAAGTTATTGGTATTGAGGTGTGCATGTAGGATGTTGAGAGAACTAATATGCTTTTCTAGTTGACTAATGTTTCAACAATAATAATTATTATTAACACTGCAGTCAAAGTTAACTTGCATGGTCTAATATTGTAGCACCCAACAGTGAGAGGAGTGTGTATGTCCTGCTGAACTCATCGTATTGAAAAAGAGTAAGTGATGTAACTAAAAGTGAGGGAAAGATTTGGTCAGACTTTTAAAGCAATTCGGTAGGGAGACCATTCTACCACCTCTCTGACCTGTCCAGTTGGAATATATCCATGAGCAGACCTCTGGATATTTAAGGTGGCCTAATTAACAGATTCAAGCCAGGCTTCAGTCAGCCATGTGATTTGAAAATGATGATCGGTATAATATTTCATTCCCAAGTGGCCCTTTAAGGGATTAATGACCTTTCATTAATCTGACTGAGACAAATCTACATATTCAATAAGCAGGCTTTCAGTGGTTGAAAAGGTCATTTATTTTTATCAAGTGTTTAATTTTTTATTAATGGATTTCAGAACAAAAGAGACCCAGGAGAGTCTGAAGAACCAATCCATGTAAATAACAAAGATTTAATGTCCTGGCTGTAAGACAAAAGATATGTTTTGTATTCTGTTCATGGCACTCATGTACATGAGTCTGCTGTTTGTTTTTTAGAAATCTACAAGGCTGTTGGTCAGATCCCCACAGAACACCAGTAGGTGTCTCCCTTACAAAGGACAGGGGCTGAGATTCTATGTTAGTCACAAACTACAGGAAATAAAGCAAAGCCACACTTCATTCAAACATTCAGCCTCATTGTAACAAGATTTAAAACTTAATTAAGGTCTTACAATTTAGAAAAACTGTGTAAAATGGTACAATTACAGTATTTTTCCTTCAACGTTTGTTCCACAGCTAGGTGATTTGGATCCATGTATCTGTATGCTTGGAACAAACACATGTTGTCAGTTTGATCAATATCAACTTTTGTTTTCTGTCTTTTTACTGATCCATTTACTTGATTTTTACCAGTGATGACCAGTGTTTGAGACTGAGGTCAACATGTTCAATGTGAGAAATATATACTGTAATTTGTATGGTAATAAGCCTGTTGATCTATTTTTGTACAGACCAAAAATTAACACTATACTGTGAAAATAAGCATCCCAGATCCACTTTTAGAATCATCATTATGATCCCCAAATATTCCCCTTATTTTGTTTAAACCTGTTGTGGGTGGTGAGGGATTGGCACTCCTCTGTTTATATAGGCCTACAGAGGGTGATCAGATTTTTGGCAAAACAATCATTTTTGTTGTTGACAGTGACTGAACTCTGGGGGAACTATGCAATGCAAGCTTAGCTCACATTGTCTAAGTGTACTATGTGCCTAGGGAAGGAGAATAAGAAAGAGAGCGGGTGACCTAATCTCTCTGAAAATCTTACAGATGAAATGGAACCATTTCTCACCGCTGGAGAGGGAAATGCACTTTAGGTCCAAATATTTCTGGGGAAGGTGAAAGAACACTTTGCCATGATTTGTTCAAGAGATCGTTTTGTTGTTGAGTAGGAGTTCAACAGGAGCATTATCTGATACACTTCTGGAAAAAGACAAAAGATTTTATGACACTACTACACGGTACATACTGAATGTACATATTTTAGAAAGTTGATCGCATGTATTACTTTCAATGTATAAAGTTCATAAGTCAACTACTGTTTAACTGTTTTAGATGTTAAATTTACTGTTAATAATTTACTGTTACTGTTAAACTTAAGGAACATATTTGTTTCCTTACAGACTGTGGCTGTAGTTGTGTGAATGTACCTGGCAGTGTTTACATCTCAACTGTATGTTCTGTGTTTTGGACTACCTGTGACTCACTTAATCGGGCCAACTTTTTCAATGCGCAAATGTATGTTTTAAGGAAAAGAAAGATGAAAAATGATATCTAACAGATGCCCATGTTTTTTATTTGTACACAGAGAGAGTGAAGGCACTCTTCACAGAGACTGGAGTTCATTTGGCCTAAAAAAGTGTTTTAGATGTTATGCATATAAATGAACCATTTGCCCAGCAGATACAGTCATCCAAGTGAGTGGGAGGTATCTTCTACTGCATATACAGCATATATGCAGGACTGAAAGGAGAACTCTACACAATCTAGGGAGAAGTGCCAGAGAGAGGAGGACAGGATGAAGTAGGATAGTGGTAATAGATTTAAATAGCCCCTCCCCCTACACAAAACAGTACTGTATATCAACACTACTGGAAACAGAAGTATGTCGTTCAAGGAACAAAACTAGCCAAGCATACTGCATGTAGATAGGTACCACCACTACTCCCACTGTGTAATACTAGACACACAAACACACACACGCACACAAACACACGCACACACAAACACACACACACACACACAAACAAACACACACACACACACACACACACACACACACACACACACACATTATCTCCTTTGAGTATGAGCCAAGTCAAAGTTTAACAAAATTGTTTATGGCCCTAGAGATGCATTTTATAGAAATGTATGGTGTTACCTTAGTTACAGGAGTAGAGGGAAGTACAAGTGGTGTCTGCGCCTATGTCTGTGTATCGTGTGTCGCCCAGTTTGTAAGTCAGAAATAGACAGTACAATGGTGAGGAAGGTATTTTACTGAATACGCTGAAAACAATACAGGCAGTGCATGGAAACAAACATTTCATTTTTACATTTGAAAAAAAAATTGTATTATTTTTAGCTCATTAAATAAAATACAGTTCCTGTAACTATTCAGCCTCCGTGTGTGTGCTCTACCTTCCTCACCTTAGTTACAGGATACATTTCTCAGAGGTGTAAAAGTCAGATTTTTTAAATTTCATTGCTCTGAATTGTTTTTTTTTTAGATAATATTTGATATAGTGCACTTAGCAAGAGCATTTGGTTAAGTATGGTACAGTAACTACAGTAACATGGTATGTTCAGTAAATAGTGTGATTAGTCATCACATTGACGTTAAGAATATCTGATGTTGGCACATGGCCTCTAAATATGAGTGTACTACAATCCCACAACAATAATCCTTTTTCTGAAGGAGGCAGACTTGCAGTCATGACTGGGCGGTAGTTTCTCTGGTGGCTATTATCACACCATTCACTTGAAGATGTCCACTTCCTGTGCTGAGGAGATCACAGATTATTACCATCACTGTCTCCTGCAGGCCAATCAGATTTGCAAGTCCATCCACATTGTAATTTGTCACTTGGCTAGTTCTCTGCTGGTTGTCTCTCTAATTCAGGTTTCTAATTCCATGTGATGTTGTAGGGTTTGTAGGGCTAATACACCATTCACCGGCAGAAATACAGCAGCAGATATCAGCAGCTTACTGCAGGAGTCCAGCCTCAATTTAACATGGGGACTAAGGCGTCCTTGATGCTGGATGCATATAAGAATCAATCAGATTGCATTGTGGTTTTATAAGTTGTTGTACAACCATTTGCAAATAGTTTTTCCTAATACACTCTAAGGCCTGGAACTCAATCTCTTTTCTCCAGCACTCTTACCTTACTTGACCCAGGTGACATCCTGAAGCAAGACCTTTTTCCGCCTAGCATGATATACAGGCTTATTGGCATACCTGCTGTGCTGTGGTTCTGGACTTGGCCACAAAGTGAATTTTAAGTGCATCTCCAATCTGTTTTTATGGGAATAGTCTATGCCCCACAAATCATTAGATCAAGTATACCTACAATTTATTGCATTGTAATACCAAGAGATGGATAAAATCAATTTTATAATGTACAGTTATGGCACACTGTTCCTGCAATGTCCACTCAGAAGATCCTCAATCCTTCACTCCAGTCTGGTTAAGAAAATGTGTGTACTTCATGTAGGAATGGTACTTTCTAGACAAAGAAAGGTCTCAGTTAATTCGTTAAGAATGCAAATTGCATTTCCAAAATCCTAATTCATGCCTTCCTGCCATAGACTACATGTGAACAAAAATGACCATGACCAGTGAAAATGAAGGCAGTCTAGTAAAGTCTAGTTAGAGAAACTGATTACAACACGGTTGTCTGTTTAATGTCACTACTGCTCAAACTTTTTTGGCATCGTTACACCTACCTTCTGTATAGGTAAGAAATATTCAAAAGTATTTAAAAATAACATTAATCTCACTCTTACATGCATCATACATTTCTGGCTTTGTAGCACAAACTCCTTAGTTATTTAAATTCCCAATACCATAACAGTGAATTAAACTAAAAGTTATGACATCTCGGTTACATAAAATACAGTATAGTAGGCTATGTTAGTGGAGCTTCCAGAGGTAACATGGATTCATCTCAGTGATATGTGTTAAGGTAGCCTGATGAGCATCATGTGATGGCGATGGGTATATCCCTCCGTCCCTCCGTCCATCCGAATACCCTTACTAGCCACCTGCGTAGTAGGCAAAAATGAGGAAGGCATGATCTAGAACGTCCAAATACCTTAGTAGGCTTTCAGGAGTAGGCAAAAACCGGGTACTCGGATGGCTTGCTATTTCTGGTAATACTTTGCAGTGTGCAAATGAACTACACTACACGATCCCATAAGTCACTGGGAGGTTGAAAACCATAGAAGAACCCAATTTCCCACTCGCTAAAAATAACCAAGATGGCGGAGACACCGGTCGCTTGTCCGTTGGTGTACAAATGTGCACTTCAATAAATAAAAGCGTCGTAAATAGGCGTTCATGTCACCAATGCGAGTAAATGTTAGGACTATCTGATAAATGAAGAGTGCATAGACAACCATAACTGCATGGCTAACCAGTGGTGGTAGCTAACCATTTGCTTCAAGCGGGCAAAATCATGACATTGATATAAGCATTCGGGTCAAAGGACGAGCAAGATGGTGGTGTTGTAGTACATCCGAATTGTGCCTGCTACTGGCTAGGTTGCTACGTAGAAGCTACTACTGTAACAGTCGAGTGGTAAGTACTGCGTAGAACACAGTGCCTGCTAAGGATTCGGATGCAGGGCCTATTCCCTCATACGTTGACCATGGTAGCTGTGTGTTAACTGTTAAGATCTGAATTCTGAGTCAGTCACACCACCATTTTATTCAATCACACACCATCATCTCGCCCCAGACCTTCATTTTGAATATAGTGCTGATCTTCAAATGAATTCTTGCCTAAGCGCAGGACTTATTTTGCGACCTCACTCTAAACTGTTCTCTGTCATTGTCCCTCAATGGTGGAACAACCTACCAGTCGCTGCAAGAGCAGCGACATCCCTCTCCCATTCCTGTATCGGGGGATACAGCAAGCTCCCTTAGCTTGCTGTATCCTTGTTTTGAATCACTTTGGATAAAAGTGTCTGCTAGGTGTAATGTAATGTCATTTCTGTGTAAATCTAGATGCAAGAGGTGTTGGTATTTTTGCAAGTAAGAAGAGGCTGAATTATGATTATAGTAGAGAGGCAAAGATGAAAGCTGTGTGTCTGAGTTGGTGGAGGTGGTGGTAATATTTGTGTAGCAGGAGACGTCTTCTCTATTAATATTCCGATCAGTACCCCAAGTGAACCACCATCCACTTGAAAGGCAATTACCACTGAAACGTTCACACATTTGTTTCTGTCAGTTGTAGAGTGTTCTGGAATAAATCTTGAAGTTTAATCTGTATAATCTAATTTTCACCGAGAAATACATATATGTGTGTCTAGTGCTACATGTCATTACAGGTGAATTACTTTTATGATGGGTGGAGCATGAACACACTCAACTTCAGCCATTGTATCTGTCCTTATAACTCTATGATGAACTTACCAACTCAGCTAACCAACAACGACTAAACGGATGTATTTACCGGCAACAGCACACTGGTAACCACACACACACACCCACACACACTGGTAGGAACATGCACACATTTGTGACAATACAGACACACTAGTAAGGATATTTCCTCTGAGGTTACTTAGGGGTTTTAGTGGCTATCAGTATATTTTGCTCCTGGAAAGAAATCAAAATCTGTGTGAGAAAACAAGGCGCAGTTCTGTCCTCCAAACACATGTATTTGGCTTGGTAATAGTATAGTAAATAATATAATCCAACCTATACTAATATGAATCATAATCTGCAGTGCTAGTGAAAAACTGAACATGGCATTATATGTCTCCATAGAAACACTTTATAGTCAGTTACTATATATGTATGAGCTATGATACTATTGAAAAGAGTAAACACGTAGGCCCACTGAAGAGCTCCAGTGTGCTCTATTTTCACGATCATATGCGCATTGTCTGAAGTCTGTCGTGCAAGTTGCTTTGGGGGGTGGTCCCGAGACAATGGGCCCCATCATGCAGCAGCGCACTTTGCATTCGCAACATGCATGATGGCATGATGTATGTGTCATATGCCTTTAGTGGATAGCCATCATCCCCTAACAGCCACTCATCAACAAGGGGGGATCCCTCTCATTATATTCGAAAGTGTCATGTGCCCATAAAATAGCTTTTCAGTGTGTGTTCAATGTGTGACTGACTAATAACCAGGATTTTGTCGGTCATTTGCAGACTTGTTTTTTGCGTCCTTACTTTAGCATCTGGTGAACTTTGTGCTCGACCACACCTCTTTTTTTTGATGACCCACCTGTGAAAGCACCTGCACAGGTATCATCTCCTATCTAGACAACATGAATTTCTGCGGGAGAAAATGAACGATGCCCTCACACAGAATAGTAATTGACAGCATGCACATGTCGCGAATGCACAGTGTGCCGCCACATGATAGGGCCCAATAAGTCACTGCAAGTTTCTTTTTTATATAGTTTTCTTTTTTGCTTTATGTTGTATCTTTATCGAACTTTTGTGGTAAACAAATCACAATATATGGCATGTGATAATAGCCTTCTTTATTGTGCAACTGCTGCCAGTGTACCTGCTGACATATGGTTTGAAGTTCTGTGAATAAAAAAGCCTGACCCCTTTTATATAGTGAGGTAACTAATTTATTTTTATTGCTTTTAACTAATTTATATTTATTGCATTTAATCGTGTCATTGCCCCTACAATGTAACACAAAATTAATTAGACAATCTCCAGCCCAAACCTTACATACATTTCAAACAGAAAATATGATTAAAATTAACAACACAAAATGTAAACAACCAAGAAAAAGGTCATAGAAATAAAGAAATAGATAATTTTCAAGGCCTAATGACAGGATGACGCAGCATGCAGGTTTAGTCTGTGATTGTCAGGTGTCTTGGCAACACCTGCATGATTAAAACAGTCCAATATCCCTGTGAAATGCCCCTGCTGTTTCTGTCATTTGAATTAATTGAAATGGATAGCAAAGCAGAAAAAAACATATTTATGGTTCAGCAGCTAATCCACAGACACAGTGCATGAGGTCTGAGGATTTCCTGCTAGAAACTCAGCTTTTTGAACTATAATTGAACTATAATTTGAGTACTGTTTAGATTGCTTTCAAGATGCACTGCTTACAGAAAAGGTGCAGTAGGCCTAAAGCCTCTTGCATAACCTGAAAACACCAGGCAGCACCGTCAGTGCTAAAATGTTAATTAAGGTTAACCTTTTGCTGTTGCTGAATTCAAGCAGCATTGCTATTATGTGTTGCTGCACATTTCAGTAACTGTATCATCAGTGTTTCAGCTTTGTGCCAAATCTGTTTGCTGGCACTGGGGTGCTTTTTTTATTTGGCAATATGTTTATGAGTTTCCTATCTAGTGTGCATCACATAAGACAACACACTGGGCTGTCAGGTTTTCCCAGCTACCACCCTGCCATTGTCCAGTAAGTTAAATGACGTGGGTTACGCAGAGGCCTGCAATCCTGGAAGAGTCCCACGGAATCTAAGGGTTCCAGATTAAAGAGTGTGGTGAGCGAGATTAAGTTACATTCCAAGTGTGGTTGCAGATGGGGTGACATGGAAGTGTGTGGGTGGGTGTTGATAGTAAGACACATTGTGCAGATGTTACATCTTATGATTTTTAATCTTGCAGCTTGTATTTACATAAATGAAGTGATGAACTGTCCTGACTACCAGGGACTTTGGTAAACCAGATGTTTAGTGGAGTCAGGAAGCATACTGTATGCTGTTGTGTGACTGCCTGTGGGTCAAAACTGCACAGATCCAGGTAATTAAACATTGTACTTTAGACAGAAATGGGACAGGACTTGACTGAAGAATCTGTCCCAGGCAGATTTTTATGGTTAAGGAATATTTTGTTCCGTATTATCTGCATAATTATTAGTTAATATTATAATTACATTTTCAGCTCCAACTGCTATGTTCAGGTATGACCTTTTATTTTGCATTTAAGCTTTTTCAGTTGGCCTTAACAGGCAGTTTATTTCAGCTGACTGTAACAGTTTCAAAAATCAGAAATGCATTTTAACACAAAAGGAAAACATTCAGACAGCCTAGCAAATTGTCACTCTGTCCTACATGCAAAACAGTGCCCAAGTTTCTGTAGAAGTCTTTCCTTAGTGGGTGCAAGTAATACATCTCAATAATTTGTATACTTTCACACAACACAACAATCCTTTATTAACCTGCTCTTCCCAGAATGGTCACATACAACAGTTAACAACAATTACCACCAACTTTGTTGTGTGGCAATGAAGTATTATCTTATGCACAACTATTTTGAGAATGTGAATGTTGTGAGTGTTGTCCCATTTGACCAAGCATGTGATGATCAGTTTGCTGTTTTGGTGCAGTGTTAAAAACAAGACAAAAGAAAATGCCGACTGCTGATGTTTACGTTTTGTTGTATTAAGAAACTGCAAACAATGTAAGATCTTAGGACAAACAGAACTAAAGTGCAAATGTTTCAGGTTTAGCCCATCCTTATTATACCTAGTTTAGAAGAAGCCATGCAGGCTATTATAGGATATGTGCTTTACAGAATTAAGATGACCCTCATTGGATGTAGCGTCTATACATTTTACAATAACCAATCAACACACGAACCTATAAAAAGTCTATTGTGACACTTTTCAAACTGGGTTCACTGAGGATGGGCTAAGTTGCAAACATTTGTACTTCAGTCCTGTTTGTCTGAAGACATTGTCTTAAAAAAAAAAAAAAACCTTTAAAAGATTATATTCAAGCCTTGTAGAATGCCATGCAATTACATTACAGTGTAATTTATGAGTTCACAAAACATCAACACAAAAAAATCCACATATCAAAAGAAAAACATTACAGTACAGTGGATCCCTGGAGAGGTACAGAAGAAAGACCCCTCCATTGGCAGCATCATGAATTAAGGTCCCTGCAATGGTGCATGGCTTTACAGTTTTAGCTACAGGATCGCTAACTACAAACAATGCTTTTAAAGCCCAGTCGTTAACTCTCATTGCCCTCCTGAAGTATGTTTGCTGCTTGTTCAGTTGAACACTTAAGACATCAGATAGACACTTCAGACTTAGGCTTGCCCACATACTCTTAAGTCAACAAAACAAGGATATGGGTTGTCATTGTTTTCCATTATACTTGTAAATCCATACTGAATGAACCACTCATCATGTTTCTGCATTTTTGTTTTATTGGTGGGCAGGTCTCTTGATGTGAAGTGAAAGTGAAACTTCCATTTTTGTCGTTGTGTTTACACGGCACACTACAGCACAGAGTGCACACAACACAATTTAACCTCTGCATTTACCCCATCACACATGTGAGCAGGGGGCAGCCATGACAAAAGCGCCCGGGGAGCGGTGTGTGGGGTCGGTACTATACTCAGGGTTCCTCAGTGGCAGTACTGGCGACCCAGAATTCTAACCTGCAGTCCACAGTCACAGGTCCGATACCTTAACCGCTAGGCCACCACTGGCCCGATGTCATGGGGGTTGCAGAGGGGCGATCCAAATACTTCTTTATAGTATTTGGGCAATATTTTCTTTACAACAATTTTGTTGTTTACTTTGCTTTGCACAATCATTGTTTCACAGATCACAATATACCTTTCTCTTATTGATGTGTTTATTTTACATGGTGTTTGTAGTGGAAGATAACAATTAATTTGTTAATTGTCTGTAACATCATTTTAATTTAGAGAACCCACTGAGTACAAAGCAACTTCGTTTCAGTGAAATCCACTTTGGGAAACACATTTTAAATGTGCATGTCTTTGTAATGTGTGGCCTATAATGAATACATTCTTACATGTTAACAATCTGATCATTTATATTGATAGGGACAATTTAGCTGTTGCTGGGTATTGGCAGGGAGAGAAATGTCCCTATAGTCCTTACCCAGATTAACGCCCTTCCTTAGTGGAGCTGTAATTAAGTTTATCTGACACCACAGTATTGCTTTGTGTTATTGTTTTGATAGGGTGCCTTCTTACATTTTTTTTAATCGCTAACAAGCACTTACCCATACTTCTACCATACTTACACAGACACATGCCTACAAAACACCAAAGTGGCCAAAGTGTTCATTTTATTCTTAGAAACACATTTTGTTAAATATATACTAACTCATCATTCCAAAACACAATGTAGCTTTTCTGTCAAAATGTTATGTTTACAAGGTACATGCAGTCAATCAGAGTGCAACAGGTTTCAAAATACTGGCAATTTTTGGCATTACAAAAACTGCATAAACTTTTATGTTCCAGTTCTACAGGTATTTGCATGCAAAACATACAATCCACTGTTTTTACACTACATTTCTTGTTTGGGAATTGTATGCCCACATGTAATGTTCACATTCTAAAGCATTTCAGTAGAAAGCAATCCGTTTTTTTTTCCTTTACTGTATACAGCAGGAGGTACAAATACTGATAGAACAGAACCAGTTTTATTTCTTGCAGTGAACAAAATATCCATAAAACATACAAAAGCATTCTGAATGTACACACACAAAAAAAACAGTAACAAAAAGGCTCAGATGAAAGGAGGAAAAGTCCTTGTGTGTTGTGCTTGCTGTGTTCCTAAAGTTGCTAACATGAGTTGCGGAAGGAGAGTTCTACACAAGCGATGTATCACTGTCGACACTGAATCAAACTTTGAACCAAACTTAAATCAAGGGAAGAAACTGACTGACTGAACTACCGGTGTGATGTCATATGCCTACAAAAGACCAGGTGAATATAGAAGTATTCACAACCATTAGTCCACCCGTTACACGTTTTCATCAATATGTCGTTTTCATCAATATCTGATGTCCTCTAAGGTGATGCACCTGTGATAAAACCACTTGGTATGTCAGATCCACCCATGTCAGTCTTCAACTGCAATGTCCTTACAGCCAGCATCCATGGCATCAAGGTAGGGACATCTGGTCATGCTGCTGGTGGTCATAAACCCTCCACATCTATGCAGAAAAGAACTCTATGGCATTAAGGAAAGGTGGATAGGATGGAAGGAAGAGACATACCAGTCTTGGGTGGTCTTCAAACCACATTGTGATAGCTTTGGAGTAATGGAAAGCCACATTGTCCCAGGTGATGACAAAGTTCCTCCTGATCCTGTGGTGGAATCAGCTGCTGATGAAAATCATTCAGAAAGGCAAGGAGGTGCTCGGTGTTGTAGGGTCCAACCTGACATATATGAAGGACCAATCCAGCATTTGCAATTGCTGCACACATTGTAATGTTCGCCCCTCTCTGTCTTTTCACTTTAATTGTGGCTGTGGCCCTTTTTCCTACTATATTCTGTCCTCCAGTTGGTTTGCCTCCAACTCCGTAACTTTCTGAAACAAAGTTGATGTACATTTATGTCATTAAACCACACTGTACTGTGACCTATTATAGGTTACCTATGTGTATACGTACAATGTGTAAAGCTTATAGAACTGAACATTGAGTTTACACTATACCCTGACATATTGTCACCAGAGTTCCTTGACCCTCTCACTGTTCCTTACTCTTACTGTTCCTCGTCCAGACATTGTAGTAGTATTTGTCTTTTCCTGTTTTAGTTCCCAAAAAAAGTTAAATCCAGATTGGAAACAACTGTGGTTGGCCCAAATTACCCATCATAAATCAGCTATGTGTCAATTATTTAATTGTTTGTTTATTATCAGCTGTGTTGTATTGTTTTTGAGCTGATATCATTACAGAATTAGAGGTTTTCATATTGTATCTAAGGTTTGGAATATTGTTTTTTTTATTATGGTATGTTGTGTGTTAACATTTGTAAATAAGACAAACAGGATCTATAATTTTGGTGGTGTGCATAGTTTCATTGTAGACATTGCAGAAATGTTTTCACTGACTGCATATTGTATGAAAATGAAATGAAATATGTGAATTGTAAGGCAACAACAGACCAATGCTGTGCTAATTGCATTTAGAGTTTTAAAAATATGACAACTGATTGGACAAATGCTTGGTAGCGACTGAAAAAAAACGTAATGTGAATAAACCCTTAAACCACATAAAAATAGCTGTTTTAACACAAAACGAATGTCCTCGGACAACCATGAAAACCCTAAAATGTTGTTCTTGTGCATTAATGCACAGCCCTGACGTTCAAATTTACAATTAAGGGGAAAAATGCTTTTTGGTCAGATAGTATTAAAACATACTAATGAATACCTCTGTATATTCTGTTTTTGCTATTTTTTTACCTTAAATCTCATGCATAGCACAAGGCAGAATACAGTCCATCCACTGAGCTGTTTAAATTTCAAAATTTGAAACTGTATGAAAATGTATGAATTTGACACAACAGGAATAATGCACCAGCCTGCGATAGGATTTACAATAGAGGGCCACAATTCACAGTGGTGGATGCATTGCTGATTATAATCAGGATCGCTAGTGGCAACAATTTCAGGGCACATAATGATATGATATCCAGTTCAGACAAGAGCTTATATTTCATAAAAGGATTATTTCATATTTCACTTGGAACCTATTAATTGCCACTTGCGGCAAAACCAGATAGGTAATTTATGTAATCTACTGAGTCGACGATGGATTCTGAATAGAACTGTCTTGTATGTTGTATACAAACATTTATTAGTGGTGACTGCCTCGGGGCAGATATGTTTTCATTATTATTTTGCTTTGGCCACACTGCCCAATAAAGACAGTGTTGAGAGGTCCAGAGATCCAGATGCAAGCCAGTGAGCGGAATTAAAATGCACTAAGAGGTGGGTGCAGCTGTGGTCTAGTGGTTAGGGAGTTGGTCTTGCAATCGGAAGGTTGCCGGTTCGAATCCCGCCCTACCCATAGTTGAGATGCCCTTGAGCAAGGCATCTAACCCCACACTGCTCCAGGGACTGTAACTAAAACCCTACAAATATCTGTAAGTTGCTCTGGATAAGAGCGTCAGCTAAGTGTAATATAATGTAATGTAATGTGGGGCTGAAAAGCCAAATTAGTCATTGAAGCTGTTCATTGCATCAGCTGAAACGATGTGATGAGAGATCCATCTTCTTGGGCTGTTCATTACTTTAGCTGGGCTAAATAGATGGTTCACATTTCAGTCATACTCAAGGCATGTTTTACATTGTGTTTTAATGTGTTTTTCTTTCACTTGTTAGAGTTGTAAAGTAAAAATGTAACGCAGCTGTTTAGATATTGATGAAAAAAAGTGCTTTGTCTTTCTATCATAAGTATGAGTCTTCTCAGCAAAGCTGGTTTGATGCAGAGAACCCAAATGTATTGACTAGTATTAATGAATGCCCTGTGAGCTGGTTTTTGTGAAAAAAATTGCTTTAGAGCTCCTGTTACAGGCTGTTCTAGTTTGGTAGAGGAGATAGAGCAGGGAGAATGACAGGTTCTTAGCTATGCTAGTCACAGGCTACAATCATTCAAAGCCCATTTGGGCATAGCACACCAAATAGAACACTAAACAAACACATACTTACCTATATTTCGCTAACTAAATGGTCGCTGCAACCAGACACCTCAGGTAATCACAACTCTGGCATGGCTTTTTGTATTTAACAAACTTACGTCACTTTGTTGGCCTTTTCCTTATTCGCTCATTTTTCCGCCTATTTTCTTTCATTGACTAATGAAGGCAATTGGGCTAAAAGATCTTTTTAACGTGCAGCATGCATATGCCTGTCTAACCTGTCTAATTTCAAAAAGAGCAAGTACTAAACGTTTTCTTGCAGAAAGACCTCTAAGACTGCTGCTGTTTTTTGTGGTTGGATAATAATTCAGATGAATGAATATTGGGTTAGTTTCTTGAAGTTGATAACATATCACAATGTTTAGAAATAGCATGTCATTGGCTGGTGTTGTTGCAATGGGTTTGTTGCTAGGTTTCAGAAGCCTGGTATCTAAAGGGGGTGTAGATATACTCCCCTCGGGAGTGTGGTCTTGTCCTGGGTAATTCACTCATTGTTATGGTAATCACTTTCTTCTGAGCACCTCTGAGGCCCCTAATCCACTGCTACGTACGTGAGGCAGTGAAAGAGTTAATGCAAAGGGAGGGGTGCACTTTTAAACGCCAGTGCCCATTGATCTGCCCTAATTGCTGAATCACTTTTTTTTCTCCAGCTGCTACACATACTCCTTTCCTACCCAGGGGGATGAACGACAGGTTTTATTTTGTGTTGCTTTGTTGTAAGTTATGCTGTGATGGTGAAGGATCTGTGGCATTTTTAAAAAGTATTGATTCATCAAATGTCATTTGCTGAGTTTTAAATATTTACCTTGGAACCTTGGAGAGTATGAATCGTAATTAGGGACTTTAATGCAAAATGCAAAATTTCCTGACATGCATGATATAATTATCTTTCCATTGTTTTTTGTACTTTTTTGCCTAATTTGAAATGAAATAAAGCACATTAAGCAGCCTTTGTAAAACAGTCAGGCATGAACTACCTGTGGCATTCCCTAAAACTGAAAGCATGCAGTTGCCGGTAGCAGGCAGAGTCACTGATGGAAAGCCACCAAGAATCCTGTATTGAATGAGATACCTCCCCCTTTCTCCACTCACAGACACATAGGCAAGGCAGGCGCTCAGCAGTGGGATGGATTCTGACTACTAAAGAGCAGAAAAGGAAGGAGGGGGGCGGTTGTTGGAGAGCTAGCTTGCAGCTCGCGAAAAAAGAGGGAAAGGCGTCAGGCAGCAGAGTATAAATCTGTATACTGAACTGGGTGGAGAGGCTGGCGGGCTTTAAACCAAGCTCCAGTGTCCAGACAACAGCAGCAGCACTGGGTCCTGACTGAAGACACGTTGGGCTGCCGGGGCTTCGGACTTCACTGTGGAGGCAGTGGCAGAACAAGGAAGGTAGATCCCCCATAGAGGCGACAGATCCCTGGCTGTCAAACACAGAGGTGGGTTAGTGGGAGGTCTATGACCCTTCATTTTCATCTGGGGAGAAGCGGAGCCACAGGGTTGGGGGGGTGGGTGGGATATAGAGGCAAGAAGCGGCGCAGGAGAGAAAAGAAGGTGGCAGGAGGCGCGACATTAAGACACACGCTCCTCTCCTTCATTCTTTTCCCCGTTCACAAATCCATCACATAGCATTACCCCGGCAATGTAGAGGCGTTGTTGCTGACTGGAGGAGGAAGGGTCCCATTGACCGTTGAAGGGTTAGCCCCTCTCTCCAGGCAAACGGAGCCTTTCATTGCAGCTTCCATCTCCCTTTTACATCCAGCTGCTCTCTCTTTCTCTGTGTCTCTTTCTTCTACATCTGTTATTTTCCCTCTGTTTGTGCTTTTTCATTGTCCGGCACAGAGCACAGAATTCTGAGGGCTTCCCCTGTTCTTTTTTTTCTCTTGCGAAAGTGGGTGTATCAGGAGCTGTCATTGTGTTCAGTTCCGCTAGAAAAGACAGCTGAGCATGGTGAAGAATAGAAGAGGAGTCTGAAAAGCAAAAGAGGGTCCCCGGGACTACGTGAACAGCTGACATTCCCGCAGAAGCCCACTGCGATGATCAAGGAGTCTTGGAAAACAGCTGTTACAAATTCCCAGGTAGTGCTTTAGTATTCTTTTAAGGTTCTCTTTTTCTGTCAGTCGCCACACATTGCTAAGCAGTGGAGAGGGTCTGTCTTGGAGGATAGTTACTTGGATCATACTGTTCTGTTGCTAAGCAAAGCCTTTAACCAAAGTCCTGCTGGTTGTGAGAACCACAGACAGCCATGAAGGGAGACTCAGAGGAAAGCATTGAGAGCATCCGACCCTCGAACCTGCAAGCCTTCGCCAACACCTCCACGCTGCATGGCATGAGCCACATCTTCGCCTACGGGCACATGACTTTCCGCCGCTTCCTGTGGACTCTGTCATTCATGGGCTCGCTGGGCTTGCTGCTCCTCGTGTGCATGGACCGCGTGCAGTACTACTTCGAGTACCCCCACGTCACCAAGCTGGATGAGGTGGCGGCTCCAAACCTCACCTTCCCCGCTGTCACTTTCTGCAACCTCAATGAATTCCGCTTCTCCAAGATCACCCGGAATGACCTCTACCATGTGGGCGAGCTGCTGGCGCTCCTGAACGAGAACTACCAGATCGCCAACACGCACCTGGCGGAGCCTGAGGTGCTGGCAGCACTCAAGGAGAAGGCAAACTTTGCCAACTTCAAGCCCAAGCAGTTCAACATGACTGACTTCTACAACCGCACAGGCCATGACATAAATGACATGCTCCTACAGTGCACCTACCGAGGAGAGGAATGCTTCCCTATGAATTTCACGACTGTAAGTATGCTTTTTTCAGTCTGGGTAATTTTTTCAGTGCCAGCTTCACTGCTTTACCTTTAGTTGTTTTTTTCTCATAACTTTATTTTAGCAGGGGAGCAGGCAAATTGATTTAACTACTGTGATTTAATTAAAAAGTGTACTCAGGCTTCCCTCGTGTAAATTGTTCCTTCATCTAAGCTTGTTTGAAAGCTAGATAAGTTTGACTGAAGCATAGCTGTTCAGTAATCCCTAATGCAAATTCATGGAAGGATAAGGCAAGCCATTGGGCTCCTGATTCTTAATGCAGTCGTGGGGGGCAGATTGGATTTGCAAAGCTGTTAAGACATTTGAAGATGAGTTATGTGCACACAGATGATAGGTGAAACCCCTTGAACGAAGGACATTCGTGGCAGGTAGTTAATTTGATATAATATTAGTACTTTAGTTATTTTATTGTACTTTGTTATAGGGATAGTTTTCTATTTAAAAAAAAAATAATGTAAATGCAGTCATAGAATTGGTCTTTACTTACCTTTACTATTTCCCGTTCACTCTTTTTTGATGGCAGTCCTCAAAGTAATACAACACCCCATTTGACAGTCATTTTGTAAGGCAGCAAAGGGTAAAGGGGGCCATCTTCAAAATAAAATAAAAATAACTTTGCTCAACACACTCCCACCTAAATATTAGATGTTCTTCTAGAACTGCATGATTGATCAGCATCATGTTCATAATTACTGTCATACAAATCTAAAGCAACATTTATTAGCTTTTTATCTGGAACTGTGCAGGTGACTGGCATGCTTTGGATGCCTATGATCCAAAACATCTCTTACACTGACACCTCAAGCAGCCAGTCAATAATGGAATCATGTCTGATCTAAAGTTTACGTGTTACCATATTTATGATGAAGATGATTTAGGAATTAGACAGCTGTGCGCATACCACAAGCAGGTCTGTGTTTGAGAGAGAGAGAGAGAGAGAGAGAGAGAGAGAGAGAAAGAGAGACAGAGTGTGTGTGTGTAAAAACCAAAACTAGTTAAACGTGTTATTTCATTCCTAAAGCCTAGATGATGTTGGTCATCATTGGACATGATCACTGTATGCTTCCCTGCACACGGCACATCACTCAAGAAAGCATGCCCTCTGATGTAGTCAACTATAGCCGTTAACCAACTACAACTATTAAGCTGTTGAACTTTCCACTGTGAAGCTTTATACTTTGTTCATGTTCATCAGTGCAAGAGGATCTAGCCAGTGTAGAAAATCTAGAAAGACTTTCTCTCTAATAGGCAATCATTTCATCCTTTTAGCATGTTTTAACCAAATTTCTTTTTTGATCCTGTATAGATAAGGGCTGAAAGAGAAAGAGAGAGAGAGAGAGGGTGACAGAGACAGACAGAGACAGTTTCAAAAGAGACCATAACCTAACATGGCATTACTATAATGAGCCGCTGACTGAGGATTCAGATAAAGGAAAAATACATCAAAGTAGCAGCTGGAATCATAAAATGGGATGCTGAGGTATTATGTGTCATTTTGGAAAATGAAGACATATAGGTAGAGGTAATACTGTCATGTGCGCAGGTGTGTGCCTGAAAATCCGATCTGATCTGTATCATCTGTGACACTCATGCCATTGGAAATACATTAAAGAAGGCATTAGCCTGTGAGAGAAACTGTCTTGGTCAGAGTTCAAGAACCAAGGACATTCCAGTTATGTAAACACCCTCCGTAGGAGCAGTAGAATGTGGGGAAATATGCTTAATACAGTGCGGTATTCTTTAATATGTGCATAACAAAGACGCTGTGGAACAAAATGTTGCAAGAAGCATAACGCTGGTAAATTAAATACTAGGAGATTGATCGTAGTTTAGTTAACTTTTGTTGTACTCTGACCCAACCACTGAACCACTTTCTTCTCTCTGCATCTGGACAACTGGACAGACCCACTGACCTAGGTGTCAGTAGACATATAGTTCACACACACCTCCTTGGGGGCCTTGACTCACCAGATGACCAACACGGCAGCACTGAAACTTAACAGAGAGATTCATTACCCATCATTTTTGATTAGAAAGGCCTCTCTGCGGCTGAACTGGTGAACCATAGCCACCCCAAGGTCAGAACTTCAGTTCCCAAGGAGCCATGCTGTGCTGTAAATTGCATAAGATGAAGTGCTACGGCAGACATCTGTAATTTCACTGCTGACTTTATAGCAGAGTTGATACCTTATTGCAGGATTTCTGTTCACATGGGAAGCACAATAGGGGTAGTTTACTTCAAAAGAGATTCAGTAAAAACGCTTTCTCTTGCATTCATGTTGGTGTATTTACCACAGTGGTATGACAACATGGGAGGTGTTAGATGTGTGAGTGGCAGTAGTTCACCAGTTTCACAGTTGTGTATTTCCTTAGTCTCTAAAGGTTGCTTTGTATGCTTTTCCAGTGTCTCCTTTTGTACACAGTTACAGAAATCCAAGGTATACGCTAGAAGGGGTAGCTGTATTTCACAAAAACATTTTTCTCACTTGCCTCATTGCAATTCTAGTCATGTTGTCCAGTTTTTGTTTGGTGCAAGATGACAACAGGCCTTATACCATGTAATTTTCTAGCATTACAGAAACACGAAAGAGTTTGTCTACAGTAAAAAAGCATGCCTGTTTCTCTGCGCCTTGGTAACCCTAAATTAAATGGTAATCTTAACCCAAAAACTAGAACTGTAGAAATGTAGCAGCAGGACATTGTGTTGCCATAACCAGTCAGAAATAAATGGATGAGCTGACCAATAATATTGGGTTTTAGGTTAAGGCCAAATAGACTATGTGTTTTAGATAATCAAAGTGTGTTTTAGTAAATCTTAGAAACTAATATAATAAGAAGTGTAACTGCTGAAGTCTGACTTAAAATCAAAGAGTTCCTAGAACATTATTGATGATACACGGTATAATAATATTTGTCAGGTAAGCTCAAAACTGTAGCCTACTAATTTCCCATCACAGTCACTATCTGACCATAGTTTAAACGTTGTCTATAATGTGTCTGCACAGAGTCAGAGTGCACATCCAGCTCTAGAGCAATCGTGGCGTGTAGGAATCTCAACATGACCAAGAGCAGTTGGAATACAGATATGGCAGACTCAATCTCCAGTTTGTCATTTGTCGTTCATAAAAAAACAATGTGTCTTTATCTCTCTGTTGTGAGGGATGGACTATGTCTCTGGTTAAGAATCAATATGACATGAGCACTGAGATTGACACAAACTCTTAGATTGGTGTATGGATCGAGCCAGTATGTGATCAGTCTCTTTGTCACATTTCTTTGAATGGTTTCTGTACAGTAATTGGATTTTTAAAAAAAAACATAAGATAGGAGTCGAATGTGACTCATATCCAATGCCTACTGAATCTGAAGACGATAATATAGGAGTGTGCTAAACTGGAGGTTATGGTTGATTGCTCTGTTTTGTGATTCACAACAGTGTGAGTCTAACATCCTAAACTGCTGATTGCACGTTAGCCTGTGCCTGGGCTGGCACTGGTGCTGCCCATCCGTCTCAGCTGCGAGTTGTTGGTGCTCTTTCACCAGACGTTCTGCTCTGATTTGAATTTACTGTGTATGGCTCGCCTATTTGCTATTCTCACGGACCATAATGGTGTTGCAGTGTTTAAATAAAAACTCCCTTTGTTAAAGGTATATTTTCTGCCTACTTTAAATGATCATGGGAAAGTTGAAAGAACAATATTACAGTCACACATTGTCAAAGAAGAAATGAAGCAGGACAGTTTTATGAGTTAGAATTTAACATTTTCTGATGTTTGATTGAATTCTCTGTAAAAAAAAAAAAAGAAACATTAAAAGTGTTCGAGTCAATCAGTGTGTTTCAAACTGGATATCTGAATAACTCACAATGGTTGTACAGGTTCAGACAGGTATGGCAATACATATACTTCTAACACATTTCACCCACACATCCTCTCCTTGCTAAGTGACAGATCCACTTCTGACAAATTACATTTGTCTGATAGAGATAGCAGGGTTTATCATTAGAGACTGCGCAGAAATTATCTAGTGGACTGATCTGTCAGGTAAAAGTAAATGAACTGTGATGTTCTCGTACTTAATCTAGAAAAAAAGTCTCCAAGTCTCCGAGTTCAGTAATTTTATTTGATGTGTATTGCTTGGTTACCAAAGGGAGAAACGTTTTAAATTTGCACCCAAAATGCGCTTTGGACTTGTACCAATCCAAACCTAAAGCTTTACTCCTTGATATGGATTAAATATCGGGTCCAATATGATACTTAATATAATGCCAACAGAAGTGTTTAAATATGTATATATGATGATGATCATGATGATGATGATGACGATGACCTATACAGACAATGTTGTAAGCTTTATGCTGAGGGAAACACCACTTGCAAATTTAGTCTGTCCACTCAAGACAAAATGGAGTTAAAAGCATATTGCACATGGCTGTACACTGCCCGTTTGTGGTTAACATACAACAAATCTAGCATGCAGAAGGTGCAAATCGCGTACAATGATGTTATGATGCAAAGTGCATCATGTTGTGTACATTATGCCTCTTAGAGTACCCAGATGGGGGTAATGCATATAGTCATATGTTTATCACCGCAGGAGTGACCATGTTCGAAGCACATTTCAGAAACCTAATGTTTAATGAATCTGAAAATAGGTTCACTGAGGCTTTCTCCAATCCCATTGTGAATTGTAGCTCCACTATTACAGGCTGAGATTGCATTGGCTCAAATGTATGTCTAAACTGGTCTCTTTTTTTGTTTTATTGTGACATCACAATTTTTGTTTTGTTATTTAAGCTGTCCTGTCTTATATGCATATTTATGGACCTTGAGTCTGCCAGCAATAAAAGCTTCCAACATTAAAAGCTCTGTTTATTTAGCTTTATGGGAGTATATTTCAGCCTCTCCATTCCCTGCTCTGTCTTAAGAGACGTTTACCCTTATTATTATGGGCAGGGGCAATCAGTGTTTTCATTTGCATACATGCACTTAATGTTTCATTTCATTATTTAACAAAATGTAAATAAAATAATCAAAACTATTCTTTTTTTCTTTCCTTGTTTAAAGCAAATCAGTGTTGCATTAGTGCATTGTGATAGTAATATAAGTGTTTTAGCGTTGATGTAATAAAATTGCGTAGTTTTATTTTTCCCTTTAGTGTGAAGTGTAATTAAATAATATGCAAGCAAGCAATTTGAACTTACAGAACTCATGCAGTTGCGACAATGAAAGAAAATTTCATTTACAAACAAGTCTGACAGTAGTATACACACTTTGAGATACAGTTACTATAAAGAAATCCTTAATCAGTACCACCAGAGATATTGAATCACAGTGAAGTACACAGTACAAAAGTACACAGTTCACTGTATATTGAGTTGCTACTCAGGTAACTTTACACAGTACATTGACCATATTTGACACACATTTTATTGTGACATCACATTTATTAACGAATAGCTGCATTATAGCTAATTACTACCACTTTGTGTTTACTACAATTAGGGCTATTTGTGAATTACGTTATGTTGGTGATACATGCAAGCGAATTGAGCAAAGCGAAGTTCAGTGTTCCATTATTTCCTGTGGGAGGCAAGCGAAGCGGCGTGAAAAAGTTAAGGAAAGCTACCGTTTGCATCTACGAAAGATTTTAATCTGAAAAGCGAATTTCGCCTGGCAGCAGCGAATCAAATTAATTGAAACAGACTGTTGTCATAGCGCTCCATATTTTTTGGCATTTCTCTGGACAGGACACTTAAACTGTGTTGCGCAGCTTTTGTATGCATAATGCAAGTACAGAATCTTTTTTCTTCAACCCATGCAGTGATATGGGTTGGCAGAAATGGTGGTCATAATTAAAGCTAGTGGAGTGTAGCATGAAGACTCAGACCTTATCTAAAATGCTCAAAGGTGGCACATCAAACATGTCATCAAGGTTATGGCTATGCACCTAGGGTACACCAAATATGTGTTCTGAAATGCAACAGATTTTAGCAAATGCCACATCTTATCACTAAACCTTCCTTTGCCATAATTTTGGAATGTTCAGGCCTGGGTGTTATACACAAAACGCTTCACTTACCTGATTTTATACTCTTTGGATAGATACAATTGCCTTTCGTCAAATTAGAGCTATGTTAATATACATGTACAGACATCCAGTAGTCATCAATTAATGTTCCTTATTACATTTTACTCTGTCTCAAATGATCTCCTTGTCTTCATGGAATCCAGAAATGTATTGTTCAGTTGCTTGCTTTGGTTGTCACTACAAAAACTGTGAAAGGGAAAATTGTTGCACACTTCGTTTCAAAGCACCCTCAACTGTCAGTTCAATAGCTGTCGCATTTACCTTTTTAGCTAAAGATGAAGATCTCTTCATTTACATGTCGGTTGCTGGGCAACTAGGCTTTTGGCTTTCAAAAGCAAATCATTCATGGGTAATTGCTATTGTTGTGCGAGCTGACAAACAGCTGCTAGGTCATTGAGCTGGGGAATGGAGACACTTCACTGTATTGACATGAATGCACTGGCTGCACTGTCATCGCAATGCCACTGGTTAACATGTGAACTTGAGCCACATAGTTTTGCAGAGAATGCACTGTGGAAACACATGCTTACTGTATGTGATAGCCTCAGCATTCTGTTTGCTTATTGTGTGTGTGTGTGTGTGTATGTGTGTGTGTGTGTGTGTGTGTGTTTGTGTGTGTGTGTGTGTGTGTGTGTGCACGCTGACCGTCTGAATGGAGGTGCCAAAGTGCTACACACCATTACGCATTCCAGTGCACACACACCCTCTCTTGTCACTGTCTGGCAGCGTTGCACTGCCCTGCAGTGAACAAGCCTCTTGCTTAGTGCGGCATATTAAAATAAAAACAGTCTCTCACACTCTCAGTGCCTCATATGCACCTAGTGGTGTCCCCTCCCTTCTAGCCAAGCGATATAAATGATGCCAAAATTTCATGATCACAGTACACAAGGGATAGCCTTCATTTATAAAGCAGGTGCTTTTGGCATCCTGTCCTCGTGTGTGTAATGTTGTGGCCTACTACAAAAGGATTTATTCTGTAGCATGTGCTCAGCAGTATGTAAGGTTGTTGGGCATTTAAAAAACATAGTTGGAAACCAGGCTACATGAGCCACAAGGAATGCTATAGTAGCTTTTTGGAGTGGCAAAGAAAGCATGTTGAGCAGGCCATGCCATTGATAACATATAAGTGGTGGGCTAGTGTATGTGTACAGTGGTAGACTTTACTGCATGCATGATAGTAATTGTGAGTGAAAGTATTTTTTAAAACAGAAAGATGTTAAGGTAATATAGATCTGTATTTTTACATTATACAAAGGTATTGCTAATCCTACATGCCGCATACATGTTACATGCTTCACTATACTATAATTAAACCTTTTGGCATTGCCATTTACCAAAACATGCCCAAATACTCAGTAGCAAAAACTGATATTTTCTTGTGGAGTACCTGTAAGATACCTGAGGGAGGTTGCCATCATTTTTGGATGACTAAATCCTTTGTGGCTTTGTGAATGAACTGTGTGCATGATCAGTTCTGACCTTGAGAAAATGAGAAAAGAATTTCATTAGTCTGAAGAAAAAAGCAGAGCTTGGCAACCGTTTCCATTACCTCGCATGCAAAGACAGCACAACATAAACTGTAGTTTCACTGCTCATCAGGCCATTCTCTCCATCATAAAAGAGCACAGGTGCCTCTTCCCACAATTTCGGTTTTACCTCAAACTACACTGCTATTTGTTATCTTGGGTCAGATTTGGCATAAGGTTTCTACATGGTGCAAGCTGGGCTCTCCACTGGGTTTTCAATTAGGAAATCACTTGAATCCATAAAAAAGAATAGCGCACAGCACAGCATATTAATGTTGTACCTTAAAGGTAAATAAGGAAATGTTACACTGGTGGATGTGATGTTTGTGTTGTATTTTTATAATGAATATGACGTCATGTTATACACTCTCGGTGCATGTCTCTCACCAGGCAGCTAAGCCCTGTTTCTCAGTGAAAGGGGCAGATGCAGTACAGAAATGGAGGGGATGGCTCGTCTACACACACTGAAGTATGCACACTTAGAGAGTACAAATGGTCATGCTGTCATCCTGAAGTAGAAAAATAGTCTCTATTGTGGCTCTGCCTGTATCTGCCAACTGATGACTAATATGATGAAAATGTCCCTAGGAGAGTGCATGAAGGTTGATAATACATTTAGGACAAGTTTTTTCAAAACCACTGGAAGACAGCTTTCTGAAACATGGTGTGGGTGTTAGAGAGCTAATCGGCAGTGCAGAGTGTGAAACATATGCCTAACAATTGTGTTTTTTTGTTATTTTTTTCTCTTTTTCGTGTTCTTGCATACCCTCTCTTTCTCTGAAAAGGTGGAATGACTGTGTGTTAGGATGCATTGTGGAGTAAGCGCTAAGCCCAAGAGGATGCACACAACACCTCACACCTTTTTCTTCTTCTTTTTTTTTTTTAACGGTGTATGCAAGACTAAAAACACCCATCTTAAGTAGTGTGCTATGAGTGGTAATGCCTACTGACTGAAGTCTTGACAGTTTTCTCTTGTGTGCTGACCCTGAGCTTTCTCACACTTTTGTTTCAGGAATTAGTATTCAAAGGCCTTGTGCTTAAGTGCAGACATCTCTGAAATGGGCATTAGCCTTTCATCTTATTTTCCAGATGATGACAGGCACTGAGCTTCTGAAGAACCCACTCACTGATTTGACATATTTTTAATGATCAGCACCTGTTAATCCTCAGCCGAGTATCCTGCAGCATATTCAAATACTTATTTTTTCAAGGAAGCTTTCATTGGACAGACTCTACTTCATCTATACTAGCCTGCTGCTTGGGGTCACTGCAGAAATGTTGGCCTTAAAGTAATCACACTTTGCTGTCAGGTTTTGTCTAGAGGATTGAAGAGAAAGTGCAATATGAAGGGGTTGGATCTGACTTTTTGTTTGGTCAGCCAAAAACGGCAAAAGATATCTTTGTGCTGTAATGATTTGTTTCGTGAAACACTTGCTTCTAGTCTACAGAACACCCAGAGCCCTTCCTCCAAAAGAATCGGGTAGTCCACCCACCAAAGAGCATCAGATGTGGAGAGTAGCTATAGGAGACACTTACAGACTGTTTTATTCTGCCACTGTCTTTGCCCCTTGCCTTGTGCCTAGAACAGAAATATATCGCATTGCATACCCTGAGGCATTAACAAGAAGAGGCTCCTGTGGGTTGGACACTGCACTAGATGTTGACTGACAGTTTTAATTCCTTTGGCAGTAGTGGAATACAATTCCGGGAGTATTTCTTAGCTAAATCAAACTACTCTGTGCGACTCTGTTTCACATCATTTAAGACTATTCCCTGAAATCCTGTTTTGCTGCTTTGACTAAATCTCTCTTGTCTCCACTCCACAAACCAGCATTCTGGCAGTGGTAAACAGGTCTGGAATACTGCATGCCTACCACCAGAAACTGGAAGTGGAGTGTGGAATAGGCTGTCATTTAACTGTTAATTTGTATAGTTAGCATTCATGTGCATTCATATGGAATGGCGATTCAACTGTTCTTTTGAGAAAAGTAGCCTGCTCCTAAAGAGTTTATGCTCACCTCATCAGCCAAGCAGAAAAGAGAATACTATTGGTAAGGGAGACTTAAAAAGATAACAGCATCTAAGTGCATTCTCAGCTTATGGGTTTGTTTTTTATGTTTAATGTAGTTATAAGTTATTATGTTATTACATATCGAGCTGTACCAGACCTGTCTACTGTAGGACATTACATTAGTATGCCTTGGTTGAAGTCCATCAGGTGCTGTAGTTAAAGGATAGGACCATTGAGCCTACAGAATACCGACAGATAGTTTTTCTTCACAGGTTAATAGTGAGTTCAACAGTAGGTGGTTTATTGGTGCATCTTTTTCCACGAGTCACTGTTTTGAGGTCAGAACCCTTTGCTTTTTAGTGTCCAAATGTTGTTTTTTCCATGAAGGCTCCTGCTGTGCAGCTGTTGGGCTAGTGTAGGGCTTCTGGAGTAACCACTGTCTTGGCTTTGATTCCAAGAGGGAGCTCACATTGACAACATGTTCGTCCACCCTGTGCTGGAGTTTGCTGAAAAGTAAAAAAGTGTGGATAAATGTAAACCACATGGGCAAAGCGAGGACCTGGCAGTTGCCAAGGTCATAAGTTCAGCTCCCAGGGAGTTGCGACTTCGATGTAATACCTCCCTTTCCCTGCCCCCAAAGTCACTTAAGAAAAGTGTTTGCCGGATAGGAGATGCATAAGCTGCACTGTCACCGTCAGCACTGCTGCCCTTTTTCATCTGGCGTGCCTGGCTGAGAGGCCCCCGTGTGCATGCGGGCCTGCGCTACAGAGATCCACCTGAGCGTAATTCACTTCCACCCACCACTGCGGGCTGCTTGTCTGGCACCCGCTGCCAATCCTCTCATTAGCGTTATTTAAGGAGCAAACAAACCAGACAGCAGGGAGGCCGCTCTGAGAGGGCAGACAGAAGAGCCCACTTTGGGAAGGGGAGAGTGTGAGCATAGGACTGGACAGGAGCCTGTCAGTTTGAGAGCCAGGTACTGTTAAGCTTTCTGGCACAAGGAAAAATAGTCATAAAAATGTTAGCATTTGGTCCTACGTTATCTTGTTGGATTATGCATTTTGCATAAAAAAACAAGTTTCATATTGTAAACTGCTGGGTACCAAAAATAAATCTGCTTACAATAGAAATATGTTATTTATTATGTAATATTTAATATGTTAATGCAGATCATACTTCTCTCAAAAGAATGTGAAAATATGGCAAAGTACATTTTTTAAGACTTGCATGCTTAATGCAAACTGTTGTCTTTCCATGCAAGTAGGCATTTCCATGTAGATTTCTGATGTGTGTTTGCTTGTCATGATTCTGACTGTACTCATAACTTATACCTCTATCACAAAAAACACATCCTCTATATAGTGGTTTTCAACAACAAACATGGCATTCAAAAACAAGTAAAGATTTTTGGCAAGAGAAAAGGAACCATCTTTGCCAAGCATTGTGCCATCCCATTTTCGGCTTCTCAGTATATTTCACTGTAAGCCCAGCTCCGCTGCCAGTAGTGTGAGCAGGTCTCTGAATTTTTTTTTCTTAGATAGAGAAAGGATAGAAAGAAATAGGAAAAGGGTTGATGCTAAAGTCATTTGGTCAAGACAGCAGTAAAAGTTAATTTTACTGTGGACATGTGGACTGGAGTAAGTGAGACAAAAAAAAAAAACCTTTCTCTGTCCTTTTGGCGCATTTGGCTGTTATTTTTCAGTTGGACTGCTGGAGCCAGTGTCTATCAAATACACAAGATGTTAATTTAACATAGTTTTCAGTGACATTACCTAAACAATTATATCTGTGAGGTCTGCTGTAAAATTGCCACTTGTTACATGAGGCTTAGTGACCAATAAGAGAAAAGGGTTATTTCTCTTGCAGATTTTAGTTTTAGTACTTTCCTCAAGTTCACTTTATGCTTTTCTACTCTGTGTGATAATGCTAGTGACTTTCTCAATGGTTTCTGACTTCAGATAGTATGGTATCATATTTGTAATCTTGTTTAACTGCTTCACATTTAGAGTATCTGGGTGCTGACATTTAAGCTTAATTAGTTTTCTGTTTTCTAATATCTGTAAAGTTATATTTTCTTCTTTTTCTTTGACCCTTCATTATAAAATAGGCTTCAAATATCTAATGGAAGATTATTGTGTTTAATAGGAATGCAGGCTCCCTGGCAATATCCATTGTTTTGTGGCCATTGAGATGAACATGGATTATGAAGACATGACTGATCGTAGCTATGCCCAAAACATGGTTTTGTTATATTTAAAAATTTAGTCAAGTGTATTTGTTTCTAATGTGTTTTAGTGTTGTACATCACTTTGGAGAAAAGTATCTGTCAAATACTCTAACCATAACATGTGATCTGGGTTTTTTCTTTCCAAATCCCAGTGAGTTTCTGAGGCTCTTGACTGCCGTACACTGTGATCTCACGCTACAATGGTCTGCACACAGTAGTAGGGAGGCTCCAATTTCCAAGCGATTATTTCAGAAGCAGGATAAAGAATTATAGGATACAGATTTACACACCTCTTGCAAGTGGAGGGTATGGCCAGGAAGATGTTTTACCTCCTTTTATCAAATGGGATAATATAGCAATGAAGAAGTCATTAAGAATACTTATATGGATTTCTGCACACCAGAGGTATGTCTCAGCCCAGTGATGTTGCATTATTGAGGATAAGGTAGTGGACTTGAGCCTGGAGTGACATGTCAGTCTGCTGAACACACCTGCCAGAGAAATAAGATATTCAGAGTGTGTGTGTGCCCCTTGGAGAGGTAAATGCTTGCACTTAATCAGGATTACTGTAAAAATGTAATCTTTAGTCACCACATAGATTTTATCATTCATGGCTGCTGAAGTCATTGGAGTGGATTTAAAAGTAATCCGTGCCAGTTCAGTGTACTTCATAGCAGTAAATCACTTCTCCTTTGTCAACACTGTGGAGAGCACTGCACGTATATGTTGAAGTCGCTGTAGGAAATGTAACTGCATATGTTGGCTGAAACAAAGTACATGTTGAGAACACCAGGATCTTATAAATAGTGCATCACTACCCTTACACAGAGATGCACACATATGTGCAAACACACATATGTACATACGCACTCCCACATGCACACGTTTGCACAGACGTACATACTCACACACATACATGTGTGCGCGCAGACACATACACATACACATACACACAAATGTTCATTTGTTAGCTCTGCCACTGCTCATCCACGGCCTTGACACTTCCCAAAGCAAATGCTTCAAGTGTGACATAATCTAAGTGCTTGAATTATAGTAATTGTCCACTTGATGTTTGACTGTTGAAGTACTTGACTGGAGAAGAATAATAATAAGTGGAGGGAAACTTCATGAAGGAGGTGAAATGAGACTTAATCATCTGTAATAATAAAAACCCAAATGTTGTTTTAGCCTGGTGGTTCATACTCTAAAGACAGAGAGCTAGTGTTATTACACCACTCTCTACTCCTGCAAGCAGTAATCGCTCACCTTGTTGTCATAGTAACCTCCTGTTTATCATTTGCGCAGACCTCTCTGACACCAAAATAAAAACAGAGTAACCAGAGCATAAACTCAGTATGAAAGACACTCAAATAAAGCAACACTAGAAATGAAGTCGACCAAAAGAATTGTTCTACGTGTAGCACTTCAAGTGCTGTATTTCAATTTGCCAGCCAGCAGAAAGCGTTCAGCTCCTGAGCAATAGGCCCTTTGTAACCACTGTAATGACGACATGCTTTTTGTAATGCAGCAATGTGATGCAATTTCTCTGGTACATTGGAGTGTGTCTGTTCTATAACATTTGCCTGGGAGCTGAGAGTTGTGTGATTGTCAGATACGGATGGAGGGTGTCATAAGCCCGTGTCAGGTACATCTCAAGTGTATTTGGGCCAGATTGCCCCCAGGCTGTTCTCCGCGCCCACGCTCCCCTGCTCCCTCTTAAGAAGCGCTTCTCATGAATACATCCAAGTGTGACATTAGCTTACTTGTACTTTACTTTTAGCTCTTCTGTGGTAACCCTCTGCTTACTTTCTTTGAAATGTCAGTATGCCCGCAAGCACAGGACTGCGCTGGAGTTTTAGACTGCCTAGCGGCTGCTCTGTTGCTAATTGTGGTGAGGTTCTACAGGTCTTTCCATTCCTGTCCCTTAAGTTAATATAGAAGGACAGAAAAAGAGTAGGTTTCAGGGCAAAGAAAAAAACATTAATTAATGGTGCATATACTTTTACAATGTTACACCAAAAAAAAACTGTTTTGCAATCCATACCCATAGATTTTGTAAACTGCATGCACAGTTTAGCAAATCATATCCATGGATTTGTAAACTGTGTACATAGTTTGGTGAAGCAAATGTACCTACTTTAGCCTATTAAGAAAAGTGGTCATTGATCCTCTTAATTAAATCCCAATTCACATGCCAGTTAGGTCATTGCTGACATAATGGATATGGTTTTATATCACCTCCTTTTAATTACAGCTTTTCTGACATTTAACACCTCCCAAAATTTAAGCATGATGACAAATGGCATACCATTTCATTGTCTGGTATGTGTTTGTGTGTATGCCTATCTCTGTTTATATGATATTTAACTAATTATTGTGTTTGGTGATATAGTATGACATATTTAAACATAAGCAAGCTACATACGCAGTACATTACACAATAGTAGATAAACAAAATAAATGCATTAGTTAAAGATCATACACGCACAGACAGACTAACACAGGCATGCCCATAAACAAATTTGCCAAGGTTCTCAGTACACAAGCACTTGTAACGTTTCTGATTCTTAAGTTCTTTATAATCAGCAGGTTGCTGCTGATCAGCATGGGCTGATTTGTTCACATCTTCCGAATGGCACTGCACCAGCCATGCTAAATATAGTCGTAACTGAAAACAAGCTCGAAAGTTTTCTCTGTTTCCTATCTTGACAACCTTCTTGAGGCTTGTGTTGCTAAGGCAGACTCGGCCGTGATGCATCGCCTGAGTGTCTTTGTCTGGCAGCACATTACTAGAGGTTCAGCACGATTAAGCGTACAATCTCCACTGCCTCTGAAGAGCCTGTGCTTCCCAATCCTTTGTACAGGACCATGGAAAAGTCACAGTGGATGATTTTTTTTCTCATTACCCATGCAAGGGTCTCACAGCATCTCTGTCAGAACCACATGCAAAAACAGAGATCAGACAGCCGCATGGGTGCCACTGTCCACAGGCGAATGGAGTAATGAGTTTGGAAGCTTGGAGGTGGCGATGAGGGGTTGATGCGCAGTGTGTGCTGTGAAATTGTGGGTCTTGTCTTGAGAAACAGCTTATTTTTGGTAACATCAGTTTGTTGCTGTTCTGTGCCTGTGCTCATTCATCAGAAATGTATTTGTGTGTTGGTACAAGAAATTTACACGAATCAGTTCTTAATATTGTAATCTGTGATTTTTAATTGTAAAAGACTGCTCTGTTGATGAGGTCTGTTATATGATAGTTTTACCAGCAAACTCATACGAATGAATAATCAATGTTAAATGGCTCAGCGGTAACCAATCAAACGATTAGTGAAAACTAACTGTGATATATCCCATGCATTTACAACAGTTATTAAATTGCATAGTCTCTACAGGAACCAAACATTTACTCCTCCCATCATGGGAGGCCACGTGATGGTTACCTGACAATTAAAATTGAGGTTATATGGCAATTTTCTAAACTTATAACAAGCAGTAGGGGTGCATTACCAGTAGGACTGTATTTCTTAAAGTCAGTGTGATACTTTATGCAGTCAGTCACCTAAGGCATACTGAAAGCTTTCAGAACTTTTTTAATTAATGAAGAACTAAACACCCTAATGAGACACAGATAGAACCAAAACAGGTCTTAGAAGCATATATAGCAAAGATTGTTTTTTAATTCAATTGTAACATCCATCAAATAGATTGTTATTTGGCAATAATGTGCCATTCATGTGTTTTTTTTCATTATGTGATGTTCTGATGTAGGACGACAGAGTGTATGAGACAACTAGCTCTTGCTGTGTAGTTGATCAGTTTTTCTTAAATAGTGGAGCGTCAGAATAAGGACCCCTTTAGAAGAAAACATTCCCCGGAGACTCATTACCATTCTCAAACTGGAGGTTATAAAATAATGCCTTCACAGGGGACCCAGCCTTCCTAAATTACAGCTCTACCAGGAGGTAAACGAGCCACAGGAACCTCACAATTGTGCTCTGCATTGAGTCTAATCAAAAATGATAATGACATGCATCCACTATCATCACAATATACTTCATCACCTGATTGATTGCTAATTCATTTCCAGAAGCACATTAATCAGATTGTCTAGGGTTGAACAATCATTCACAGGTACAAAATATGTCCCTCTGGCTTTGATATAACACAACTTTAGCATGAGGCCATATGATGATAGCTGTCAGAGAGGGCACTTCTGCACTAACATAGTGTATATGTTAGTTTTTTTGTGGATTTATTCTGTAAACTACAGGATAGCACAGTGTTCCTGTAGATAAATAGAAGGCAGTAGTGTGTAATCTAATTTGCATTTCTTCATTTTCACAGACAGGTCATATAATCAGGGCTTTAGTCCCCACGTAGCCCCAAATCTAATCACTATGTGTACAGTACATGGGATAACTTATGTCATTTTTAATGCGTACATTGTTCTGGCTGTTTTAAAATAATTTCTCAGAAAATGTGTGGAAGTGTACACCTACACAGATTTGCTGCACTGAACACTGTGGAACTGAATCCTTCTGGCAAGGACAGCTTTAGATTACCGCTTGGTAGATTGGTATTATAACAAGAACACTAGTATGAAAATTTGCATTGCAAAATCAACATATAAATTGGATTGTTTTTGTGCAATTGCAAACATCTGGACTTTGAGCCACCAGCGACTTCTGTAAACTGACTGATGTTTGTCCCTAGTTCTAGGTAATAATGACTGCTTTTGATAAAGAGCTTTGATTCTAATGAGCCCATCTAGTACAGCCTGGCCATATGATGTAGATACACTGGTGTCTCAAGCCAAGAAATGTCTGTCTTTTGTGTGTGTGTGTGTGTGTGTGTGTGTGTGTGTGTGTGTGTGTGTGAGAGAGAGAGAGAGAGAGAGAGAGAGAGTGTGTGTGTGTGTGTGTGTGTGTGTGTGTCTGTCTGTCTGTCTGTGTGTGTGTATGTGTGTGAGTGTGTGCATTTGTGTGCATGTGAGGAGGAGAGAGAGAGGGAAAGAGAGAATGCTGTGAGCAGTGCTGGCAGAACTTCCTGCCTATGGCCCCTGGCAACTCAACATGGAGCTGAGACACACTTGGGAAAATTGATAAGAATGCAGCAGTTCTCCAAAATGATGACACGTCAACTCAGAAAAAGCTGAATTCCTCCCATTTCCAAGTGATGAGTAATTAAGCAGTGGTGTCTCTCTTTTCTTCCCAGAAGACTCCAGCAGGAATCGGTTCAATTTGATTGTATCTAAGCAATCGGTCTGTTCAGGAACATGAATGGATTAACTTTCTTTTTGGAGAGGACTGGTCCCTTGGCAGTTGCCACTTAACCTCATGAATTCTGGCACACTGAAGGGAAGGGGTTTTTTGTAGGGCTTATGCTGTAGTCAAAGAAGCTGCTAATACCATTGAAACATAAAGACATTAAGCAGCCCAAACACATCACTATGTCCTCCCCTATGTTCCATGTCAAATAACTTCACAGGCTTTTTTTTCTGAACTGTAATCCAGAAACATACTGTAAGATTTAATAAAAAAGACAGCTGCAGGCTCTCGAATGTATCAAAAAGAATGGAATGAGAAGACCACTGGGAAGATTTCCTCGAGTCCTTGCTCACTTAGCACTGAAGAAAAGTGCAGGTCGCTTTCACGAGCGAGACACAGCTTTGAAATGTGTGGGCAGATTCGGTCGGGGGTATGTGACAGCTTGGCACCAGAAGGTAGCCGATAGAGAAGGCCTTGTTACACCTTCTGCATCCACAGAGATGTCAGAGTGTGTTCTCCCAGCATAAAGCCCAGAAGCATGTGTGCTGCAGAGAGAATTCGAAAACAGACACGCAACAAATGTGCGTCCACTGTAACTCTCTTCTGCAGGAGTGAACCTTTAGTGGCTTGCCACACACATGTAGAGCCTTCTTATCACAAAAAGAGATCATCACATTGGCAGAATCTTAGCAAGAGCTGCTTGGTAAAGCTGAAACTAAATTATTTTTTTCAATCTAGTCAGTTATTTTTTGTGCAAACGGTTCCATTAAGCTGTTATTGCTAACAGAGTCTGTGGCAGTATGTTCATTAGGTGGAAGTACATGAAGGACATTGGATTGGGATTGGGTTGTATTATCAAGGCAAGCGTATGTTGTAAGGCCTGTACTTCTCTGCAGTGTTGCTTAAGATACAGTATGGACAGTCATGCCATTCAGGAAAGCAGATTACACTGTACCATGTTACAGTCCAGGGCCATAGTAAACAGCTTAAAGGAATAGGTTGCCATGAGAACGGAGCTGCTAAAAAAAAAAAAAAGACTTTTTTTTCAGAATCGCAGCTGTGATTCAAAGCTCAAGCCCACATGTGTTCCAGGTAGGGATATTTGCAATTGTAATTACCTTTAGTGGAATGTGTTTTGCAAACCTACAGAGGGAGGAACGATTAGTCACATCACATCTTTCATATATTCTGTTTCCGCTGGCCCCCAGTATCTCTCTTAATAATGTATTCAGTTCTCATTGCAGTGTTTTCTTTTTACGTCTCATTCAGACATCCGCATCGGGCACGGGGCAGGGCAAAATTGGTTTGCCTTCTCAAGCCCACCACATAACAAGAGTTTCAGAGTGGCTGTCTTTGTTGAAACAGAGGAAGTTCTTATCAAAAAATGTAAATGCCTTGGACTTAGACAGAAAGTGATTTGCATAACAATTAGTCTGGTAAAAATGTGATGACTGATTCTACTGCAGTTTCAGAGGAAAAAAATAGTTGATTAACAGCAAGCTGACAGTTTTTGTCTTTATTTATGTTCTTTAGTAGTTCATTGTCATAAAGCTCAGGTACATACTAAAACCAGCTCTCAACCAGTGACTCTGAATAATGGCTATAATCTTTCCCCGCATGACCTTGGATATTTTCTTACACTGAATCAGTCAAGGATCTGGGGTGAATAGATTATCTGCAATAACGGAATGACAAAATCATTGCATTTAACTGCCTGCAGTGGAAATCATATTTAAGAGACATAATTTAACATGGGGAGGCTGTCCTTTGGCCAATGGCGACATTTCACAATAATACCCATATGACATCATATTTCCACCGGTGTCCATTTATCATTTAACGCATTGACTGTAGGAACCAAGAAGACCATTGCTTGTTTACAAAACAAACTTTACCAGATGTGTTTGTTGAAAGACGCAGGAACCTTTTGCACAGAGATCATGCATATTTTAATGTGATCTCCCTACCAGTGTTCCATGGCATTGCATAGACTTGTTGAAATAGTGATAGGACAAAAGCACTGGGTTTCATAAAATTGTCGTTAGGATGCTACTTAAGCAGAAAAATTACAGACTTAAATGTGTGACACATGAGGTGGGCATTATGTTTTACTGTCGTCTTTAAATAAGTCAATGTATGATTTGGGGTTAAAAAAAATGGCTTTTCATTTTTTTAAGTCTGCATTTTGCAGCTTGTAAAGATGACCTGGTGATGCACCATCAGCTAAACTAAAGAAACGAAATGTTAAAATGTGACCCACATCTGTTCATTTTAACTCTATGGATCAGACTTGTGTGCTTAAAAAACTAATAACAGCCCCCCTCCCCTTTGTTTTCATATAACCTGCACTGGTAAGACAACACTGCAACGAATTAATCTGTTACAGCTGCAGGAAGCTGGAAAGGCCAAATGTATTTTTTTCTGTAATGTGCTGAGGCCGCAATACTTTTTGTTTTGACAGAAAAAACACCTCATGCCAGTCTTTGATATCTTGGGTAAATTGGTTTGTTATGGTTTAGTGAACTCAAAGTAGTGGGTGACCTATTCCAAGGTCTAAAAATAAAGCGTAGCATTATTTTTTTTCAAATGTTGAAATCTTTGTAGATGTGCCCAAGCAGGCACATGAATGAAGTTCATGCTGTTCTAAGGAATCATTTTCTGTGCGTGGTCATTGGCCCTTGCATTGCTGATATTTGCGTAACATTCCTAAAATTGACCCGTATCTCCCTTTCTCTCCACCTTCCAACACAAATACCCAGACCCATAACACTCTGTAGGCGTGCCACCCAGCAGCCAGCCTATGATCTCTCTGTCTCCTCAGAGATCGTTTCAGCTCAGCAGCGGAGCATATTTTTGAAAAAGGGGATAAGACACGGGGGGAAATGCCTCATCTGTTTCCATGGCGGACGAATGCTGTGTCTGACTTTGATTGCTGGATGGCTCTCTGCAGACCGGTCAATGCCTCCCCCAGTGCTGACTCAGGCCCCGAGCGCCTAGAGGGAGATCAGGGCCTGCCTGCATAGAAATGAAGGGAGAATGTCTTCATGTGCTCTGTGCAGTGGAGGATGGGAGGGTGGCTGAGAGTCTGTCTCTTCAACAGCCAGCCAGAGTTTCTGCATGGCTGGGGCTTATTTTCAGAGCTAATGGCAAATGAGCAATGCAGGGAAATATTTCAGATGTAATTAAGAGGAGCGATGTTTTCTTCAGTGTTCAGGGAAACGCACGGGGATTATCAGGTTTAATCGTCAGCATTTACACACTTTGATGTAATATTTAGGTCCAGCATTAGATGACTAACATCAAGGAAAATAATGACTTAAATCCCTTCAACAGCAGTGGGTACGTCAGCGCACGAATCTTAGTTTCTAAGGGTCATTCAATGTAGTCATCTTCCAGTTCTCATTCGTACACTTATCTTACTGTAAATATTTCTGTAGGTTTAAATCATTTTTCATTCATACAGTGGAATAATACAGATCTAATTGTCCAGGTTAAAAATATTCCTTCTTATGTTGTTAGGAGCAAAACGCAACATAGATGTGCATTTGTTTTTTTGTACACCTATGCAATATTTTGTAGTGCTCTTTGTAACCCATGCAGCTGAAGGGGCTTGTGCAGCGCTGTCCATGGTGCTGATTGAAGCTTGTGGCAGCCAGGGCCCTCTCACATGGGCTGGTGCGTCACAGTGTGATGTTTCATTATCAAGTGTGTGTCATGATAGGTGGATACTAACATGAGAGAGCTCTTTTTGTAAGACTGCTTGTGGTGGGTAGCAGTTTTGGCACAAAATGTATGCAGAAGCAATACAGGCTAATGCAAGCTGTCAGAGTTATTTATTATTTGGAGTTTGTTTTTTTTCTAGTTGGAAACCATCCTTTTCCACCCAGAGTGCACGAGGGACTCTCTCCATTTTGTATATATCTCCATTCATTGCAAAAGAGGTTAATCAGATTGTACCTCTGCGCACAACAGTTAATGCAGCACATTAGATGTGCGTTTGCTGACATGCATCTTGGGCAGGAATCCAGGCTGCACAGAACAACTGTTTTTAGCTGGACCAAACATTTAGTGGTGGATGCAATGATTGAGTGGTGGGAGCAACATTTCCAGTGGAGATAATTTGCATATATTATTAAATGTTACTGTGGGAACCAGGGACCTGCATTGGGAGGCAACTGTTTGCATTCAACAAATGTTACAACCGTTTAAATATCACACATCATTTGTATGCAGTTGCTGTTCTCCCATGAGGGAGACCAAAAAATGGCACTGGAGAAAGAGGCACTGAGCCAGATCAATGAGACAAACACATGGCTGTGAATGTCAGACTTTGCATTTACACAGGTGAGGACTTCAATTTGATTATTATTGGCTGCTCAAGGGGTAATGTTGCTAGTTGCAGGTCATGTTGAAAATGTGCCTAAATCATGAGTAAATGATACAGGGGTCTTGTGGAATAACTGTCTACTGTGCTTGAATAAATCAATCACAAGACCACCCTTCAAGCTGTTCCTAACTTGTAGCATAAGCATTACTGTGGTGGTGTACTGGGGTTGAAACAGCATTGGGTTGTACAACAGTGCAGCTGAATGTTGTCAGAGTAGCCTGGTTGTCTCTTTTCCTCAATATAATCCTATTAAGCACTGTATCTGTACACTGAGGACTAAACCCCAGAAACTTTGTAGTGGTGGGTCATTAGATTATTTGTACATCAACCCCAAAAGACCCCAAATGAAATAGCCCATCACATGCGCTTAATTTTCACTTTCATGTGTAACACCAAATTGTCAGGAGCTGCTGAAGGATACCATGAAAGCTTCCTTTAAAGGGAGAACTATAATAACTAACAGAATACCCCCAGGCTCATAGTATAAGGTGTCATGTTACTGTCATGGTGTCATGCTGTCATGGTACCATCCATGTATTAGTACCACACAGCACAGATTATACCTTTCAATGATAAACCCACGCATCATTCATCCACATTCTGAAGTTTTCTGTGAATGTTTTTTAAAAAGCCTTGTGTGCCTCAAGCAAGCGTCAAGCAAGGCCTATGTTGAGTTGAGTTGGGCTTCACACAAGGCCTGTGTTGAGTTGAGTTGGGCTTCAAACAAGGCCTGTGTTGAGCCAGGGAGCAGCAGGAGCATTTAGACAGAACGCCAGGTGGCTGTGCAGCAGGAAGCGTTGCATTTGGCAGCAGGAAGCAGCGAGACAGGGCGATGATTGACGAAGGCTGGCGAAAAGAGGTGTTTCACACCCGTCTCAATGAGAGGCTTTTGGGGCCACGGTGCCAGTGTTATGCCAGAAGCATGTAGGCGTTCGGCCAAGTCTATGGTGGGGATGGGCAAAAATCAGAGGATGTTATGCAATGCGTTCTTGGAGGCAAAAGCATTTCTGTAAATGTTCTGTTACATTATACATGAGGGCTTCAGAGAGAGGAGGCTTCATATGGCCCTGCATCTTGTTAAAATCACCATTGTTTATTTCACTTCTGCTTTAGCCAGGAAAAATGTTAATTTTTTTTTAGAAATAACACCACAATGGCAGCCACTGCTGTTTACAAATAACCAATGTTCCACTCAGTAATGATTCCCCCTTTGTCAGAAAGCTGTTAGGCATCCACACGTGTTCTAGACAGCACAGCTATTATCAAGAAATAAATGTAACTACCGGAATAGACTAGATTAGACTAAAGAGTTTAAAATATGTATTAGTTGCACATCTGAAATGGGATTGTGTTTCTTTTTCAAGCCACCAGCAAAATACTGAGAAAAGAAAAAGTAAACCTAGGTGTACAAACTGCTTCACTATTTCATATAGGATGATGCTACTTGATCAATGCACCAGACAGAGGGTTGCTATTAATGCTGCATTGGAATACAGACACAATAAAAATCATGTTGAGGTTTATTTCTGAGCATGTTAACATTTTTGATGTGATGTAGGGAAAAATAATGTTGCTATACTACCTCTCTAGCAACACTGTTTTGGAGCTGTTAGAGGAACTCATAACATAAGGACATAAGCTTTGCATTTTCATGTCTAATTCAAATAAAACTTTTCATTCATTTCATTTTGCACATTTGGTTAGTCTGCTTGCACTGACTTTCCAAGGTGAAGATCATTAAAACATGCAGAAGCCTCATTTAAATAGTGCTGTCACAATTTTGTTTGCACCTGTTGTCATTTATGCAAATATTCCTTAGTTGATCACCTGCCAAAAGGACTCTGACCAAACTTGCAATATTTTAGAGCGTAAGTAGTTATCTAGTCTATCTTAGTGAATCTGGCTAGTAATCTTAAATCTAAAAACAATATTACACTGTGAACCTGTAAAATTCAGATTTTATTATTATGTCATTGTATTTTCTATTTAAGCAAAGGGCTATCAGACTATTGCCTGAAACTACATTTCTATTGGCTAACTTACCCTTGGTTTGATTTGGCCAAACGTGAAGGTGCGTGTCTAACTAATCAGTAGCTTGCATTAGATTGTAAAAAAAAACTTTAACGTAAATTCAATGTGAAATTTCAAACGCGCCAACGTTTTCTTCAACTTAGCTGAGTATAGTCTCAGTTAGCTCTTAAGTTTGATCAATCATTCTGCCTCATTATGTCAGTAATAAAGATTCATAATTCTCTATTGAAAGAATATCCCTGTAACAGAAAGAAAAATCTGATAAATACATTTTCATTTAGCTTGCTGTGTGGGTAAGAGTCAAGAGTCTGGGTAAAGTCAACTGAAAGGTGAATAATTGACATGACCAAAGACCTGTCTAGACAAGGTTAAACAGGTTTCTGATTGATTGGCAGTTTCAACCAATATGAATGACCTGTGATGTGTATGGTTAGGATATGTGTGCATTTTGTGTACTGTATTTATCTGTGGAGTGATGTTTGTCTTGCATTGATGTCTGTGTAGTTCGTCTTTTCATTTCTTGTGCTGCAACACAAATTGCCTTCCAAGGACATTAAAGTTTTCTAAATGGTATAAGCTCTCTAAAGGAGCCCAACTAGAAAATAGCTCTGACAGCATATTCACAGTGGCACCAGTGCGCAAAACACAAAAAACAAAAACGTTCTTCCCTGTAGTGCAGGTGTAGTGCACAGGAACACACACACACACACACACACACACACACACACACACACACACACACACACACACACACACACACACACAAAAAACTAAACCTGTGGTCCTGAGAAGCAAATGCAGTTTACAAACACTTCACCTCCTGAAATGTGAAACTGAAAAAAAAAACCCAATAACTTGCAACTGTACTGCATAGCCATTTCAATCAATCAGTCTACCAACCAATCTAAGGAAAAATTATTTCCTAATTGTGAACTAGGTAATCAATGAGTAAATAATAGTGACAACACCACAATTTAAAATTTTACAGTGTACCTTATTTTTTGTATATTTTTTGGCTGTAAGGATGTAGGAGGTGTCTTGTGTCTGCATGGGTAAAAGGGACATCTGCCCACCAAGTAACAAACATAACATGAAACCCCAGTTGTCTATTTTGCTGATGTTCTGTAGTGGAGTGTGACTCTCTGACAATGGGTAAAATCATCTTGTGGTGTGTTCCATATTGTGATTGCAACATGATTGCGATTAGCTGACCCTGCTGGACTTTTTTCCGTCCTGGGGTAATGTTCCATGCCCTGCCTCATTCGGGTGTGCCATGATGAGTCACCGTTGGTGGCGGTGGCGGAGGAGGAGGGGGCGCAGGGGAAACGGAATGGGACTTGGCTGTGTAGGGAGTGGAGCGGAGGAGAGAATTATGGCAGGCACTCAGTTACTCCTCCAGAACACCCCACCACAGCCACACACACACACCCTCACTCTCTCTCTCTATCTCACACACACATACCGACATACACACACTCTCTCACTCTCTCTGTCTCTGTCTCTCTCTCTCTCTAACACACACACACACACACACACACACACACACACACACACACACACACACACACACACACACACACACACACACACACACACACACACACACACACACACACACACCTTGCTTGGGCTAAGTGCCAAGAGAGAAAGAGACTCACTAGTGTGTCTCCTCTGTTCAGTGAGCACGGCACTTTGCTTTCCATCAAAAGGGCACTGGAACTATCAGCTGGAACCAGCTCTCCTGACACAGGCAGAGGGCAGATTTATGGCTAGCTTGCTACTGGATGAACGCTGTTTTAGGACGGCAAACAGGTCCTGGACTCTGGGAGGGGCTTCCTATAGAGTGGCTAGCCATGGTGTGACATTTTTAATAGGGTAGGTTACTAGTACTAATACAATTAAAATCTACTAATAGCTACTCCTAAAAGTAAATAAATTACTATTGGTACATTTGGAGACTCAGTCAGCATAGTGGTTGGAAATCAGAAACAAGGCTTTATTATTACTGATGCATTGGTTGCCATGCCATACTTCTCTTTCCAGCCTCTGGACATCTCTCTCTCTCCACCAACACACCAATACACTTCAACAAGTACAGCGACAAGGACGGACAAGACACAACTAGACTAGTGAAAAACAGATATTCTAAAACCTTAAATGCCTTAGACAGGAGAATGTACCCACCCTAAAATGAATATGAAATAGACAGTTGAGAAAGAGGTCTCTTCCTAATCTAATCAGATAAGGTGCCAAACTAACATCTGTATGTTAATTAAAAGACAGGGACAGTTCTTCAAACACACCAAATGGTTAAGGGTAACAGCTGTTCACACCTCATCTCTTAAGAAACAGACACACATACGAAGCTCTGATCCTCATAATAAGAGTTCTGAAAATAACCAAGGAATGTAAAATAATAATAAAATGTTTTAACATTAAAATGTTATGTACAAGATTATTAATATAACTCAAATTTCTTTACTCCACAAGGAACAGACAACGTAAAGCAGTATTGCAGAATTGTAGGTATTGATTGGCCTGCAGGTGTTTTTGTTAGTGTCTCTTCATCATAGAATTTGTTAAGTGTAACAACCTTATGTAGAACGAAACAGTCATCACATGCCTCGCACATGCAATAACACAGGACACCACACACCCACTCACCCATCATTTCTTTCCATCTGGGAGAAGATACATTAGCCTAAGAAGCAGCGGTCCGCTACAGCAGAAGCCTTATACCCTCAGCCATTTCCACCTTAAACAAGAAAAAAACACATAAGTAATCTATCCATACATCCATGTATCCACCCTTCCACCCCCAATATGTCCATGTAAATGTGTGTGAATAGCAATGGCCATGTGAAGCAGTGTGAATGTGTGTAAATATCTACGATATGTTGGATGTTGGGTGTTTTCATTTTGCAAAGCGAGATCTAAAGGTAAAGGAACTGTGAGGAAAAGAGTGGGCCCGAGTTACAGGCTACACTAATCTACCTGCCTTCCCTCGTCACGTGAGGCAATTGAACATCAGGTGACGTTGCTAGGCTTCACTTCTGCCTGCTTTTTAAATAGTTGTGACTAACTACATGCCATGTTTGAAGGCTTCTCCCATTGCCACCCACCACAAGTATATGCACATAGGTACATTTTTGCTTGACTTATGAGTCTGGTTAACTGTCCATCTATGTGTTAACTCACACAAGAAGCTACCTGGTGCTCTTAACATCATCTTGGCCTCAGCCATGAACAGAGGCAAGGAATGTGCCTGCGGATGGCTCTCAATATCACCCAGTTGTGCTGTTTGAGCTGCTGCAGTTAGGTGTGATAAGACATGCTATTATCCTCACTCCTGAGCACTCTCTGTTTTGGTCAATCAGAGTGAAGTGAAAACGTACGGTGGCAAGCCTTTCACAATAGGATCCCGCTCCTCACTCCTGCAGCCGCGAGAGCGGCAAGCTTTGAAACGGCAGTAATTACCTTTGCTCCCATCAGTGGAATGATGGCAGGATAAAAATAGCACACTCACTCACACACACACTCAACACAGAGACAGACCAGCTGTGGCAAGATGAGACAGAACTTCAGAGAGACTCAAGCCACAAGCTACTTCAGCCTGTTTCTGAAGTCATAACATTTAGGATGCACAGAACCTGTGATGTACCTCTGGATCTATTGTGTTTACTAGTGTGCGTGAGTGTGTCTGTAGATGTGTGTGTGTGTGTGTGTGTGTGTATGGATGGGGGGGGGGGGGGGGGGTTGGTCTCCATCATCCTCCGGCCATGTTTTCAAATGGACTCCATCAGCCCAGAGCACTCTGAGGAGGTCCTGATGGATGACCCTATGCCTGCAGTTCGAGACTGATGACCACTGCTCTGTGAAGTCAATCTGTCATGGGTGTCAGCTGTGTGTGGAAAGAACATAAAGCTACGCCGTTTCAGCTCGCCGCATCCTGCAGCTGAAACACTGGAGTTCTACTGTAACAAAATCTGAACGAGAATGACTACGGATCTGCTTGTTAATTTTTCATCACAAATCACCATGTAAATGGTGTAGACATTAATGTATGGATTATACATTAACTATAATAGACATTAACTTGAGCATTTTGCCTTCTGACAGTGTAATGCCAGAATTAGTGGGCTGGAGGATTGGCTTCTCCATAATTTTGATACGCCCTCATTTCTTTTCATTTTAAAATGCCTTATCAAGTTCCAATATTGACATTTATTTCAAACAGTATTTTGTCCATAAAATTGTTAGCTATGGTTAAGCTGTGTGTCCTAGCAGCCTGACAGCAAATGTTAGAACAGTTCAAATATCAAACATCATCTGTATGCAGATACTGTTCACCCATCAGAGAGATCAGCAAATAGCCCAACAGTCACCCCTTGGTGTTAGATGCTGTTCCTTGTACCAGTTGTTGATTTCCTAGGAAAGCACCACAAAAAACAACAGATCAACACAAATTAAACACCCAATTAACAAAAACTGTTCGATCAGTTTATTCGGCGATATTTTAACAGGCTGGTAGTTTGTCGGAAGCATATCTTCATCCAGCATATATAAAACCATCATACCCAACCCCCTATTCAAGTTATGCAGAGATAATACATGAGTCCATATCATAATGCAATTTGTCATTGTGGGCCAGGGGGCATACCACAAAGGTGGTTAAGAGAAAAACCTGTTTTAGTTAACCCAGAGGTGGTTGTAAACCTGTTATTAGAAGAGCCCAGGGCTTCATTCTCTCAACTAAACAAATGCCGACAGGCTCTTTATCGATCAGGTTAACGACTACCTCTGGTATAGTTTTTCTCAATTGTTAAAGCACTAACACCTAGTAGCTGAACAACTTTCTCATTTGCTTGAATTCTTTCACAGAACTGTTCACTATAGTGTCAATATGTTATGCAATTTTCACATAGTAGAAACACAATTTGCAAACTCATTGACCCATCTTTGCAAACCTCTAAACACATTTTCATCACATTCTCATTCTAAAAACACATTTTGGATTGACACATGCAATGCAAAATGGTAAGCATTCTTCTTAACTCATTCGTCACATTCTTCACACATTCTTCTTTTAATCACAAATTAGGCACAAATGCCATAAGTTAAGCGCAATGAGTCAGAATTGACTTATTTCAAATGAGCTGACATTGATACCAATATAAGCTAATTGGGAAAACAACCAGTTTTTTTGAAGGTTGCTTGAAAGTGGATGCCAGTCAGAGACAGATAAAGTCCAAATGCAAGGGGGATGGCAAGAAAGTGGAATAGGAGGTAGAGGAAGAGCAATAGGAAGAAGAGTGGTAATTTCTAACCAAATTAGAGCCACCGTTATACTGTAGATCATGTTCCCGCTCATGGGTTGACAACACGGGAGGCAGGCTTGAGAGTTCAACCCAATCTATGTAATTTCATAGAAGCCATTGAATTGTCCTTTGCTGACACAGGTGAGGAACAGTGTCAGGAATGAGTACAACACGCCAGAGGATTTTTTCCCCGTTGCCTGGCAAGGGACATCATTGTTCGAATTGTGGATGAGGTGCTGTGGCCTCACCCAGCTCAAAGGCATGATGAGGCCCAGTGATCACTTGTTTTCAATTAAAAATGCATTTTCAGGGCTGTAAAAAATAACAGCTATTGCATGCACCTGAGCATTGTAATTTTCATTTTTTGGTGTAGTATTTACTAACCGCTTCATAGTGATTTCATTTTGACTGCGTTTTTTTCTGTTTTGAGGATAGAGTTTGGTTTTGATTTTGTTAAAACTGTTCTGAGGAAATAGTTTGCTTGAAATTTGAGAGAGTTTTGGACAATTGGAGATTGAATTTACATTTTTAAGAAAATGCTGTAAGGTTTTGGAAATTGAGTTTTAGCATTTGAGAAAAACTGTAAATCAGGTTTGTCACTTAACCACCTCTGTAGTATATCCTCCTGAATTGGCTGTATTGTGCATCAGACGTGAGGCCTCAACACACTTGAGAACTCCACCTTTCAGATGTAAAATGTCATCTTATCGATGTCCAACACAAGAGCGTAGGTCAGCTGTCATCTTATTTTTATTCATCGTGGTTGAATATTGAGCAGTCTGACCTCCTCAGTGACGACGCCAGATAATTCTTGGTAAGTGCATTCTGTGGTTATGTATGGTCTCTGTGTCTGTAGGACTTTGTAGCTTTGGTCGAAAATAGACCTGGAACTTGGCATGTTTAGAATGAAACCATAAGTTGTGCTTTAACATGATTGTAGATTTGTGGTCGTAGAACATTTCATTCATCAGTGCAGGACCTCTTTGAGCATTTGATCAGAAAGAAGGACTATACGTGAATTTAACTTCTGATCAATCAAAATTATACATATGCCAGAGTTAACAGAAATGGGCTGATAGGACATGATTAATGACCCTTGACCATAAATTAGTAAGTGCTTGTGCTTTCGAATCGTAATTTACGTGACGCCATCGTTCTGTGATCTGGCTAGTGTGGAACAAAAATGTCCTTGCCTTGGCCATACCCCTTAAGTCAACTTAAGCCAACACAAAAATGCTATTGCAGTCCCCCAAATGGGAGTCGAGTAGAAAATAAGGGGAGATGTTTCCTCGGCTGATATGGAGCCTGCAAACAAACAAGGATGGCAATTTAATCAGGCGGTGCCCCCATCCACTTCTATTGCAGCCATGGAGGAAGATTTTCTCCCTGATATTAAAAGCAGTGTCTTTTATCACTGCTGGGGGCAGACGATTTACTGCTTCTGCAGTAACAACAGGGGTACGTGGCGCTCATATAAAAGATGCAGACAAGTATTGGGAATATTCCTCAGAAGCTATTTAAAGCCAAAGTATCCAAAAAGGGAATTGCACAGTCTGGGTTTTTTTTAGAGTTTCCTGAAGTAAATCTATGCACACACTTTGTAGACTAGCTGATATAGAATGCCTTTTTTGTCACTACACACATGTATAATGTACACTATACACATGGACAATGAGATTGAAAGCAACTCACTCTTCATTGCAGACATATACATAGGATATTTATAACATAGAATAAAAATAAATTAGTACTAGTTAGTATGAAGTTAGTTGGTAAGTATAAATTAGCATAACAAGATAAGGAATAGAAGAGGGGGTGGGAGTTCTGAGGTAAAAAAGAGATAAAATAGGTTCTATATACAGATGTTTATATCCATAGTCATATTGCACATTAATTATACAAGTTATTGCACATTGATTAATATTACAAAGTAATGATTGTCTTATGTTACGTGTGGTGGGTAGACATGATAATACAGTGTGAAATTGCAGTGGAACATTGGAAGAGAAAACACACAAGGAGAGATATGTGCCTTAAGTTTCCCAGAGCGGGGACACTTTAGACTACAAAACTCTTTTTGTGTCCGGTGCAAAAGAACAATGGGAGAGGGGAGTATCCATTTGTATTCAACAGTTTGCTACCTTTGCTACCAAAAATATATAACAAAAAATCATAAAATACATGGAAATTGGTGGTTTGATCAAAGCTTGTCATGTTTGATATTTGCAGTGTACACACTTACAGACCTAAGCTTTAATCTCAGCAAGTAGAAAATCATTCACAAGTCCATGTAACCACACAGCTCTGTATACAATGTGTGTGTGTCCTGTTGCTGAGTGTTTGTGTATCATTGTGTGTGTGTGGTAGTGCATGCATGCACACGCACGTGTGTGCGTGTGTGCGTGAGTGTTTTGTGTCCGTGTGACTAAGTGTTTGTGTGTCTTTGTGTGCCTGTGTGCGCACTGCAAGGGTAATTAGTGTCATCATCTGCACTGCACTGATGAATTGTCGGCTGGTTGTGTCTCAGAAATGCAGAGTCATTTGTCAGGCTGACAGCCACTCGTGTTGGTGAAATCTCTGATGTCACATTCACATTGGCTGAGTGTGCCTGCACAGCTGAAGGCTGAAAGGGTGTAAGGGACATCAGCAAGTCATCTCTGTTATGGGATTATTTGTTTATAATTATGGACAATTACTGCTCGGGATATGCAGCTCTGTTTGAAATTGGCATTGACATGTCATTTCTGCCCATGGGTGCTTATCTGACTCTACTGTCATCATTTACTCCTCTGGATCGGGTTTGGTCTGTATGAGTTGGCATTTCAGCCAGAGTAGGCTATGGAGCTAAAATTTGTCTATCCCGTCTTTCCTCTGGTCATTCATTCTCACATTGATTTACTCTTTCCTGACATTAGCCATTATGCAATGGTGGTACGAGTGAGGTGTCATCAAATAAACCATAAGAACGCTTGTTGATTAATGAGTGAGATTCATTTAAAAGATTGATTTGGTGATTAATGGATGCCTTTGGCAAAGGCCTTTTTTGCTGCTGCCTTGCCACTGCTAAAGACTAACCTGAGAGCCATCGTATGTGCTGACAGTCGTTAGTTGAAGACACAAATGCGGAGTTCTCAGGGAGGCAGGAAGATTTGTGGTAATACCATCTCACAGGGCCTGTTGCCAGCATGTCCTTGGATACCATTTTCGGGGCTCCAGGAGGGGTTTACTATTGTGTTGCGTTGGTAAAAATTTGATCATAAATCAGCGTACCTTTTCAGAGACCTCAGATAAAAACAAGTGAGGCATCAACTCGACCTCTAAAAACGATTCATGCCCTAAATAAGTTAATTCTCCTCTAATGTCCTGAATGAAAGTCTAAATTGCCTAGATGGCTCCTAAGACCACACTACATCAGCATTAAGCCAAATGGAATGTGATTAAAGAACACTGTGTTTCTGACGTAAAATAACTCGTCAAGATGACTATAAAAGCGTCCGCATTTCCTGCAAGGAAATATTACTTTCCACCAAACAGACTGCATAAATAGATGGAATAATGAAGGTGCTAGTCCACTGTGGATTGCTGACCACAGGGATAAGGACAAGCATGAGAAGGTTTGACCTAGACTTTAGGTTGACAGAACACGTACAAGTAGTAACTAAACATTTAGTGGCGATCCAATAGCTTGTAATATGGTCAGGGATATAGCTTACAGTGTTTTATTGCTTACACACTAAGGCACCAGTACAATTTCTACTTTGCACTTTGCTTGCAATGAATTTACACACATTTTTCAAAACAGTACACACATTTTCTTACATTACACACTTTGTCCTTCAGTTTTGTATGCTTACTTTGTGTCCATCATGCTCTCTATTTTGTTTTTCGCAATTTGGGTGAATTTATTTAAAAACAGCAGTGTTTTGTAAAAAGCATGTCAGTGTGTTGTTGCTGCTAGAGGAGAATAATTCAAATGATACATTTGTCTGCTGCTTCTCTAAGTTTTAAGTTTTGGTTGTTCTTGACACAGAAGTGAGATGTTTCTCTTCAAACATTTTATGTTATGTAATTGTGTGTAAAGTTTTGAGCCAAATGAGCCAAATTTTGAAATTCATGTGTAAGCAATCATGAAAAACTGAAATAGAACACAAGATGGCAGTACTAATGTCAGCTTTCAAAGGACAGCAATATGTCACACCTATTACCTTGAATCTATCTTCATTCTATTTCTTTTTTTTTGTTTTTGCAATTGTCATTACACACCTGTACACAGATTTAAAAATGTAAATATATTACACACTGAAAATATAATACAACAACCAATACAAATAAGGCATTGTTACCTGTAGGTTATGCCTATTTTCATGACTCATTACATCAGTACAAGAAAAAGGATATATTTTGGCAGATGTAATGATTATAACATGTGATTCAGTCTATCACTAGTGTTATGGTTGTGCGCAAGCCACCTTTTATATCTGGGCCTTGTGGTCAGAGTGTATGGTTACTGCTCCAGAGACTTGGGTTGTTGGTTGGAGGGATTACAAATTGGATTACTGCTCTTTGCTTTGGCCTCAAAGCCATCTCGATAAATCAGCTTTAAGTCGAAATGTGGTTTAAGCTCGGTAACCAGACCAAAAAGCAGTAAATGTCCCAAAATAAATCATATTCTGTTTTCAGTCAAAATAAATAAATACAATATAGCATATTATACAAGGTTTCATCTTACTGATTTTTGCAGAAGCAAGGGTTAAGCTTGTTCACACTGAAACAAATAGCCCTGCCTTTATTTGAATATAGAAGACACTTAATAGCACTTGATAATTCACAATGCTTGGGAAATTTTGTTTGACAAGGTCAAAAGTGTAAGCATGCATACATACATGTACATCACAGACAGAGAGAGAGAGAGAGAGAGAGAGAGAGAAAGAGAGAGGCATGCAAAACATCTGCCTTTTTTTTTAGGGCTTGTTTGGCTCTTGCATATTCAAAGCCATTGCATTGCATAACCAGGAAAGTCAACATATGCCATATACCATTCAAACCAAACAATGGCATTACTATAGCATCAGCTATAAATTGACTATTTTAACGAAACTCCATAATATTAAATGTTAACTGTTAATATTAACATTTGTACCACCCTCTAAAATTGGCTTTCTTACAAAACTTTTTTCAAATTATTTGGTTTCAAAAGTTGTAGCTGTGGCCTTGTAAAATACTCTATAATAAGGTTGTTTTTTTATTTTGTAGCAATGCTTACAGTTATTAAATAATTGCCATCATAATAATAGAGTTAATTGTTTTCACCCACAATTTTTCTTGATGTTGGTATTATATACAGACACAGCCGTGAATCCACGTGCTACTTGGCTCCAGCTGCCACTATTGATTTTCGTTTGATCAAGCCACCTGACTGATGATGACTCAGTATTTAGACTCTAATGGATTTGTCATTTTTGTTCAGGTTTGTTGCCTCTGACATCAGGCCCTCTCCATTACCATTGAGGGCTGTGGGTAGACCTTCTGCCCTGTTTCCTGGATACTTCTCCACTTTGTTCTTTTTGTACCTCAAAGAAGGCGCTGCCTGATGAGCTGTCTCTCCCAAGCACGAGAGTCTACTAATCAACCATGGTGTCAGCTGCAGCCTTGCTGGGGACAGCCTCACATTAATCATTAGCTTGATGTCTCTGAAAGCCACTGAATTGTGGTGAGATGAAACCAAAAGTTGTTTGTTCGGAAAGAAGGTTTTGGGAGTGTCACCTTTAAAAAATGCTTTTGTTCTGTTGTAGGAACAATGTCTCCCCACTCACCCCCCCCGCCCCCTTTTCTCTCTCTCTTTCTCTATGTGTGTGTGTGCGTTTGTGTGTTTGTGTGTGTGTGCGTGCCTGAATGTGTGTGTGTGTGTTTATATGAGTGATTGCTTCTATCTGTAGGTCTGCTCTTTCTTTCTTTTCTGTTTTCTTGTCTCCATGTACCAGTTGATTAGATTGTGTTCCTGCCTCTGGTATATTTTGGAGATGTAGAATACGCCATTTATTTCCACTCTATTATATGTCACTTCGCAATATCGTCTGTTGAGCATTCTGACAGATGCTGGAAATCTTCAAAGTAAGCAGTTCTGATTTTTTGGGGAGGCATCACATTTTTGATTGGTTGTATATGGTTGTAGCTGCCTAACAGATGGGCACAGCAGGAGTGTGGAATTTTGGATCAGAATTTACATAAATAATGAGAGTTCTTGAAAATCCACCTGAAAATCCAGCCTCCAGGAGGTTATGCTAGAGTGTTGACAATAAAATAAAATAAATCTGGAATGACCAAATTTTTTCTGCAGTGGCAGTGAGCTGTAGCAAAAAGCTGTATTTGCAGCCTTTTAAGGGAAAGTGGGGATTTGAAACTTGCCATGGTCAATCTTGTATCTTTGCCACTATCTGCCATGATGCAGAGGGAGAGGGGAAGAACACTTTCATTCTATTGCTATTGACTTCCCAGTGTACATAGAGAGACCTGGCAGAGAGCTTTGCATTTAAAGCAGAGCAGAAGGTGGAAAATTCCACATGTTTATCTCTGCAGCAAAGCTTAAAGGAGGCATGGCTTCTGCTCTGGAAGTTTCTAACTCGGTGAACCAAACATTTATTCCCCCCCCCATCTCTCTTGCTCACCCTCTCTCTACCACTCTTTCTGTCAGTCTGTCTGTCCGTCTCTCTCTCTCCCCCCTCCCCCTCTCTCAGGTTGAATGAGATTAAAGTTCTCCTTGTCACACCCAAGCCAATGCCAATACAGTCCAAATGTTTTAGTTTTAATAATGTTTAATTGGACAAGCTAATTGATTTGTAGCCTTCTGAGAGAAGAAAAAAAGCTTTTTCTCCTGTTAGCCTTTCACAGATGAGGGAATGGGGAAAATGTTGAACTCAACCGCTCACCTGCAATAATTTTTTAATTCTGAAGGGTGTTTTAGAACAGAGTTGCTCTTACATTAATCATTCAAATGATTTCCCGCTCCCCAGCTCCATCTACATCGGCAAGGCACACTGTCTTTTTATATATGCAGATTAAGCTCTGAGATAAAAACAGCAGGGATTACAAAGCAAACAAGTTAGCCCTGTTGAAAAATGTCAGTTGGCAGAGTGAAAGTGCTGAGATAGATGCCTGCGCAGTTGTAATCCGAACAATATTTCAAGGATATATATAATGAAGTTAGCACCATGATCCCAGTTGGATGCATACTTGTTTTGTTAAGTTGTTGATTAATTACACCATTGGAACTCTGAAAGTGTATGCAGTATATACAGCAAAGCAGCAGGCAGTAGCCTGTTTATAGAATAAAGTTTAAAGTTTTAAAAGCAGGCAAACTGTTGCTTTTCATTTCTGTTTCAACACATGCTTAGCTTCTGGTCAGTTTTCTCTTTCCATAATTTGGGGGGGGGGGGTTTAAGCAAATGCAACAAGGAAATGCCTGAAATCAAATCCCTTCCACATAATCACAACTGCAGATACAGATGTAAAGCTTTGGAAAAACCACAGGGCAGTAGTTTGCCAAACGTTAAGGGAGAATCTGACAGTTTTACTGAGGTCTCAGCAACATTAACTCTCATCACAATCAGAGCCAGACATTGGGTGCAGTTCACCTGTGACCAATGTTTTTCTGGCAGAATCTGAAAATTGGACACCGCTCATTTTGCAGTTATTTCTTTGGAAATGTCTTGGGAGATATCGGCTTTAAAACAGTAAATTCAACACTCAACCTCGACAACTCTGTTGTCTTTTTCTTCGCGCATTGTCAATACCAGATGTCAAACTGGCCCATTTTGAAGACCATTCTAATCAGAACTGAAAACTGTCCTTGTCTGAGCATAACAACTTGTTCATATTGAACAGCATCTCTGTTGTTTTGTAAAAAAAATCATCTTTCTCCACGTTTTAGGTCCCATTTTTCACAGAATATGATATTAAAACTATATTAAATTGGACATGTTTTCTCTAAATCCTATGCCCCTAACCTAGTGACATTTGGTGGGTGTGTTTGGATCCCCGCTAAAGGTTATACTTCATGCATTTGCCAGAATGTTGCCTCATCTGTTATAATCTTTGACTAAAATATCAATACGCCTTCCTGGCCAAGCCCAGTCAGTATGATAGATACAGCAGGCCAGAGACACTTAGAAACCTCCACAGTTCAATTCCGGAAGTCCAGACACACACAACACACACACACACAACACACACACACACACACAAACACACACACACACACAAACACACACATACACAAACACACACACATACACAAACACACACACACACACACACACACACACACACACACACACACACACACACACACACACACACACACACACACACACACCTCTGAGCTAACAGATGGAATGATAGATTTCCTTTGTGACCATCAGATCAGATTGAATATCTGAACTTCATAATGAAACAGCTCTGAGACAAATAAAGTCTTGTTGCCAAAAGCAGCCTTGAATCACACAGAAGAAGTGAAAAATATGCAGCGAGTATGCAAACCACGAACAATTACCTTAAAGGGACAGCACTGTGCCTAGTGGAGATCAGTGTCAACATAATGAGTCACACATTTCTATATAATGATTCACTTTGGATGGATTATGAGTACATAGGAGAAATTACACAACATCCAAATGAGGTATTTACTATAAAAATTAGTAGCTATAGACTGAGACTGGAAATAGCAGATAAATGGAAATGAAAGTGGAAATAATTATGGGACTACACAGAGGCTGTGGTGAGGGAATCCAGCATGTCCCTCAGCCTGCATAATAGGCCCATATTGGAGATAAGAGGTTTTTTTCTCGATCACACATGAACACTCAACTGCAACAACAACTGCCTTGTTAAAACATGTTGACATTGCCTGTGGTGTACCATTGTAGCTGTGTTTATCTCAGTTATGTGACATCTTTAGTCCATATCGTTCATTTCCCATTACATTGGTCAAAGTGAGCAACGTGTGCCTACAGGCAACCTCCAAGTTCCCTTTAGCATATCAAGCAGGCTGGAGTTGTGCTGCTAGTCCATGGTGGCTTTGAACTGTACTTTAAGATCAGCATCACATCCCATGCATGTAATTGGAGCACTTTCCCACTGAGAGCACGAGTGCTCTAGCATTTACACTTAGATTTATTGAAATTAAGAGGTGCATTTGTGGTTTACCAAAGCATTTAATCCACAGAGGTGTTGTTTGTTTGGGGGTTTTAGAACATTGTTTGAGAGTGTGAAAGGCTGGTGGAAATACTGCACAGTCAGTGTGTTCTATGTTATAACCACTGATTAATTTAATTGGGCCAAACATATCACATTTACAGATATTCACACACATTAATCAGCAAAGCATGGCACTGCATCAAAAAAAGTGTAACTTACGTCTTTGGTTTGTGGCTCACCATAGAGTATTTAAATTACCAGGACTAGTTTAGTGCCTCTTGAGTGGGAGGTCCTGAAGATGAGCTATTTTATCTTGCATGTGTTGGCTAAAACATGAAACTCCACCCAGCACTCAGTTGTTCCTGTACCACCTACCAGAGGCAAATCATCTCAGCTTCAGAGTGAAAAAAGTCCTGCTGTATTACACTCTACCGACTCACAAACACAGGTGATACCACTAATGACCTGCCTGGCTGAAGAGTTGTGCTAGCTGTGCTTTTGTGAGGGGTTTGTAAATTATTTGATATGGAATTTTACATTCTGAAGTCAGACTTTCCTTGACAATTACCAATTATTTCAGAGAAGTTTTACTGCTGCCTTTCACATTTTTTCCTCATACTGCCTCAAACTCTACAGTGCAATCATCTGTATTCACAGCAATACACCCACCAAGGTGTGAAGTTGGTCAGATGAGTGGTTTGAGTGATATAGTAGGTCTTTGCTGTATTTACCCCAAAGCTGAATCATGAAGTTTAAGTATCTCACCACTCAGATGCTGACCTCATGCACTGGCAGGCTGATGTGCTCTGGTGATTTTGTTAGTGCAGGTAGTGTCACCCCCTATCACAACAGTTTTACTGACAACTCATTTCAGACAATACAAGGGTATGAATGATTATTTTCCCTCAATGTCTTACATTGTTCTTATCCAAACAATGTAAAGCCTGACGCTGCACTCACCTGTGCCCACAGCAAGAAACCTGCCAAGTCAGAAGGCAGTCTGACAAATGATTCTAGAGCTATCTGAAGAACAGAAACACAAACAGTCCTGGAATGTATAGATACATGGACAAATACTATTTTTTATTTTGTACAGTCACATGTAACAAAGAGTTGTGGTGTTCTCATTAGCCTTTATGAAACAACATAGGTGTGGGTCCTTGCCCGGTTAAGCGGTCACAGATGCACACACTGGCTATGGAAAACACAGGTGCCATTGTGTAGCCTATAGCTAAAATAACACGATACACCGTCTATGTCAGTTTCTTTTTGAATTTACCTCTTCACTATAGACTGTGGCTTTTTGACACTGGCTGCAGAGTGACTGAGCCAGCTGTATTTTTTTTATCAAGATAAAAGGTTGTCGGAAACCTAGTTTTTCTCAGTACGTTCATACAGTAGGATGCATATGGTACAGTATGGTGATGTGAAAGAATCTTCTTCATTCACTGCAACAGTATTTTTTAGTTTGCCTCAGTAACAGCCTGGTAACAAGCAACCTCTCTTGGTAACTGCAAAAGAGGAACATAAATGCATGGTTATTGGAATGTATATGTATATGTGTATGTATGCATTATACTGTATATTCTTAAGGGTATACCGAGACCATTCACAGATTAAAATGAAAGAGCAATAGTGACTATTAGGCTACATCATATCTTCTCAAGGTTGATAGTCCAGTGGCAGTCTTAACTATTCTGTGTGCGGCCTGCACAAAAACTATGCTTTGCTCTATGTTTATAACATTAAGAGGCAGGTAAACATTAGAGAGAGTGCAGCATGAACAGTACACTGGGCCTTTATTTTACATTGGGTGTGGGTTAATACTTCTGCTGTTGACCATGTACTTAACAAGTCATCATCCATTTACCATTTTCCAGTGCCTACACATTGCTGGTATCTTTCATTTAGGGACATGGTGTAATGGAGCTGCTGATTGACAGGAATCAAAAGTGTTTTGTCCTTAAAGAGAGTAGGTAATACAGGATAGAAATTCTCCATGTATTTGTTCAGCTATCCCACATAAAAAGTAAATTTTAAAGGAGAGCTTACAGTTTTCTCCTTAGGGTCCCTTAGGAGACATAAGGTGAGATAAGAAGAAAAATAGAGTACCAGTATCTTAAGATCTTAAGGTGAGCTTAAATTGGACCTTGGCTGAGACAAAATGAGAAGTATTGTGCAGCTCAATAATAGACCTTATCTTATCACAGCTGAAGTCCAATTGAAGCTCACTTTAGGATCTAAAAATGCTCAGTTTTTCCCTACTATTTCACCTTATTTCTCCTAAGGGTTTCTTTTGAGAAACAGGTGCCATCTTAATAAGAACTATTTTATTTCTTGTGGGACAATGAATACTTGTTCATTTATAACAAATAGAATACAAATAGAATCCCAGCATAGTTGGTATTGAAAGTGATTATCGCAAAAAGCAGTGGTACAAGGCACACGAAAGGATTCCTGTTAACACCGTAGCTTATCCTACAAATGATCAGAGTCGTCCATAGAACACTGATTGTGTTGCTCCAGCAATTCTCTCCTGTTGACACATATTACCACATTTGTTTTACCACAGAAAAAGGTGCTTCTTTCAGACCCCCCATTATGATGTGTAATTTAATTGTTTCAGTCTGCAACATTGTGTCTGCTTCTTAATACTAATTTAAAATGGTCTTGGGCTTAATGCACCACTCTTTTCAATAAAGGAATCGTGGTATATATAGATTGAGCACCAATGGGCAGTGATAATGATTGGCACATGTTTTTTTTTTTCTTGTGTGTCAGAAAAGAACATGTTGCTATGCTAAATGTGTGCTGAAATGTAAAATTTATAGCCAGGGATTTCCAACCACCCAGGCATTATAGGCCATTTTTGTTACATTTCTGCTACTGAACCAGGGTCGTTATGTGTCAATGTTTCTCGACTTGCTGTATGTCACATTAAGCGTTGCCCATGCGTTAGAGGTTTCATTTTAGCTGGCATAGTTTATGGCTACTCTTGTCAGGCTAAACACATGCATGATACGCGACCTGCATACATGCAACATCCAATTATGACCCTCCAAATGATCATGTGCGAATCAATGAAATGGAAAGCACATAAGAAGTACCAGTGCTGTAATTCTTATCAGCCGCTCCAGCAGTGTACAGCTGTAAATCAGATACCCCCACCCGCACCCAGCTCCATGCCTCGCTTCTATAAATAGCCAAGGGTTTGCCGCCCTCAACTGTTATAACGACATGCCAAGCCTGATCTGCTCTCTGGCCGACGAGCCACATGCCTTGTTTTCTCAAAAAGCCTCTGGAAATTACCCACTCGATGGACTAATCAATTACTGCACTGTCAGCGCATTCTCCGCAGGCTGATTAAGTGGCAGGCCACACCTTCAGACAGATGTGTGTACCTTGTAGTTTGGGGTAGTGCAACCTGTCACCGCGCTGTGCTGCACTGTCTTCCATGTGTTCGGGTCACAAGGAAAGGTTACCTGAGTAGTGTTGCATTGCATGCTGAATGGGCGCTGCATCCTTGTTTAATTTCACTACCTGTAAGGCCTTGGCGGACTCCACAATGAAGACATTTTAGCTTGGCTGTATGACTGTGCTTGGATTGTCACTCTAGGCAGCTGATCCAGGGCTTACACTCATAATCACATCATTTGCAAAAATGTAGGTGTTCTGTGGTGTGGTGCACTGTCTATGGATGGGTACTCATAGTTGTAGAGTCAGTGTGGGCAAGTTCGCCATATCTGTAGGTGCAATCAAAGCGAGGACATTTGCTCAATACAAAGACCGCTTGCTTTGCCTCCAGGCCATCGTTGTGTCGTTTTCCCTGTATTGATTGGAGACAATGAGGAGTATTTCAAAAGACCCATTGTGTGTGTGTGAGGGGGAGAGAGAGAGAGAGAGAGAGAGAGAGAGAGAGAGAGAGAAGTGAAAAAGGAAAAAAAGAGAAATGAGAGATGAGAGAAAAAAAGAGAAACACATGCAGACTGAGGAAGCTTCAGCTTAAATAACTGAGGAAGCAAAATGGATTTGTTCATTTAACCCTAGCATTGAGCCACTGAAATCAATAAAAGCAAGTATTTTTAAAAGGACATTACCCAGGAGGTACCATATGGGCCAGTCAGTGTTGTACATTTCATGTCTGATTTACATCACAGGACTTTTAATAAAATCACACTGATTTCGTTGACTGTAAATGTGTGTCTTATTTGCATGGTAAGACAGCTGCGGAAAAGCCATAGTTCTAACGAACACCAATGTCTTTTACTTCACAGTCTGACTTTTAATTTCATGACATTTCTGTGTGTGGGTGTGTGGCCAAATTATAAACTCAGACATCACCACTGTGCAGCCTTATGACATATTTGAAATAATACTTTACTTTGAATTTTAAACAAATACTCAAGCTTGCTTACTTCTCTAATGTATCTTTTTAAATATTTCAGTACACCGATATTCAGATCATATCAGATATTAGCATTTGCAAGGTGAAGAAAATTAAAGCTAAAAAATAACAGCTAATAGCTAAAAAAGAACATGCATAGTGTAAAAGACAGCACGATAGTTTATTGTGATTTCTTGTGTCGACTGACATAGTATGATTTGTTAACAATAGCCGCATATGTCCTGAAATATATCATCCAAGGCTTTTCTTGCTGAGACTGATATGCTTAAAAGTTTGTTCTGTCTATACATCCTTGTTTCCTTACAGCCTTTGTCTGGTTCACCAGGGCATAACGTTCAGCTGGATGAGCGATGACAGCGCTCTTTGTACAATTTGCATTGGAATTTCCTTCTATTTGATCTCCCTGTCTCAGATCTTGGTGTGCAAATATTTAATATTTGTGTAATGGAAAGCAAGATTCTTTCTGTTGTAAGGCCTTTCCATAAATATGTTTACAGAGCATGAAAGGAAGTTGAGATCAAAAGACTAGATGCACGTAGTAAAGGTGTTAGCAGAGGGGTGATATGTAGGTAATACCTCAGAATGGGTGCGTGCTTTCAGGGACACTGGGGCATTACACTGTGCCTTCACAGCCTTCAACAGTGGAAACCATCAGGTACACTACATTTACCATGGGGAAGGCATCAGGTACACTACATTTACCATGGGGAAACCATCAGGTACACTACATTTACCATGGGGAAGGCATCAGGTACACTACATTTACCATGGGGAAGGCATCAGGTACACTACATTTACCATGGGGAAGGCATCAGGTACACTACATTTACCATGGGGAAGGCATCAGGTACACTACATTTACCATGGGGAAGGCATCAGGTACACTACATTTACCATGGGGAAGGCATCAGGTACACTACATTTACCATGGGGAAGGCATCAGGTACACTACATTTACCATGGGGAAGGCATCAGGTACACTACATTTACCATGGGGAAGGCATCAGGTACACTACATTTACCATGGGGAAGGCATCAGGTACACTACATTTACCATGGGGAAACCATCAGGTACACTACATTTACCATGGGGAAGGCATTAAAAAGGAATTTGATGGGATGGAGGGCCAGGGCACAGGTTGAATATGTTAGCTGATCTTGATTTGAAGCCCCCTCACCAGCTCTAAAGCTCAAAATACAGAATTGTATCCCCATTGGTGCAATATTGCTTTGGGAATGAGACTGATCCTAGGTCTATTCCAAATCCCTTGAGATGTTTTGTAGTTGGTATGGTGTAGCACAATGCATGATAAAATAGGTATCTAGACTAGTGATTTTTTTGGCAGAAAGAATGACCTAAAATGTAATCCTTGTCTTTCTTTCATGTAGATATGAAGCCATCAAACTTGTTGTGTATTTTTCTTCAAAAATACACCCTCCTAAGAAATACATAAGAGATATGTGGCAGGCTAAAGGAGGATGAGAGACAGGTAAAACCATCAGTAAAATGTTCATTATGGTATTTTCTGGTAGTGTTCTACTTAAAGGTGCACTCTTTAAAATAACAAAGCAGTAACTAGGCAAATTATTTATAGTACCGTTCCTCCACCTTAATCACAAAATACACAATATATTAGGAGTGGTTTAAGCATGTTTTAAGATGCTGGGTGAAAGGGTCCGTCAGAATACCTAACGCATAAACTCTACGTAAATTATACCAAATCAACATCAAAAATGTACACAAGCTTCAGCTTGCAACTTTTTAATGGACATTAAGAACTATGACGATGTAGAGCCATTGGGTGTGTGAAAACAATGTAAGTTTCAGAACATTACTTTTAACTATGCTATATATGTATTAATGCAATGTAATACTACCCAGTTTCTCTGTCCAGCCTCAGAACGGTCTGTAGGAATATGAGGTAATTGGGTGTCCTTTTGCTCCAGTAGTGTGTGAAACCATACAGCACCCCATTTTTTCCTGCCTAGTGATGTAATTTAGATGCCTAATGAATTATGCTATCTAATGTGTTGTCTTTATGTTCAGTTAGAAATGTTCGGATAACTATTATTTTATTTGGCACCCTAGCGCCACAATTCTTTGAGATCCCAGAAGTCTTAACCTGTCAGATTGTTTTGTCGCACCAGTGTGACTTTTGTTCCCAAAGATGCAGCGCCACAGTATGCTCTTTACCAGCTCGATAAGGATGATTTAGGTAAGCATCACTGCACTTTCTCTCACAGCAGAGGACATATTGTTTTGATGCATTTTCTCCTGAAAAGATTGCTATTCAAGCGAGGCACCCCCAGGCCCTCCCTAAATATTCGTTGTGTGCTGCCAGGTTACTTGTGGGAGAGGTCGATCCCCTGCTCTTTCACAGCATGACATCAGATATGACAGCAGCTCGTCCTGGGCTGAGAGCCCTGTCAGTGCTGCATGTACAGTGGACAGATAAGCAGTGGGCCTCTGCGTACGCACACCGTTTCCTCCTAGTGCTCTGTTGTTGTGAGGTTAAGGGACATGGTACTCCATCCTCTGTCCCTCTGTCTTTCCTTAAGAAAACAGTCATCCCAAAGATAACACTGTTGTCCAGATTTCTTTCTTTCTCTCTCCCTCTCTCTCTCTCTCTCTCTCTCTTCCTCCATCTCTCCCTCACTTGGTCTGTCTCCCTCTCTTCCTCACATTCCCACTCTGCCGAAGCACTGCCTGTTATCTCCAGTGCACCTGTGCGAAACATCACTTGGCTTGTTTATCAGCCCCTGTCCCTATAACTCACATCTCTAGCCAGACACTAATAGAGTAGAAACAAAACAGCTTACCAGGCCCACTTCATCATTAGCTCCTATAGATGCAACTCTGAATGCAAGCGATTACAGCTTTGCTGCTAATGCAAATGGGCAACAGCTAGCACACAGAGGCAGTGGCTTTGCATACGCTAAATCAATGGCATATTGTGGTGGGGAAAAATCAGCCACAAACATGCCTCGGATTTTGAAATGAGAACATATTTTTGGTCTGTCTCTAGTTTTAGTGCTGAAGCAGATGGGCATGGAGGTAGTGATCCTCTTCTAATTGCAGCCAGCAATGACATTCACATACGCAGCTCTCAAGTCTCAGTCAGTTATATTTCACAGGCATGCAGGTACAATAAATGGCATACTAAGCATCTCTGTTCTCTTTTTTTGACTCCACTACCCTAAGAATATACCACACTCTTGCAGCAACAGTTTGTTGGTAGTCAGCCTGAGAGGTTAGATCCAGCCATTATTCCATACCGTCCTAGTCCTTGTTGAATAGCCACTAACAAAAATTGTTTATTAATCAAACTCATGTGGACAGGCTGTGAACGAAAATGCTTTGCGGGCACCGAAATGACAGCCGGGAAAGTGCAAGTGCTTTCTTGCCAAGTGCAAACCGTGTCAGAGGATTTATCTAAGAATGAACTGCTCTGTTTTGTTTGCCTGATGGCCGTGGTTATATTGGCCCTGGAGGAATGGGAAGGTACAGACCTCTGTTAGCCACTGGGCTGTTTACGTCAGCGGCACCGAACCTGAATGACATGTCGATGGGAATGTCAGCAGTGTCATGGGTGCTGCATTAGCATTCATAACTAGCACCAGCGCCTTTATCTGAGACGCTGATAAGCCGTCGGCATCAGAGGTTTTGGCCAGAGTGGATAAGCTCACATGATTTATGCACTCCTCAGCTGATTATTTGTTTGGATAGAAGGGAATTAATAGTGTCTGTGTGCTGCATGTTTTATTATTCTTGTGCTTTATTTTTCCTCTGCATATAAGATTCAAAGAACAAAAATCTACTGCACTGAAATGAACAGAGCAGAGACAAATTCACGGTATAACCTATTGTGTGGGAGAAAAAACAGTGGAAATGCCTGATCCATTGAAAAAAGTGTACTTTAACAAATATCCTGAAATTTAGATTTTCTCAAACACGGGGGCAGTGTCTGGCTTTTCACAGTCACTTTAACACACTGTGGATCAATCTCAGTAGGAGGTTTGTGTTTGACGGTTCTGCGAGGAAGATATTACTCCCATGGGTCCTTAACTTCCCTACAGCTATGGTTCGAAGTTGCCTGATAACACCACTACAGTACTGCTTTAAGCTTTGTTCATTTATAATGTGAACAGATATTGTTACTTATCATTACTAGCTGCTGACATCCTGTGGTAGGCCTACTCTGTGCTTGTACTGTGCTAAAATATGAATGTTCGAAGGATTTCACAGTCATTCCTTTTTTCTTTTTGTTGAAACTCACATCTTTATCTTGCAATACATGTACTTTATCGCAGCTGACATGTTAAAACAGGCATAAGCCTACAGCTTGTGAGCATGTCCATTATGTGTGCTGTAGATATGGAATAATGTGCTGTGCTATTTTAGAGCACTTGTTTGTGTTTGTGTCTGTGTGTGTGCGTGTGCATGTGTGTGTGTAAGAGAGAGAGAGAGAGAGAGACAGAGACAGAGAGAGAGAGCATCTGTGCAATAGGGGATCTGTGTACTGTTAAAATGGCCACCCTGGGACTGTGCAGGTTAAGGTGGTAGGCCACACTTAGAGGAGTTACTCCAGGTCATTCTCTCTGCTGTTGTCATGGCACCATTTCAGCATGTTCTGTGCCAAAGAATAGTAATGCGACTCAGCTATGTTTTGCGTGTAGGCATAGTGTTCTATATTTATCTCTGTGTAGCCTTATCGGTGCAGTTCAGTTCAGTGCAGTTTCCATACCAAAATGTGTAGAAGTCGAAGTGTATTATAAGCATAATATTTGGTGGAATATTGAGTGTCACTGTTGATTGAATAAAGAACTGGAATGCTCTGAGGTCTTTTTCTATTTTACTGTAACACTGCAGATGTTCATTGTAGCACCGTGTGAAAGTCAGACTGTGTGATGGGGTAGTAATTGCACCCGAATTTAATCAGGCTGGTTTAGTTGCCAAGCTCTTATAGACTGTGGTGCTGTTGTGAAACACTGTGTTGCTTAATTGTGGCCGTGGTCCGGGGGGGGGGGGGGGGGGGGGGGGGGTCAGAAGAGTGCTTAGGAGTCAGGCTCATTGGTTCTAAATGGATGATACGACTGGTTCTGTTGTCTGCAACAATTCAGGGGTGAATCTCAAATATTATGGTAATTGTTGTCATGAGGCCAAATGCATGTTCATCACTTTTTCCATTCTTGATTATTGCTTTACATTTTTTTTCTTTGTTGTGCTGGATTTGAAGATATAGTGGACTGCAACCACATTTTTAACTTTAAAAACAAGTTAAATTGAAAAAATGTAGTAAAACTGCAGTTAGAAAGAGCACTGTTTTCATATTACTTGTTGGTCTTTTTCCTAAAGTACTGAAGTGGTCTTTAATGTAGCACTTAATTTACATTATAGGCCTTAAACAGTTTTACCAGAGTACATCTAACAGACTTGCATATTAAAATGTAGTTTTGTTGTTCCTTTTTGTCTTAGTACTGTAAGAAGCTGAATTACCAGATATAGGGACTGATTTTGGGCCGATGCCTTTAGAGTGATTAGGTCTGAGCTAATTAATGTGTTTCTGTTGAATGACTTAAATTTCTCTTTGCATGATTATCATCCCTATTTCCCTTCTCTTACCCCTCTCTTCCTTCTGGAACCCCTCTACATGATGATCAAAGGAAGTAATCCTAACAGGACCAGGAGGTGATCCTATCAATGCAAACACCAATTCTATAGATCACCTGAACTTACAGTACTTTCTAGAGACGGGGCTCAAATTCCCTGGGCGACTGAGATAGTAGTGCTTTTATCGTCCCAGACTCCACCACAGACAGTAGGAAACTGCAGATATTACTCACTGCAGAGTTTGGAAGGGTCAGGTGTTGTCAATGTTGAACAGGGGTGCTCTCTCACACTAGGACTAAAATGCAAGGGAGATAGATAGAAGAGAGAGAGAGAGAGAGAGAGAGAGAGAGAGAGAGAGAGAGAGAAAGACAGAGAGAGAGACAGACAAGAGAGAGAGAGAGAGAGAGAGAGAGAGAGAGAGAGAGAGAGAGAGAGAGACAAAGAGAGAGAGAGAGAGAGAAGCAGAGGAAAAGCAAAACTCATTAAGCAGAGGCCATACAGTAGGGGTGTGGGGCTGTGCTCTCCACCACACAGCCAGGATGAGTGCGGGCAGCTAAGCCCACCCACTCACCATCCACAGTGAGGGATGACTCAGTGTCCGCTCACCACTAAACCATATGGCTCAAAACATACTGAGAGAATGAGAGAAAAAAGTAGTCTGAATGTTTTTTTTTAAACTCATTTGCAATTCTTAATTTCCTTCAAAAGAAAAGTTTTTGGGGAAAAAAATATTTGCTAAGTTGACTGAAATTCTCTTCATTATTCATGCTTTCCAGCACACCATATTTCCGACCAACCAAATAAGGAAGAAGACAGGGTAGGCATGATTTGAACTGGTTGAACTCCTCCTCTTTTACTCCAGTCGTTCTTTGTTAATTTTGTCCATCTTGCTGTGTACAGTACCTTCCAGGGATGAGATGAACCTAATTAGTTTATTCTGTGCCAGAGCTTGATGAGACAGAGATACAGAGCTGAAGAAGTACTTAATTGGAAAAGATCTTACTCTTAATTAAAGCACTCCTCTTGCAAGAGCCATTGATTAGAAAATAATATGGGAGGAAGATGTATCCACACAGCACAGAGGTTTTAACACAATATCGTTTTTTTTTTCCAGGACAAAAATGGAATCGAAGGCCACCTTTTATTTCCCCAAGTCTGAGTCGGGCTAATTAGCTTTACGCAGAGCCAGGGATTTATTTATGTGCTGGACCTTTGAAGCTCCCCACCCCCCACTGAGTTGTCTCTGTAGGCAGTGTGATTTCACGTGCTGGTTGTCTGAACTCCCATGAGAACTTCTGTGATGGCCTACTCACATCAGCAATGCAATCAACATATTTTCTGCTGTAGGTGAAGATGCAGGGGCAAATCATTTACCCCCTCAGTGCTAGGTAAAATCCTGCACAGTGACAACAAAAACAAGGGGGGGGGGGGGAGGGGGCAGATGTGACAGTGTGCGGCTATGTTACCCATTCTGTGCATACACATCAGTGCCTACCTGGCGTGTGCAGTCACAGGAAATGGTATGCTGGACTGATTTTTACAGGATGGCATGAATCACATTCAGCAGGACTGCCAGTTAATGTCATATTAGAATGCCTGAAAAGTGTGGAGCTGAAGACAAATGTTCTCAGCAAATCCATCATCTGTCTGACATGGAACATACGGCAAGATATTTAATGGAGTACGTGAATCCTAAATATGACCTTGAAGCGAAGTCTGACTTGTAGGACACTGAATGTTTTATAGAGACTTTGCCCTGCAGTTCTCTTCTTATTATGCCCTGAGAATGTCAAATTGACCATTTCCATTTAGTTTGCATGGTTTTACACATGGAAAAGACTGATACACAGGGAGGTGTTGACTGTGATTCAATTGGTTGCACTGTGTAGTTTTACAGACATCACAGTAGACAAAATACAGCTTTTGATGTTCTGTGACATGCTCATAATTTTGTGAACTAAGAAGTTCACCGTTTGTTTTGTCTCCTTTGTAATGCCACATTTAATTATCTCAAATTCTGTATCATTTCTGAGCTGAAAAGGTTTTGTACTAAAAGGTAGGAGTCCACAGTTTTTTTTTTCCCGAACGGTTGATATTTTTCCAATGGTCAATTAAATCCCACCCTTCCCTTCGTTGAGGCAGTAGTACTGTGTAGATTGGCTAAGGTTGTTCAGAACAATCCCTACCAATGTTCCCCATTTACAGTTGGGACTGAGTAGAAACTCAGAACAAACAGCTGGAGGACTGTTCGGAGGTATTGGTGGAATTTGCTCGAATGTCTATGGGATTAGAATCAGGGGCTGCAGCTTTAAGGGGTGGTCCATTAGGCTCAGTGCTCTCTGTGCGTTGTGTCAGCAGCTTCATGGTTGTGATATCAGATGTGGAGGGAAATGAGATTCATGTTCAGGAGTGCTTTTTCAGATGACCAAAGCCAGAAAGACTCACAGTATGGGCAGAAATTGCTGAGGCAAATTCCCTTGTGATGCTGTTCCTGTGTATTTGGTCATTTAGCCCCTGCATCTGCATTCCTGCATCCCCCCTCCCCCATACCCCTTAGTCCACTGCAAATCCAGTTCCCCTTCCCCATTACACATAAAGGGTTTGGGAGCACAAAGGCGATGGGTATGAGCTGCCTCTGTGAATGCTGGCAGCAGGAGGCACAGGAATGAAAATAGCTCATTATAGCCCTGGAGCTGCTGTGTAGGCCCACCACAAACTACTCACTAATCTGGCCCCTTTAGGCCGGTAGCTGTCTCAGTGGCAGTCAAAGCTATCCAGGGTGTTTATTTTCATACTTTGTGTGACCTGCGATGGTCTGGCGTTTATGCAGCATGGTAGGGGAGGCTGTTAAATCTCATGAATACTGCTAAATAGTAAAGACAGTGGATACATTCAATTTTGATGGATCTGGTCTGAAAAAACAGTTTATAACCCTGTATGAGTTCATTTTCAATGCTTAAAGAAATACATGAGCATGGTAGTGGAAAAGTTTTGTTTAATGCATAATGTAAAGTATGTAAATGATTTGGCTTGCAAATACAAAATGTTACAACTACTGCGAGGAATAATTATGCTGCAACTTGAAGTGGACTAATAAATAATGCAGGCGGACTAATGAAGCAAGGCCGTACACGTCCTCCATGTTCATACATGTTAACATAGTAGATCACGTGGAGCTTTTGTAAATACATGAAATATCACAATAGAAATATTATCACAATATTATCACAATAGAAATGCAACTACATTAATAAAGCCTCCATCCAGTCAAGTTCTCTTTCATGCTCTACACTACAGTCCAAATAAAACTGGTTGCCTTTTCACTGTATGTGTAAGGTGCAGGAGACTGCAGCCTACCTCTTGATGCCTGTGTGCTGCATCACCTCATGGCCTGATGTGCAGTGGAGGCCGGATGGCTGCTCCACACCTAATTGTCGAGGGCTCCTAGCACTGCAGCATGTGAGTGGGGCCTCGGAGGAGCTCTGACATTTACTGACATGTCAGGGATACACAGCGCTTCTAATGAAAGCGGAGCAGGAAGCTTCTGAAGAGATCAGTAATCTTGACACGTGTGGATGCAGCTCTCTGTTCTCGGAGTCGAGGAAATGGTTCTTGGAGTCGGGATGAGGGCGCTGACATGGTGAATTGCTGATGTAGTGGAAGTAGCATATTAACAACATGTCTAAATCCTAGCCTTAAAAAGTGCACTACGCTCCAGTGATTTCCTGAATCCCTTAGTCGTGCACAGACATGTGGAATTGTGTGGTCAGAGCAAATTAATTTTGTTGAGCCAGAAAGGGATTTCACGGGGAATGTAATTTATTTTTTCCAACGCAATTTGCTCTTACACTGTTTGTGGCATCATGCTGTGACCGTCCGTCCGTCATCCAAAACACTAATTGTGGTTGAGCTCAACCCTGCAAACAAATAAATGAGTAGTGAAATTGCCTGCAAGGTCAGGCAGCCCTAGTTGTTACTTAATCCACTTAGTCTGTCATGAAAGCCATATTTTCTTGGGATAATATTTGCCCAAATTTGACTCTACACTTGTTTAGTTTGGTCGTGACATTAAAAGCCACTGGTTTTTAACCTGCAGCCTCCCTCGTAATTCCCTGTGGTGCACCCCTCTAGTAAAAGACATCAGTCTTTTTTCTCAGCAGGAGTCTGCTTACAGTACTTAGGCAGACAGATCCTCCTTGGTGAGCAGCAGCCTGCAGGCTGCAAATACTGCTGTCCCTAGTCACCCAGATGTGGCCAGGGACTGGCTGAGCTGGCCCTTCAGTCTGACAGGGTCACAGTGGGGTCTGTGTACTGCGCAGCAGCAGCCTCTCTCTGCCATCCCACATTCACTGCATCATTACTGGTCTGGAAACATCCCTCAGGATGTAGCCAAACAGGTTGGGGACTGGTACATAAAGCATGAGACAGACTAGCAGGGTGCCTGTACATGTCTTCAAAGAGACGTGTGTGTTTTCCTCCTTGGTGTTGTGCAGTTTCTTCCACAGGCCTTCTAACAGAAGATGTCATTAGATATCACTGCAAGAATGTAATTTCTGATATTTAGCTCTGTGTATGCTTCTGTGAAGACTGGAGGCTTTCTACAGCAAAGGCTGATATAAATGAAATGTGATATTATTAGCTTATATTTCACATGGTTGAGGTGTGAGATTGATTATGTTGCACGTTGCGGTGATAAAGAGTCAAGAGACAATGATTCATTTACCAGTCAGCATCCCGATGTATGTGTATATTAATTACAGCCCACACTGCCTTATATTTTACGCAGTAAATTGTACTTTCTCTGTTATGTTCTATGTTAATTACTCTATGAATGAAATGTGCACAGAAACACATCTGAAAGATTACAGGTTCAAAGTGAATTTTAATATTCTGTTTTAGCGTAGCAAAAAGAAATAGGCCAGTAACTATCTAATTCAGTGTGTCATGTTTAGTAGAGTAAGGTTAGTATGTCGAGTCTCTAAAAAGTATGGTATCTAATATCAAGCACAATATATTATGTGTGGTTAAAACTGCTGCGTCTGTCTCATTAATCATTACCCAACTTGCTGCAGTCTGAAATTCTGTGCTCTGTAAGACCTCTGTGCAAAGCTGGAACTGGCAAGTGAAAAGAGAATCATTCATATGCATTATGCCTACAGGGGACTCTTAACAGATGAGATCAGACACAGTTTAAACCTGGAATAGTTTTTCCTTGAACACATACAATATTTGCACAAGTCAATCAAATATTGAAACAGAAGCCTCTGCTGAGTGCCCCAACATGGAATTCGACTATGGGGTTGGTGATAAATCACACCTCTCTTTTACAATGCAAATGCACTCTGGTACAGAGAGCCATTATGCTAATTGAATGACATATTTAATAGGTGATTGCTAGAGCGACGTTTGAAGTAGGTAAGAGGTAAGGATCCAGCTCCCTCTAGTTGACATTATTATCAAAGAATTTAACTCCACAAAATAGCATCAAGCCAAGAAGGGATATGGAATTTGACAGGGCGTCTGCATGATTTCTTTTTGGTAGGGGGGGTTTGGGGAAATTTGATCACTGCAACAGTTTTGTCATAGTGTAATCAATAAGCAGGAAGAGTGGAGTACCTTATTGATTGCACACTGATGGCTTCTTTTGTTTCACTTAATCATAAGTACAGTAAAGAACTGAGTGTAACACTGACTGTTAAGGGCGAAAAGGAAGGACACAAAGTATCTGACATACTACATAGTCAGTATTAAGATATGAAAATTGGAAACTTAATGGCTGAACTTTGTGAGAGTGCTTTGGGATGTGTACGTTATGTAAACAGGCACTATTTACAACACTATTACCGCACTGCTTGTAACTTGCCAAGATGGCTGTTAACTTTACAATAGCTATCCCATGTCTCAGTTGTGGTAATGATACACCACTCATAAGTAGCAAGTGCCAAGTACGGCTACTCTTTGACTTTCTAAATATACGCAGCATACCAAAGCTTTGGTAACTTTTTCTTGTGGCGGTGTTCCTCTCTATTTCGTTGGCCATATGTCTATTGATTGGACATGATTGCTCTGTGTAGTTTGTATCTCTGTTTCATGGGCCCCGCCCTCCTTATTCCACTGTGGGACCATGGTGCACCTCTGAAGAAACCCAATCTCTGCCCCCTCTCCCCTTGCCCTCCAAGAGTGCACAACGGAAACCACCCCGTCAGCGATCGTTTGGGCTGTTCAGCCTCAGGCTTCCGATGACCCACCCCTTCCCACAGTTCCCCCTCGGGGCGCTATAGAGACGCTCGTATCTGGCCGCCAGTCGCTGCTATATTTCTGACTGTGCTCTTGTGGCTGGTCCATTTTGAAGAGCTCTCCCAGAGCACAAAGACCGTGGTAGCGGTACCAGTGATACTGCTAGGGTTATTTGACCGCTAGTTTGGTGTGTCTGTCCACGGAGGCCATGGGTACCCCTGAGGAGGAAGAGCAGCCTCGGCCGTCCGACATCACGGTCTTCGGGGCCAACTGCACCCTCCACGGCCTCAGTCACATCTTCCTCCCAGGCGGTGTGACCATCCGTCGCCTGCTTTGGGCCGCAGCCTTCCTCTCCTCGCTCTCTATATTTCTTTACCAAGTGGCAGGCGCCATTATCCAGTACTACCAGTACCCTCATGTCACCATCCTGGATGAGATGGACAGCCCAGTCATGCCCTTCCCCGCAATTACCATCTGCAACTACAACAGCTTTCGTAAATCGAAAATACGACGGAACGACCTGTTCTGGATGGCCGGGCTCCTCGGGGTGGAGCAGAGCGACTTCGATGACTTCATGGCTGCCCTTGGCCAGCCGGTCGAGGAGGGCAAGTTCTTCCCCAGCAAGACCTTCAACATGCTGGAGTTTGTGCAGCGCACCAGCCACAACATAGATGAGATGCTGCTGGACTGCAAGTACCGGGGCAAGGAGTGTGGACCGGAGAACTTCACCACTGTGAGTCAGGGTGCTGCTTGGAATTGTGCCTTCAGTTCTCTAGTAGGGCATTGTGTTAATAGTCATGTGTTAACATAGGGTTGTTGATTTCAAGCTCAGGTTTACAGAGCTTCTGCAAATAGTTTTTAAGCTTTATCATCATATGTCACAGAAGTTTAATTTAAAATCAAATATAAGGCATGATCAGGATACTCTTTTACAGATAATTGGTTGGTTGCTGAATAGTGAACAGTCGGATGTGCCTTGGGGAACTGCAAACCACCATATATTAGTACATCATTCCAGTTTTTTCCCCATAAATGATCTTCAAGTATTTGTTCATTCTATCGCGTAAAGTGGTCACCTCTGGCTTTGTTCTCCCTCAGTGCCGAGAATGCCTCGTGCAAAGAGGTTACGTGTCGTAGGCTATGAGTCACTGGGTGTCTGACCTTGACCTTGGGAAAGTATTTCAGCTTTTGTGTCCATAGACTTAATGAATTTAAATATCAGAATGGACAAGTACATTAGTGAACTGATAATGAACGTCATCCAGTAATTTGCAGTCTAAGTGTACTTACACACTTGAATCTGAAGTGTTATATTTTACTTGAGTAGACATAAAATTGCTTAATTTCAGAATTTAATCTACTTGTCACTAGATGCTTCACATCCCAGCAGTGGGAAAAATAGGGAGAAAGGAAAGTGTGTGTGTGTCTGCTCCATTTTGTGTGTGTGTGTGTGTATGTTGATACAGACGGATGCTCAGTGTTGCCCAGTGCGGCACTGGAGGAGTTTGCTCATTGTCGAATGGTGCTCCAGCATTACTTGCTTCTGGCATATGAAGACTGATCCTTGCCTGTTAGCATACAGACAGCCTTTTAAGGAGCACTTGAGGGCTGATTTGAATCTCAGTCAGAGCCATGCAGGTATTATGCCCCCTCCTCTCTAACCACAGCAGACTGATGTCTCCATTCCTGAGGCACTTAAAAATGTTTTCAGGTCCGCAAAATCGCATCACCTGGGCGTGTTCTCCAGCTTTCAAGTGCACACATTTTTTTCACCAGTCCACAGAAGTAACTGTGTGGCTTTGAAAGAGATAAGCTCTTCAAAACATAGAGTCGCAAGTACCATCTGGCCATCCTCAATAGGAGTTAACGCTGAACGTAATGCTGTGCATTTTGAAGCTAACATATCACATGTTCAGTCCCAGCGTCCTCAACCCCTCACAGCCTCACAGTCATGCACTGAATTAATGTCAAAAATTAGCAATAGCCACATTGTATGTAATCATGTATGTTTTTCCAAATTAGTTATGTTGAAAATAAAACATATTCAGCTGAAAACATTGATTACTAATTGAACATTTATTCAGTATTGTTTTATATGTTCTAAGACTAATGTCTTCATGCAGTATTACTATATGTGAAATGGGGGGTGCTAATGATAACAGTTCACCCAAATTTCTGATCTCAAGCCTGCCTTGTTTGTATTAGAGTACTGGCTGTCAGCAGACACCACAGGGAACTGTTCACCTCCAGCAGCAAGTGCAGAGGAAGGATTGCATTTCAATGAAATGGGTCATTGATTTGAGAAATGAAAACCTAGCACTGCCATCAGTTTATTGCTCAGGACATTGTGGGTGGAAGATGTGTCGATGCTGCTCCATTGATGTAAAATTAAGATTTCTCTTTTTTAAGAAGTAGAATGCTAAAAATGTAAGAAGCAGAAAGTTTTTGCCAACAAGATAAGCCAAACCTCATCTATGAAAGCCATCTACTCTTTCTTCATCATGAGCTGTTTATCATAATTAACTTTTATTTCATAGTGTGCCATAAGTCTGCCAAGCTGGCTGTCATATCAACTGTGGAGTTTGCCAATATTACACCAAAAGAAATCATTCGTTTTTTGCTGTCTTGAGCCAGAGTGGTGTTGTGAAAGAGATTTTGAAGTAAATGACAGGACTTGTGTTGGCTGAATGACAGGACTACACTTGGCTGAATCTCCCCCGAGCTACAGCTGCCCTATGTGAAGCTGAGATGTGTGCAAGGGGAAGAGCTCTGCAATGCCATTCTTTTTTCACAGCATTCTCTGGTCCTTTCTTTATGCGCCTTTCCACTGCCATTTATTTCTACATGAGAGGCCCCGCGGGGCAACTACATACACGCCCACCACCCCCCCCCCCCCCCCCACCCACCAACTGCCCCCGCCCCCTCCCCCCACCGCCACCACCTCCCCGTATCCCTATCAACCTGTGCTCCCTAAGGACGGGACCCGTGGTGCTGGTGTTCCCAGTACACACTCACAACCTCCTCTCCGTCACATCATATGAGATGCAGGGCAGAGCACAGTGTGGAACTAAACCATTATGCTCTGCATTTATTTCATTCTCCGGCCCTGGCATGGCTTGGCAGAATTGTATCCAGTGCCTGCCATGTCCTTGGGACAAAACCGACGGGTTTTCAGCTGAATGTCAGGAATTTGAGCCCCACTGGTGGCCTAAGTATAGAGGAACCTCATTAAAAATGTATGAAGCTTTGCCATGCCTGCATTTAAATCCTCAAGATATCCCAGCTGACATAATTGAAGGAGCACTGAGCGGAGCTCATACCAATAAAGCGATAGAGAGGGGACTTTGGTATGGCCAAGGGTTGATCACCAAGAGGAATACGGGGTTTCTGTGTGGGCCATGGTGGGTTTCATGCATGTTATATTTAAGCTTGTAAATGGCCTTTGCCATACCTTTGTAATGCTGTTGTCAGCCTATATCCCCCTCTGTGTGGACTTGCTGCGTGTTTAGTAGCCAAATAATTTTGTGCGGAATTGTTATTTTTTCGTGTATTATTTACAGTTTTTCTTGATTGCTTTGATGCAGCAGTCAACTGAAACTCCACATTTTCAAAACAGTCAACACACAGGGCTAAACAGTGCCACGGTGGTCAAAATTACACATTTTGTTTGCAAAAGGCTCTAACCATGCCAAAAGGTTTCAAATAT
>CM050221.1:18340000-18530000 GCA_027475355.1 Coilia nasus | reverse complement strand
AACGGTTTCCCACCCCTCACCTCAGTGTTCCTAAAGAGATGCAGTGAGTAGTCCACAAGATGTCACCCTGCACAAGGGAAGGTAATGGGAAAGCTGGCTGCTAGGCTTTAAAGAAAGAACTGTTTAAATCCTACAGCCACATCAGGTACATTTATGTTTAAATGTCAGTCTCAAAGTAATCTGTCAACTGTGTGTGTGTGTGTGTGTGTGTGTGTGTGTGTGTGTGTGTGTGTGTGTGTGTTTGTTTGTTTGATTGTTTGTGTGCGTGCGTACGTGTGTGTGTCTGTATGCGTACACATCTCAGAGATGGAGAGATACAGTGAATTGTTTAAAGAAGATAATGAAGGAGAATAAGACATAAGCACACATCCTCCTACGCTTAGACTCTGTGGGCTAATGGTTTTCTTTGTCCAGAAATGTTTAGTACCCTGACAAGAGAATGGTTCTGGCCTCTCATTTACCCAGCCAATGGAATCACAGCATTTTAATGAGACTCCTGCCCAAGCCAACTAGGGTGTTATGGTGATTTTTCACTGGTTCTGTCGTGTCAAGAATGAGTTTATATGAAATACTACATTTTTTGGTCTTCTTACGGTGCAAATTAAAATATGTTGTAAAAATGGGGAAAAATACAAAAGCAAAAAAAATTACCATTTAGGAAATAAAACGTTTGAAACAGCCTAAATCAAGCCTTTGCACACAGTCAGATAAATGGGGGGATTTCAAGCTCATAATTCGCTTCCCTATCCAGCAAATTGCATTTTTAATTACAATTCCCAGCTATTCAACAGCCCCTGAAATTAGATTTGGTTTTGTGTGAATGCAGTCCTTTATTTGGCCCAGAACTGGCAGTGGAGTGGGGGTATTCTTCCTAATGAGTGGTTAGTCTAATCTGGTCTCCCTTATTCTGCCACTGTCAGTCCTTTGGATGCCCACCAGGGGGCCTACCAGCCAGGTCCATGACGATACAGGACAATACTTCCCATAAAGTAACACTAAATGGCTGCCAGAACTGAATCTTTACAGCTGTTTCAATTATTCAAGCAGGAATCAACGAATGCCTTAAAAACAGTGGCAACGTACATAACATAATAAAGCATTTAGTTTTCGCAGCTTTTTAAAAAGTTAGTTCTCACAGAGTAGTCTGTGTAATGTGAATGTTATAAAGCACATTTAAGTACAAAAGTACTTTAGTACCAAAGTTATATAGATTAAACAAAATATCATTATGACAGCAATATAAAACAAGATAAGCACTCAAAAACATACAAAAGAAAGTACCAGAAGAAAATAATATACCAATGACACAAAGAAAACAAATAAACAACAATAATAATAACAATAAAATCAATAGTAATATTGATAACAATAAGAGAAGAAGAAGAAGCAGAAGAAAAAGAAAAAGAAAAAGAAGATTATTATTATTATTATTGTTGTTGTTGTTGTTGTTTAATTGTAACTATATAATAATAATTAGCACAAGGCTTAAAGAATTGAAAATCTTTGAGAAGCAGTTCATTTGACAATAGCCTTCTCTGATGCATTCATTCGTTACTTTGCCATTCTTAACCCAAAATTACAGCAACTTTGAGCAGGTTTTCCAACATTCATCACAGAACTGTAACTAATTTTCTGAAGGTCAGCATTTGCAGTGCATGAGTTTGTGTATCCTTATCTCACATATATCACTTTCTTTTAGTATTTTATTTGTCAATAACTTCTGCAAGTCCTATGGGCATGACATAACAGAACAGTAAATTCCTGATTCTGCCCTGCCAAGATTCTGGCCCTCAGAAACCTCACTCAATGAATTTGAACTGTATAAACTATAACTACAGTGAAGTCTTCTGACTGCCAAGGAGAAGTGTGGTAGGGAATGAAGTATGGATGAACTGAACCTTTGGTATTAGATGGTGATCAGTTCTACCAACAGTATGCTCCATTCAGCGAGGGTGAGGCCTGTAAGAAAGCTATGTAAACCTAAACATTTGGCAGAAAAGATGGATTTTTATGATTAAAACTAAGATGACTTCAGAGACAGTGGATTGACTGTAGATGATTTCTGTTTTACCATTATGTCCACTTTCATGTTTAACCAGGCATTTTTTTATTGGCTTCATGGGTGGCAGTGATGATGGCACTGTCACGTGTTAGACTGTTACTGGCCTGTGGGACAAAGTCAGGCCTTTCTTCTGTAATATGTGACATTATAAGACACTTAACTAAGCTACCTGTCACCTGCACATTACCACTGTACCTGAGGTTATGCGTGCACCTACACTTATAATAGCAATAAAATAATAACATGGAAGTTTCATTGCATGAACCCGAGCTACTCTGGTCACCCCACAAACACCGGTATGGAACTCTTATCATGGTAAAATCCCTCAAAATATTTACTGGGTGAATGGATTACATCAAGCATGACATGCCCTGCACAAAAAGTGTAAAGTTGATCAAGGAAATCTGCCTGGATTGGTTGGTTCTGTTTCATTTCGACTCAGTGAATATATATATATATATATAGTCACTGTTTGGATGAGTGCTAAACATTATACCAGATATGCATGTAGACAAAAGCTTTTAGCACGCTATGGCAGATTTGGATATGGGGAATTTAGGCAGCTGACCGTAAAAAACAAAGTCAAATACAGTACTGTTGTTTGATGATTTGCTAATTTGCATCATGTAAATGATAACATGTAAATGATAACATGTAAATGATAACATGTCAGTATGGGGAATGAGTGAGAATGAGGCGGGCCCCCTGAATACTTATTTGTGAGTGAGGCGACCTGCAGCCTGCTTAGAAGACCTTACACTAAGAGGGAAAAGGGGAGGGGACAGGCACAGGTGTAAATGAAGGGGAGAGGACAGGTGTAAATTAACCCCACTGGGTCCCAAAGTAGGTGGCTGGGGGTCCCTTAGTTAGTGAACCCCCATCTTTGCAAGCCACTCCAGGCTGCTGATGCAGTTAGTAAAACAGACATGAGAAATGTTCACATTAACCAGAAAATATTTCTAATTAATTGAATGGTCACCCCACATTGTTGGTGTACTTGTATCTAGGTCTTGTAGTTTAAATAGCTATCCTTGCATCTGGATATTCAAGTACAAAGTACTGATCAGTCCCTCCCTGCTTTGTGTCAACTTCAGTGCAATTGTGAATGATTTTTCTTTGTCATTAAAAGTACTGTGAAGAAAGATATTTTGTTAAAGCCAGATATTAAAAGATGTGTGTTTGTTTAATGGTTTTTGTCAGTGTTAGTGGATGCATCAGTAGATCTGTGATGAGTTCTAGAGTGAATGAAGTGGCAAAAACCTGGGGTGTAAGCTTAAGGGCCAGATGGCTTTTGCCCCTCATTTTAGGTGTAAGACATGCTGGGCTTGTTTCCAAAAATCAGCGTGAAATGAACCAAAGTGCCACACAAGGTATGAGGTGTGGTTTCATTATGGTTTACTGGGGCAGTTGCAGAACAAAGTAATAAGGTAAAAGCTTCAAGCCAAATTCCCATCATGTTGTTCAAACACAGTGTATGCTACATAACATTATTAGGTATTCAAGGTCATTGCATAAACTCCTGTAGTGGTGATTTTAAAACCAACATTAGAAGTTGATGAGTAACAGAGGTACTAGCTCTCTGACATTCTCCATATGCCTCGGATACACACTTACGCAGACGTGTGGCTTACAACAACATATAAGATTCTGTGAACACCTGCGTTTAGCTGTGATTTCTGTTCTACTGGCTGAATTTCATGATTCTGCCTGTGTTTTTTACACTGTTATAGCCGTAGGGCCCTACGTGAGTGGAGGTAGGTTAAGGTTGAGGTGAAGCCACATGACGGAATAATGTTCAGTTAATGAAGGCATAGATTCTGTGTATTAATTGAGCAACCCTCTCTGGTGAGATTAGGTCGATTTAAGGTCCTAAATGTACGTTTTGATATCAGGCATGCCCTGATACCAAAGTAAGCATTTGTTGAATCGCCAAGTGTAGCTTTTCATTTTTTTTTTTTCAATTTTAACTCATCCAGTGTGTAAATGTGTACTTACAATGTGGCTCTATGCATTTACTACATGATTAGAAATACTGTTAGCAACAGCTACTTCCCACATTAACCTCCTTCATTGTGGTGTCAGCAAACTGGCTTGATTATAAGCAGAATTTGTCATAATTTTATCTAGTAAAGCGTGGCATGAATCACATGTCTTGCATGAGCCACAAGTCTAAGTGAGGATGCGGGAAAGATATCTGGGGTGAGTCAGACAATAGCTATACAGTATATGCTCTGTACATATGGGCCACATGGTCACAGAGTTAATGGAAAAAGGTGTGAATTTCACTACTCTAATGACGCTATTAAAATTCTCTCCAAGTGCAGAGACTTAATGAGGCCTACTAGCCAACATTTTAGTATTCCTTGTGCACTCTCTCCTGATATGGACTGGGAATGTTTATGAAGGCAGAAGGATAGAATGCCTCCTGACATTTGATCTGTAGAGATGGCTATTTTATATACATGTGCATCCATGCCTATCCAAAATGGTTTAGGAATAATATTAAAACTTTAAATGTTCTCATTAAGATATCCCACACCGTTGTTCTGTTCTGATCTGTTCTGTTCTGTTCTGTTGTGTTCTATTCTGTTGTGTTGTTGGGGTTCTATTGCTGTGATACATAAAACATTATGTATTTAGCAGTTTGTGCATACTGTGAATAAGAATGTGTTAGGCAGATGATTTATAAACATACGGTATATAAGGGACTATGATGTGAAGTGGTTTTAAGTTGCACAAACACAAAACATTATGTTAGAGACTATTTTCATGCTTGTTAACAGTGACAGCGAAATTTAATGAAGTTTAATTAATTAGGAAATAGTTTTCTTAGAGAAAATAGAGTTATGGAGACAAATTGCAGTGAGTTATGGGGATTTGTGTAGTCAGACATTGCATGGGGTAGTAATGAGAGAAAGAGGTAGACCGCTCCCCGATGAGAGCTTCCACCTTGATGGAGGGACTGCAGGCTGGGCCACCTTTTATCCTCTGCTAATTAGTGCTAATTAGGCCCAGCTGCCGTCCCTAATCTCATTGGTATGGTGGGACAGGGCTTGGCACAGCATCTCCCTCACATGCCCCCCACACGTCTGGGAAAACTGCGATCGCTGTCCGTGGTGCTGAACCCTCATTTGTCATGCTGCCTGAGTCAGGAGTGCTGCTGTGGTAGTGTTAATGTTTGTGGGTTTGACATTCAGTTCCAAACTGAGAAATGTAGAGGATATTTGCATGTCTTTTGTTTATATCTTATTTATCTTTAATGAGTACATCAACGTCTTTAAAATTGAAACGTACAAGAAAATGAAATTTGTGTTTACATAGGTTTATGATTTTTATTTTTGGGGTTGTGTTTGTTTTATTCAAATGAAAAAATATTCATACACTATTGTAGCCCTCATCCGGGTTATTGAAATAAATTTCAGTATTGCGATGTTAATACATACACCAGGCAAGAAACACTCATACAGGTTGGGGAAACTGGACTGAAGTCTAGACTGTTGTCAACATGATGTGGAAGGATGTGCGGTGCATATGCAACACAATCCAAGGCCAACACATTTCCAGCATTTCCAGCATTATCAGCAACACTCAACCAAGATGTATCAAGTCAAGCACACAGCAGCCATCAAAAACTATTGTGTACACAATCAGATGTCTCAACTAGCTCTGAGAAAAGATAGAACAGGCAAACAATGCATTACATGCTAGTAGTAATACAGTCTGTAGTTACATACATGGAAGCATAATTACACATTATACTGTTCTACAGGGATACTGTAATTTATTTTCATTTTCTTAAGACAGTGTATGCATTTCAACATTTCCAATGATGTTAATCTCTAACCATGGTGACATTTACATGTGTAGTTGCTGAGGGTCAGTCTTTTAAATCCAGATCTTACCCTACATATTAACTAATTTATTTGTTCATCCACACTGACTGAGGTTGACTGTGTTTCTGTAGCTTGGCTGAGAATGTAAACCAATTGCCTTCATTGTGTCATGACTAATGGTTTGCACACTCTTTGTTGCTACTGTAATTTTAAAACAGTACTGGCCCCTTCGTTCTGTTGTGCCTTTTATTTATTTGTTTGTTTATTTATTTATTTATTTATTTACAAAATGAAAACTCTGCTTCAGATGCTCAGGATTGTATTTTGGATATTACCCCGGGCATGTCAGATATGTCAGAACATTGGAGATTTGCTTAGGTAATTATTTACATACTTCTACTGCAGTTTGTTTATGTAATGATGGCTTCATTGTATAATATATGCTCACCTCTATCCTCAGATGCGTCACCTCAGCCAGTGGCGGTTGAAGCTCTTGTCTCTGGGGTGTTTTAATGTTGCGCATAACTAGTTTAATGGACTGCTTTAAATCAGTGAGTCATTTATAACACAGATATCATGCTCACAAATTCAGAGGCCAAACTTCCAAGCTTCCAAGCTTCCAAGAAAGCTGGCTCCTGTATTTGAAGGTGCACTCCATATGAAAGTCAATTTTGACTAAAAAAGACGTGGAACCAAAGATGCTTTTGTCTCGTAGCTGTCACCTCCACCAATACTGTGTCTGCACCATTCATCAAAAGCTAGACTCTGTCAATGACCTTTCTTTAAACTACAGTCTTCAGTAAAATCCACTTTATGCTTTGCAAGCATCATTAATATTACTGATGTGCACAGATCATAATCAGAAAAATAGCTTTTTTTGAGTGAAGGGAAAGTAAATCAAGCAAGCATGTCAAAACTGTGCAGGCATTTTAATGTATAGAAGTTATTTTTAGTTAATTTTTTAGTTTTTAATTTAATTTTTTAAACAACTGTGCATGTAAAAAATATGTTGGCCTCTGGTTACATTTTTGTTGCTAGAAGAAAGAGTATGTGCCCAGTATAAAGGAGTGGTGTCTCTGGTGTCCTATAGCCTGGAAACAAAATTGCTGTGGTATAAATTTCATGCGTGCCTGTTAAAAGTTCTTGCTTGCTCAGTTTGGACAGATATAAATGTAGAACCCTGCACTGACATTTTTTTTTTTTTTTTGTAATGGGCGTATTTTCTACCAGACCAGTCACAGCCATCAGGTTGTAGAAAGCATAGAGTGCACCATTTATAAAGACACGCTAGACCCAAATTTCTGGTTTTATTGGATTTATTAATTAATAACAACAGACAGACAGACAGACAGACAGACAGACAGACAAGGGAGAGAGACAGACACGACACAGAGAGAGAGACAGAGGCAGAAAGGGTAAGTAATTGGCCAAGAGTATCTTTGCTATTTCTGTAAGTTATTCTTTGAGGCAGTGGACCAGTTGGAGTGACAGGTCAGACTTTGGCTTAACAATTTGTCATTGTCTTCTGTTGGCCATCTCCCCTGTAGGTGTGCTCTCAGGGTGCTCTGGCCAATTTTGTATCACTTCCTGGTGCTGTCTAATCTTTGCCAAAAAGCTAACATAAGAAGGTTACATTTCATTAGGTTCACAAACACCACAATATATACGTCTATGATCCACTCTGTTATGGGAAATGTGTTAACTAGCACTGAGAAAAGAAAAAAATGTCCCTGTAGGGTTTGGTGAATATTCATTTACCATGTTACTGCCAGCAAAGTTCATTAAGTTTTAGTGTCAATTTTTTATCTTGTATTCCTATTAGCAATGACCCTAATCCAGCAACAAGTCACATTTAATAACTACAGCAGTTAATACATTGGTTTAACTTTCATCGTGTACATTTGCTGGTTCTTACTGGTGCTTATTTGTCTGCTTCTGCAAAGTAGTTTTGAGAAATGGCCATGCTTTTAAATGTAAAAAATCACCAAAATGACATTGCCATGTGTCATTTCTTGCAGCAATATCCTCATTCAGCAATACACCCACTCAAAAGACTGCTCATGGTGATGTGACTGTTATTTGAAATCTCAACAAGGCTATTACATTTTAAGCCCCCTCCAATCAATATGAAGCACTTTGGTTAGCATAAATCCTCACTGATCATTGCCTTGTCCACTACGCCTTCACACGGACACACCAGAGCCGTACAGTCAGTCAGAGGCGTTATCATCATTACCCCTGATTGGGAAAGGACAGTGGCGACAGCTGAAGTAATGAATCCCCCACTCATCAAGACCCTGTGCTTAGAGACCTGGTAGTAGATGGCAGCTAATATATGTGCTAATTTACATCTTTTGATTTCACCGGGGAGGAGATCGTTCCCGAAGTAAACCCTGCGGATATACTGCTGCCATCCTAATTAAGCAACATACTGCAGTTAGACTGATTGAAGTTGGGAATATATAAATATGTGCCTCACTGTACTTGTCTTTGAAAGATTACAGAGAGTGACTGGAGAAGGTAATTTAAAAAACTCCTGTGACTCCGAGCAATTTATGAACAGATACTTTCATTAGAGTGGTCCAGTGAAGTGTGAGAGCCCCTGTAATTGAGAGCAGAGATGTTGGAGATGTCTCAGATTGTAGACCATTTTATGGTGCCGGAACATGTTTTCTAAGACCTCGAGTCTTATTGTCGTTTGTTTATCCTTTGAAGCCCTTGAGGAGATTAATGTTTTGCTTGACCAAGACTTTGGAACATCAGCTGAACAAAGACAACCAAGATTAATAACAAGACGGTGTATGTGGCGTGCTGTTAGTTGCAAAACAGTTAAGAGAAGTTGTGTTTTCCTTTTTCTTTTCAGTGAATCAGGCAGTACATTTTGAGGTTATATTCTATGGGCTTGATCTGATTTTTATTAGCATGTATTGGGGGTCAAATAAAAAATGCATGCTCAGATATTGTACACCTCTCCTTATGTTTGCATTGTCCTTTAGATGTAGGAAGAGATTTTTTTAAAAGCTCTGCAGATGGTTTGATATTTTATATTCAGTTCAGGTGTTCTTGTGTTGCTCAGTAAGAAGTAGGTCATTTGTAAACAGCAGAAGGTCTAAACAGCCCTCTGGCATCTACAGGTGCCCCAGGCGAAGCACATTAGTCATTAACTGCAGGGGCTGGTGCAGGTCCTACAAAGGCATCTCACATTGCTGTCAAAATGGAACAAGCTGAACACATTAAAGAGACCTCTCTTGTTCTGTCAGCTGTACTTTCCAAAAAAAACCTTTAAAAGTGATGGAAATGACAGTTCTCTATGTGTGCAAGTGTGTGTTAACAGAATGGTAGACGAGATTTAAAAAAAAAACATGCAGTACAGTGTTGCTGTGGATTCGCCTTGGAAAGTTGTCGGGTGGCCTTTGGTTTATCTTTGTGTTTCACATCACATGTCGCACAAATCAAAAACTTAGCTATAGTTCCTAAAAAAGACAACTCAGCCTCTGTGGCTTTTCACGATCCAAAGACAGTATTTCTATTTATAGGACAGTGTTTCTTTTTTGTTTTCTACATTTGATCCTGTTCGACAGGTGGGCAATAGAGAAGAGCTGAAAGTTTGCCTTTATATTCACCCAAACACGTGTGCCTCAGTACATCTCTGAAGGTGTATTTTGATCCAAACTCCTGTAAACTCCCTTGTGATTGCACAGCATATGTTTTTTTGCTTTTAGAGAGTGGCTAATTATGATAGATAGTTTGTTTGCAGCTCTCAATCAATGAGCTGTGAGGCAGTGATGGATGAGCAAGCTCGCCCTCCCATGACAGAGGATTACATTATGGAGCAAACATGAGTGGAGATCTCCCTTAGTGATTTTTGACTCTGTTTGGCCAGAGATTGTATCATTGCCATTCATATTCTTGCTTTGACAGAAAAACATTTTGCTCTCCAACCCCCGCCCCGGCTCCCTCTTCCATCCCTCCCCATCACCTAGAAGCGACTGGCAGAGAGAAAATGTAGCTTTGTGAGCCTGCAGCAAACCCACCAACAAGAAAAGAAAAAAAAAAATATCAGAGAGGGAGGGGTTGGGCTCTCAGAAGCACTCTCCACAAAAGGCAAAGCTGGAGGTATCGTGGATCCATTGCTTTACTTGCGAGAAGGAAGGTGAAGTCAAGAGAAGTGTATTCTGATTACCAAGCTTTTGTCTGAAGTGGCTCCCTTGGTTTTCCACATTGCCCCTGGGAACCTGTGGACTAATAGCCGACACTGAAGATTTAATTCCTCTGCCTGCCACTCTGGGCTGGGAGCGCGGTAACATTTTTTTCCTCTTCCAACTGTAGATGTTTTTAGTGATTCCTATTTTTTATGGTTTTGCTGATTTTCTGATACTTTTGCATAATAATAATTATTATTCATTAGTCCTATCCATTCATAATTCTTTGACTGTTGGTTTTTTGTTATATGGCATAATTTCGGTAGTGACTCTCAAAGAGAGCTGTTGTTTACTGTAGTGAAATTTATTGAGACTGAATAGCTTGGTACTGACAATGAGCAACAGAAAACTCTCTGTGGTACCGTAAGAGAACTACCAATGTTATGCATTTGTTCATGAGACTATTTTTGAGAACTGAGCTCCCACACCTTTACTGCAAAATGCATATTGCATGACGCACACGCATCAGGATAAACACCAGCAGGATGGTACTCGGCATAGTGTCAAATGAACTAAATGAGGAGATGGATCTATCCAATCATGCTTCGGGGAGAGCCACTCACCATGCTGGGAGCACGGCTCTGAAGAGCACCCTTAAAGACATCACTGTGGAGTTTGTGACCAGGACAAAGGTGCATGGGCTAAAGTACATCTTTTCCAGGGACAAGTCCAAACTGCACCGTGTCCTGTGGCTGCTCGCCATTTTTGTGTGCATTGGGCTCCTATGCACCTGGTCATGGAACCGCATCCTCTACCTGCTCTCCTTCCCGGCGGTCACGAAGATCCACATGGCGTGGGCGTACAACATGACCTTCCCAGCGGTGACCCTCTGCAACCAGAATTTCTTCCGGGTGTCAGGGCTGACCCAATCTGACTTGTATCACAGTGGCTACTGGATGGACATTATACACCAGAACCACTCGATTAACCGCAGGAGCATGGCCATGCTGAAGCACAGCGCCCACCACGACCGCCTCCTGCGCCTGCTGGACTTCTCCGACTACAGCCCGCCGCCGCTGTCCTGGCACCCCTTCAACACCACCGAGATGATTGGCCGCCTCAGCCACCAGCTAGAGGACATGCTGCTTGAGTGCAAGTTCCAGGGAGAGAACTGCACCCACAAGAACTTCACCCCTGTAGGTAGACAGTGAGAAATTAACGACACGGTCAACATGTCTGGTGAGAGGTTTGTGGTGTTTAGCAGTCAGTCAGAGGGCATCACCCATGACCTTGCGGTGACATATTGATTGGCTGTTTGACTGAATTGTGAATGGTTCACAACCTATGTGTTTTTTGTATCTTATAGGCAGGGCTAGGTTTCTGCATTAAATCTATTAGTGGTGTAGTGCACACACTGAGACAGAGGTAGAGGACTGTGAGGAGCTGTCGGCTGACTATGACAAAAAGTGTTTTGCATTAAACTTCCAGACTGCACCTTTAAGGCTTCCTGCCTTCTCAGCTAAGTCAAGGAGATTCATGACACTGTAGAACACGTCAGCAGGCGGCTTTTATTAAAGGGAGACATGTTAAGTCCACATTTCACGTTTCAATTAGGCTGTTCATCAATGAATCATGAATATTTTAGTGGAAGTGGAGCAAGTTTTAATTAGATATGCCCACCAAACTTGAGTAAAGCCATGTATCAGGGAGATGCACTTGACATGTTGTTTATATGGTTGCCCTCAGGGCCAAGAATATCATTATGCTACTCAGCAGTTTTCCCAGGTAAGCCAATTCTCAGGCAAACTTTTTATAAGCACTCATATTGGAGTCATAGTTTTAGTGAAGGTAGATTTAAGTTGTTTGGATCTTGTTTACATTTTAATTTATTTATCCTCCTATATAATTTATTCATACATTGCTCAGATTGTCCTCTTTCTTTACAGATTGTGCAAATATTACCCTGAAACACTGCAGCTCATGTTAAAGTGAACAATATGGCATTTGGATGTATTTTAATAAAGGTCTGAGAGGATAAATTAATGACATGGCCCTCGGTAAAAAACAGTATTTGGACGTACATTCATTTCTCTGATGACTAAGATGGTTTTAAACATTAACTACATATAATTACAGCATAGTATTTTTTATTAGACCCTGGTTATTTGAGTTCCTGGCATTACAGGGGGAAAAAATCTACCAACTGTTGAAAGGCAATGCTTAACCATTGCCTCAACCAGTTTTGTTCCAACTATAAACCCTTAATCGCATCAGAGCAAAGGTTTCTTCACAAGCAATAAAATCAGTGCCACTGTTGGGCAAAAAAATATTTGTTGTTATAAATAATGCAAAGGCAATAAATTCTGTAGTGCCCCCTCCCGTGCTGTTAAGGGCTTATTAGATCTGTGGTGAAATGGGATTCATGAAATAGTCCAGGGAGGCCCGCACATGTTGGCTACAGCTAAAACCGTTCCTCTGAAGTAACATTAATGAACTAACCAGCTCTACAGAGCAGCCCCTGCCTCCAAGCGTGGTGGCTGGTAGCCAAAGGGAATTGCTCCTCTGGTGCTGTCTTTCAATTACATTTTTGTCCGTTAGGCTCCTGTGGATATGCTGACAGAATCAAGATAATGGGGGGGGGCTCGTTTGAATGAGTGACATGCGGACATTTTCCCAGTTGTTGGGAACATGGAGAGGTAACGAATGGTGCCGCTGTTTTTGTACCTCGCAATGACCCTCTTGGCTAGTTGTGGGTGTTGAGCCATCCAGTTAGCATACAACCTGTATAACAACCACAAATCTAAAGATAGCAGGAAAAGGAACTGCACCGGCACAAAGCCAGAGTGTCTTTGGAGATGAGTGAAGAACAGCCATTTAGCTATACAACAAATAATTTGCACACCTCGCATGCCCATGTAGTCCTAGATAATTTAAACCAGCTGACTCAGAGCGAGATGTTTTATCGCCAGCATGCCTGTTTGGAGATTATCATCTAAATGAGCATTCCTGTCTTGTTGCACTGTCCTTTTACAAGTGCAAGGAGGGAATTTTGAACAACCATAATTAGCTCTAGATTGCACAAGGTGGGGTGCAAAGAGGCATTTTAAAACCCCTCTCTGTTTTAGAGGGTGATTGGGCCTTAAATTCTGGCACTTAAAGAGAGCCAGCAAAACGAGAGTTTAAAAGCTTCCCATGTCCAGTGTCTGTAAAGCTGTCAGAAAGCACAATCTAAATGAGCTTCATTACAGCCAGAACAGAGAGGATAGCCTTTTAGTGTTTATCAGTGAAAGGCCAGGATACTAGCCAACTCATAACCTCTGATTAGTGACCTGTGAGATCTGTGTCTGAATGATTTAATTGGACTTAGGGTTCGCCAAATTGCTATAAAACAAAAGAGGCTTAAAGAGACATCACAGGCACATAACCACACCTGTCCTCTGTCATCAACAAAGGCATTTTGTATTTACCATGTCTTTGTGTTGACCCCATGCTGTGCCATGTGGCTGTGGAAAATTGGTAGATGGAGTTCTGTATCTGTATTATATCTGAAGAATGGCTGGCTGAGGGAAACACCACAGTGGTGGAGATTAGTCACTAAAAGCCTTGTCACTGAAAGTGTGCAGACTCACGTCTTTTCAAGTCTGTGAGTTATTCTTCTCTGCTAGACAAGGCAAGGCAAGTTTGTTTGTATAGCACATTTCATACACAGAGGCATTTCAATGTGCTTCACAAAAATAAAATCAAAGAACATGATAAAACAAGATAAAACAAGATAACAAGATAAAACAAGTGTAATGATAAAAGACAAATGCTTAAAGGACAAAAATAAGAAATAAAAGATGATCAGAAAAAAAAATGCATAGTATAATAAAGATAAATCATTCGCAGAAAGCATCTGAGAACAGTTGGGTCTTAAGTCTAGATATGAATTTGGCAACAGTAGGAGCAATTTTGATATCTTCTGGAAGTTGGTTTTAAAGGTGAACTGTATAGCAGCTGAAAGTAAACATTTTGTTGTGATAGTAGATTTTATTAACAGATGTTTGTTGTGATCTTAAAAAACCTAGTTTGTGCATATAGCTGAAACGTAGGTAATTAAGTCCCATCTAATTTATGTTTAGACATTTAATGTTTTAAACATGAAACTTTCTGGGAGCCAGTGCAGGGACCTTTAAAACTAGAATATTGTGTTCAGTTCAATTTGTTCTTGTAAGAACTTTTGCTGCATTTTGGATAAGTTTAAGCGGTTTAATGGTCTTTTTTAGGAAAGCCTTTTTTAGGAATTTCAGCAATGTTCAGAATGCAGACTTAATGGTTGCTTTCATGTGACTGTTGAAGGTAAGATCACTGTCAGTAAAAACACCAAGGTTATAGTGGTACCTTTTGCTTAACGCCCATTAGTCTCAAATGCTGTGGTGAGCCTTAGTCTTTCCTTCTTTTTCCGAACTAGGTGACAGTGCTAGGCACATGTGGCTGTCGTCAGCATAGCTATAGTAAATGATTGAGTTGTTGTTGATGATTTGTCCAAGTGGGAGCATATAAAGGTCAAATAGTCATGGTCCAAGGATGGACCCCTGGGGGACCCCACATGTCAAGGACATAGGTGTCAAGGTTACAGTTTCCAATGGCAACAAAAAACTCTTTTGCTGTAAGTATGACTTTAACAAATTGATAACTATACCAGTGAATCCAGCCCAATGTTCCAATTGATGTAGTAGTAGTATGCAGTCATTGTCGAAAGGTGGACTAAGGTCCAATAACAACAAGAATGATGTTTGGCCAGCATCAGTATTAAGATTTATATAATTTGTAACTTTAATAAGAGCTGTTTTAGTGCAGTGATTGGCACGGAAACCTGACTGAAACTTATTAAAGCAGATGTTTGATTGGTGTGAAATATTGATTTCAGAAAGGCAGTTAATTGATTAAAGAAAAAAAAATTAATGAAGAGTTCAGATGCAAAATCCTGTCCATTTATGATTCATTTACAGGAATATCTTTATATAACTATGATACATTTTATGATATGTCCACCTTCAACTGGATTTTTTGGCTTGATTTGTTTTTACTTGATAAAAATATTTAAATTGCAGTTTGATAGATATTACTAGATATAGATATAAAAGAACTTAATTTTTCAAATATTTTGATATTCTGATAAATGGTACATTGGATACGGGCCTGCAGTTACTAAGAACTGAAACATCAAGGTTATTCTTTTTGAGTAGGGGTTTTACAACTACTTTTTTTTAACGACAAAGGAAATAAGCTAGTCAGTAGTGATGTATTTATAATCTGAAGTACATTAGCTGATATGAGGTGAAGAACAAAAAAAAAGGGTGTGGAAGAACTGAGATTTTACAGTTTTTTCGAGAGTTTCCTAGTCAGTTAAGAAAAATGTGAGCATTAAGGTGAGGTACCCTCTCTCTGTGGCCAGTGGTTCCAGATGTTGAGCTGTTTGCAACTGTGAAGTCACACAGTTCAGTTGTATTTTATCAAATTTTTCGCGGAAAAAAGAAGTCATTGCATTTATTAACTGAGAGAAATTTGGAAGGAAATTCTAATCAGAGATTTGTTAACTTTTAGCATTGTTCATATTGTTGTTTGTGATATTAGAGTAGAAAGACTGTCTTGCTTTAAAAAATTCTCGATTGTATTTACAAAGTATATTTTTATGGATTTGATAATACATCTGAAGTTTAGTTTCCCGCCACATCTTTCTACACCTTCTCTGTAACAGTTTAACCATTGGATTTCGTTTCCAGGATGCTTTTTGCTTGCCGTGGATTCTTGAATTTGAAAGAGACAATATTATATATATATGTCATCATTGAAGTAAAATGTATCATTAAATCATCTGCACAATCTCATCTTGACTTGGGGAGTGTAGAAAAGAAAGACTTGTGTCATTGTTTATGACTCTTCTCTTTACAGCCATAAACCTATTCTGAATGTGAGGGGACATATAAACATTAAGACAAAGAAAACAATGAAATTTTAAGAATGCCATAACAGCTACAGAGACATTAAGACCCTTTGTAATAACAAGGTCCAGATTAGGCCATGAGAGTGAGTTGGCCCCTGTACATGTTGTGCTACTTTCAAAAAAAACTGCTGCTGAAAGTCTTGGAGGTCTGTCAATAATCAATAATAACATACTAGAAGAACACTAATCGAGTGCACTTAAATACTCAAAAGTGAAGTGTGTGAAGTGTGTGATGTGAAGCTGCCAAATGTTGTCTGTGTGCACTGAAAGGATGCTTTGAATATGTTTGCTATTCCACCTATAAGTTCTTGTGACACTGAAATTGAAATTTGGGGAAGCTGATTCGATATGGGTAGTAAAGCTGTTCACTTTTTCCAGCCATGTTTCAGTAAGAAGCAAGAAAATCAAGTTTGTGTATGCAAATAAAATAATTAATTAATAAAGACTTATTTGAGAGTGATCTGATATTCAGAAGGGTTAGTTTTATAGTGAGCATGGGGGTAAAATATACTAAGGCATTCTGAGGTTGTTTTGGAACAGGCAGGGGAGCCGACTGATTCACCCCATTGACACGATGCACATGAATTCTTTTTTTTCTTGTGAGCACAGGAATAGAGAATGACCTGAGCATCCCAGGTCCCCAGTTGTTTTCAGAACTCAAGCTCAATAAATTCAACTATATCCAATCTAGAAAATACACAAAACCCAAAAAAGTTTCTTCGGAGGGAGCCCATCAGCCCTTACAACTAATAGAGTACCAAGTATAACATGTGCTCTTGCATTTGAATGTGTGTGGAGATGAGCGGCGAGGGTGATAAAATGTGCCAGTAATATATGAAGTTATAATAAAGGAACATACTTATGTACTGTCGTAGGCATAGATGTTAAGAAAGTCCATAGTGCACAAGTTTAAGCTTTATGTGGCTTTTATAATACACCACAGACGAGTTAAAATTACTTAGCCTGGTGAAACAGGAGTAAAACAACTGACCAAGCATAATAAAGAAAAAAAGTTGGTCATTCTGGTAATGTTTAAAGTCTGTATGTGTGGTAAGCATAGGGGAATAAAAAACATTGAATTACATATAGATAGTTAATAACAATTGAAGTTCATATCCCAATTTCAGCTATTGTCTCTGCTGGAAAGATGCCCTCTTGTTTCTCATATAAGAGACTGATCAATAGACCATAATAAAATATGCAGTAAAAAAAAAGAATACATGTAATGGTGGGACATTGTCAGTAAAACCAATACACCTTAGCTGGATTGATAGATTGCTGTGCTGAAGCCCAATTTGGCTTAAATAGTTTCCTCCTTCCTCTTTGCTGCTGTTGTTGTCTAATGCCCTCCACTGAGATTAGCTTTGCACAGCTCTAATATTAGTACACTTATGCCTATTTTTAGAGGCTCTCTAATGATCAGGAGTACTTCTCATGGGAGCTTGTAATGGATCAGGAAAGGTGTGGTAATTTCAGATTGATCCCTCATATCTCTTTGTGGGTGTAAAGTGTCTTTGGGGCAGCCGTGGGTTACTGGTTAGGGCTACAGGCTTGTAAGGGTTGGTGGTGCGATCCCCGATCAGAGGCATGGCACCTCACCCTACACTGCTCCCCAAACGCCGTTGCTGATAGGCAGCCCAATGCTCCGGGTTAGTGTGTCCTTCAGTGTAGTTCACTAATCCAGAAATTGGTATAAATGCAGAGAACCAATTTCCCTCAGGGGGTCGATAAAGTAAATAAACTTAAAACTCTGTTCTGGTGGCCTGTTCCATATTGTCATCAATTGAGCATCTCTCATAATTGCCATGAAGGGTTGTTTTCACCTAGCCTGGTAAACTCGCCCCTCGTACTTCATTTCATTTTCTACAGAGGGTCTGACCGGAGGTTTATGTAAGAGGGCCGAGCAACTCCTAGCCAATCACAGAGGGTGTGTTTGTGAGCCATGACGTTGACTTTGTGTGCTACATTTGAATTGTAGTGTGTAGGTAGGCTAATTGCATACATGACCATCAGACGTTAGCAATTGGGTAAAGGCAGAGCCGCTGGTTTCAGCAGAGTCCACACCTCCAGGAAGAAATAGTTTCTCACAGCCTCTGCTCCAGACCCTCTGTACAAAATGAAATGAAGTACGAGGGGCTGGTTTATCAGGCTAGTTTTCACCACCCTGGGTTACCTACTTTGAAGGACAGGAACCCGCTAGGACATACACATTGACAGGTTTTTGGACAAGTGATGGGTTATACATCAAAAGTTGAAAATCCACAATATAATTGATTGGAGATATATTTTCCCAGAGGAAACAATGCCAAATAGTATTTTTCATTATTTTTATGTGCTACTTTTTTAATACCATTGTCTTTATAGAACATAAATTTAATAAGTGGATATTCATAAAAAGAAAAAACAAAGTTAATAACAGTCTTCTAGTGTCTGACTTGGGAATGTATGGTTTTACAGATAATGCTAGGTCACCTCTCTAAAGGACAAAAGAAAAATATTGGTATTCATACTGACCAGCAATACATACAAAAAAAATCAACAGGCCAAAAATAAGCCCTGTTTTGTTGAGAAAAAGATCTATTATATTCACTGTCATGCAGCTTCTGGGCAGGGACTATATTGTTTTCCTGCTTATCGATTCCAAGCAGAGGCTCTTCAGACATGCACTGCTGGTTTACAGTCCCCCACACTGTCTTGTATGCCAGGCTTCTAAATCGTGACAAATAACCTGTCCACTGTGGTAGGATTGAAAGTAATGTTGTGTTTTACCTCTACAATAAACCTGCACTAGACATGCAATTAATGAATGATTATTTGCGTTATGAAAATGGAGAAGTAGAAAAAAAAAGTAGAGACTCTTGCTTCTGCTGGTCTCCTGTGTGCAGATCCAAGCACAGTCTAAGGGGGTTTTGTCTCCTGTCCCTCTCTCCTCAGATTTACACCAGATACGGGAAGTGCTACACGTTCAACTCGGGCTTGGATGGGAACCCCCTGCTCACTACACTGAAAGGTGGCACAGGCAACGGACTGGAGGTCATGCTGGACATCCAGCAGGATGAGTATCTCCCCGTCTGGGGTGAAACAGGTGAGGGCTTTACTTCGCTTCTGGTTCTGCTTGTTCCGACTGTGGGCGTTTGCGGATGGCAGCAGTATCGTACTGATAGTCTCCCAGAATGAGCTCTTGGAGGAGAAGAAGTCACTGGGCGAGTAAAAAGTGTTGAGTCCTCAGAGCATGTTGGGGTAGCAGAATGCTCACTCTCGTTGCAGTAAAAAAGGTTATTTGTTTAGGGCTCCAACATGACAGTTTTTTGGAAGAGAAAGAATTTTTTTGTTTTTCTCAAGCTTGGGTTATGTAACTGCATCCCCCAACTAAATAGCAAAAGCATACATTTTACAAATCCTTTTAGGGACCCCAAATTGTTAAGTTTTAAAGACTGTGGAGACACCAGTGGTGCTTATCCTATAAAAAAAAAAGAAATACATACATATATATATAGTCCATTAGTAAAATGATGTTAACTACTACAGTGAAACACTACAGTGTTTTGTTATAACAGTAAAACATGATTCACTGATATTTCTTGATATTACAAAGCTTTATTCTTTGTGGTCAAAAAACAATATATGTAAAATATGATAATTGTTCCTATGTCTGTATGTCAAAGTTATTAATTGAATAAACTCTAAATGCGTTAATCACAGAAATAACATAAAAGTAAACGATTTTTACACTTACAAAATTGTCAATGCCTTGTTTTGAATGCCAGGGCCATTGATATACTACCAAGGAACTGTGGAGCTACTTCGAACTTATTTAAAAGTATTATTATCTTCAAGCTTCCTCCTTGTGCTGAGTACTAGCATAGTTAGTCTTTTCAACCAAAACAGTAAAGATAGTGTAGTTCAAAATGCAACAGGCTAGCTCAGTTTTGCTCCTCGGCAAACATACCAACTCAGTATTATGTTTTAACATGTCCATTTTCATTTTACACTGGAGTATTCCTTTAAAGAGAAGCTGAAAAACAACCAGCCACACACTGGCCTTAGGCTTTGTCCGTTTCTAATTAAATGACATTTACAGATCAGGGTTATTATCCTCTATGTGTGGGTCTGATATAAACATTGAATAACACCATAAATCTTTCAGAGGTTTGAGAGGCTCCCATAACTAAAGGTGTGCATTATGGCACAGCAGCCACTGAGTTGTATAACAAATAAATCACCTTCACTATAGGTGCTTCCCATATAAACACAATGATTATTTTTTTATGTAATTGTTTTCACTAAGGTTACTTGTTGAAGCACCCTTTTAGAAAGCATGAGCATAAACTGTGAACGCCTTTTGATGATAAAACTTGAGGTTACTAACATTAATTGCAAGTATCCATTGTAACTATGATAAACTACCACTTCCACTGTGCTAATATCACCAGAGATGTTTTCATAACACACACAGAGTTACATTACATAAAGCCACAGCCTCCAGTCAACAAACAAAAAAGGCTTCTGTAGTACAAGTGACTTAAATTTTCTGGCATACTGTATTCACAGATGAAACATCCTACGAAGCAGGCATCAAGGTTCAGATCCACAGCCAGGATGAGCCGCCCTTCATTGACCAGCTGGGATTTGGTGTGCCCCCTGGCTTTCAAACTTTTGTGTCATGTCAGCAGCAACTGGTACCTAACGCTCAGCCTACAGCACATATTGCCCAGCCCCTAGCTCTGCTTGTCTCTATACAACTCCCCTCTCACCCCCACCTGTTCATCATTCAAACCTGAAGAAAACCAGGAGTACTCACAGGGAAACTACTCTGGGAATTTATGCAGTATGAAAGAAAATGTTACAAAAACATACAAATACACCTTTCTACACTGTAACCACACTGTGTTGAGTAAAGTCTTACCTAGTAATTCACAATAGAGTTACTGTACTTTCTTAAGGTGGCAGTACTTGCTCCTCCTAATCCTACAACCTAACTGTATTTTTATATAATTATTCATCTTTGTTAGTAGCTGTGTACAAAAAACATAAACAGTGAATGAAAACTAAAAATGAAACTTAAATTGATGTTTGTTTCATCAGGAGAGAATTCCATAATGCACAATTCACAACAGAGCCAGTGTACAGGCCTTACCATGGCCATAATGGCTTCCTATTTCTGCATAAATGACATGCCACCAAAATGTCTTCAAATTATTCTAAAAACTTCCTGGTGTCATGTAAAACTGTAAACGATTAACTAATGATAAACACTTGTAATAGAAATGTCTTTCAAGCATGGTACAAATGTTGCATCACCAATGGTTGCCACCCTGTGTACAATATTACATAAACATAGTATACACTTGCGCAATGTTGTATAGGAAGACAGGGACTTTGTCAGTCTTTTCTTGATGTTGTCATACTGTCAGTGTATGTGGGGCAATAGTTGGGTCAACCATGAACACTTTAAATATTCAAGCTGTGACCCTTTTCTTGAGACCCTAACTAATTAAGTAAATGGAAGGATAGAGTGGGATCTACCCGATACCTGAATCATGTCCCGTCCATCACAAAAAGGCCGGTAAATGTATTGCCTCTTCAATAAACCCATAGTGAATTAGTTAAATCGATAGCATTCCATGCTCCCCAAGGTCAAATACTTCTCCTGCCATAGTGAAGGATCAATAAGGCCATTACACCTGTGGAGAGAAAAGAAATGTGCTTCTGTGAAGGAAACCCCATTTTTGTGGATGAGTAATCTCTTCAGCACTTTAAGCCCTGTTGGGTCCCTGGTACTGTAGTACAGCATAGATGAAGAGGTGGGAAATTGCGGATTTAAAAGGCTGTATTATAGACAGCATTTATAAAGGCTGCTTTATATCACTCTGAGCAGACAGCGAGATTGTGCTTTTTTGCCAGTGAACCCAAATGGCATCTTCAGAGGATTATGGCTATACTAACTTAAACAACAAGACTGTACAGTGTATAGTGTGCTTTGTTTTATGGCTTTTGTATGGTTAAATGTTACTGATTACATAGTTTACAAAGGATACAAGTATAACATAATGTTGTGTGTGAAAGGGAGGTGGACAGAAAGACAGTAACAAGACTGCAGTAGAGAAGCCTGCTTTTTCAGCTATGATGATTTTAATGGTAATGGAATTTGTCAGTCCATAACAATCAACCTCTTTATCTAAAGCTGAGGTCAGAATTTAATTAGGCAGCCAAAATGCCACATAAAGCCTTGTTCTAGAGCTTGTTTTTTACTCAAGCATGTGTGATATTGCTGTCATCCCACGGTTTGAATAATGTTGTGTCATTTTAAGAGCTCTACCACAGATAGGAACTGTTCCACTTAAAGCGTTCACTCTTATCTGTTGTGTAACAGCACAGTCAGAATATGTATGGCATTTAACCCTTGCAGCATATAAAATATCCCTGGTGATGTATGACAAATCTGGCAGCTGAACCTGCATACCCTGTGCTGATACAGTAATTGCCGCAGTGGGCTGAGGAGACACAGTAGACTAGTCCTCCAACTGGCATCAAATCGAAGTGCAGATGCACTGAGGCAGAGGGTTTCTCCCAGCATCTAAGCTTGAACATGTTCCCTCCCCTTCCCAGATGAGACTTCCTATGAGGCTGGAGTCAAAGTCCAGATTCACACACAGGACGAGCCTCCGTTTCCCAATGAGCTTGGCTTTGGGGTGTCCCCGGGCTTCCAAGCCTTTGTGACTTGCCAAGAGCAAAGGGTACTGTACCTCACGTGCCTCCAGGCGCAGTGCCCTTGGTCGGCTGCATGACCCCTCACCATTAGCTGCTTCTCAGTCTGAATTGAATGCGCTGTCCGTGCCTCCTCATGGCTGTAGTAACCCTCTTGGTTGTCGAAGCTCAGCGTTTTCAGTAACACAGTGATGCTGTTGCTAGCCTTCATCCTCATCATCCTCCACCTTGTCACCACAGCCATTATCACTGCTGTCATTTGCAAGTCCAAAAATGACATGTTCACGTGAATGTAAGTGAACCATTACTGTGTGTTAGCTTGTCCACGTTAATATTGGCATTGAGAAGTTGTTCAGTGTCCTCTGTAAATCTGAAGAAGTGAATATTTTCTGATGCAGGAGGTAGTCTTCATTTTTCTGTCTGTATGTCTTCCCTGTCTTGTATTTTATTTCTTGAGACACAGTTTGAAACAGCCACTCAGCAGAGGTTACTTTCATTGTCTGGAGTTCTTACACTGAAAACTCATTATAACTCAGATCAGAGATATTGCTTTGTGCCCTTGTTGTAGTGAATAGGAGATGAAGAACAACATTTACCCAAAAGTGTTTGCGCCCAGCTCTTCAAAATTACAGCTATGTAAAGTCACATGATTGGTAACAAAAGCTGATTATCAAAGGCTGACTCAAAGCCAAAAAATATTGCACATTTAGCATGAATTTTCAACCTTTCTCACTGAAAGGTATTGAATTTGTGTTTTGTGTACCTTTGAAAGTACAGCTACTTCTGCAAAGCAAATATCATTGCAAAAAAATTTGGGGAGGTTTATATTACATAACACTGCTTTGCATTTTCCAGACACTTTTATCCAAAACAAGTGAAAAGCAACAGAACTTTATGAGATTTAGTGGTAAGTGCTAACCTGAAGTGGAAAAATATATAATTTATAACATTCAAATGTGAAAAATTGTTTTAGCTGTGGGACCCAGATTTTGCACAAAGGAGGAGTTATTACTGAATCCAATGCAGATGCAGGTGTTATGAAGTCACTTTACCTGTTCATTTAATTAATTTAGCTTGCGTAGCTATTACCTACTCTAGACTACCCAATCTGATACTATCTGATATCCTGTTAGTCATCAATGTACAGCCCTGAAGTTACACTGAAAATAAGAACCATTAAAACCAACACAAGTGCTACTTCTAAACTCACTGATCGTTTGAGCCTGCTGTTAACATTGGCCTTGTCTAGGTCTTTGTTGTTGCCTCCATTTCCCATGAGTCTCTGCTTTTTCTTCAGGTTTGACCCAGCATAACTGACCACCTGCATGTCCTCTGCCTGTCCTGCATTGTCTTCTGACAGTAACTTCACTTTCCAAAAAATTGGTATAAAACTATATTGTTAAAAAATTAATTGAACAAACAGATCCAGCTCTATTTACTGTACCAGTCAATTTTCTCATACACATTTTTGTGGACTGTCTTGTATTATTTATTTATTTATTTGTTTATTTGTTTATTCATTCATGTCAGAAGCACTCTGCCTTGTCCAAGTAATGAACAAAAACCATGTGGTGTGTCTCAGCTCCAGTACCTCCCTCCACCCTGGGGAGACTGCAAGTCGTCCAGCTTCGAGTCTGACTTCTTCTCCACGTACAGCATTACAGCCTGTCGCATCGACTGTGAGACCCGCTACCTGCTGGAGAACTGCAACTGCAGGATGGTACACATGCCAGGTAGCTCCATCAACACACAACATTGTCCATATGCCCCCTTTTGTAATTGATGTAATTGATTCTCCAGAGTTAGTGCATAGTTTCAAGGTGTTAGTCCACCCACAAACCAGATAGGACCTAGGCAAACAATAATGCTGTACAAACTACTTTACTGTCAAAAATGTTAAACCTTAACAGATTCTTTGTTAGTCTTTCTGACCAAGTGTGGCTTATTTCTGTGATCCAGGGACATCCACTGTTTGCACACCAGAACAGTACAAAGACTGTGCTGATCCCGCCTTAGGTAAGATCATACATACACCAAAATAAAAAAGAGCTTTTTATCAGCTATGTATTATAGACTGTGTTTTGCACCTGCTCCAGGACCCACACACACATGTTTGAGTAATGTGGAGGCAGCATGAATATATTTATCATTTCTAAGCTGCAAAGATCAAAAATCTGTTCTAAGAGTTTGCTGTGTGTTTCTCTGTGTTTCATGGTTCACTGAGCCCCTACATCTGACTGTGCTGTTTTGGCTGATGATCTGACTTCTGCCTTCTGTCATTTCATGAGTGTCCCACTTCTTCCTGTACTGCAGATTTCCTAGTAGAGAAAGACAATGACTATTGTGTGTGTGAAACACCCTGCTCCATGACTCGGTATGGGAAGGAGTTGTCCATGGTGAAAATCCCCAGCAAAGCCTCGGCAAAGTATCTGGCCAAGAAGTTCAACAAAACAGAACAATACATTGGGTGAGTAGCAGAACAAAAAAGCTTCTGGATATTTAGTTAACATGTGTCATGTTAAACCAGACATTTAACCACATGTGTACTATATGTCTATCTGTATAAAAAAACACAGTCACAAACATATTGGAAAATATATGTTATGATTCCCTAATTTTCATAAATGCATGTTTATGCATGTGAGCCTCTATCTGTGTATGTGTGTTGTTTTTTCCTTACTGTACAATTTACTATGCATTTGCTTGTTAACTAACACACATTACTTAGTTCTCTGTGTGTACTAAAGTCATGCCCTTTTAATTGCTATAGACTACTTAACTAATATAGAAGTGATTTACACTGTATTGTTTTTCTCATTTTGTCATGTCAGGGACAACATACTGGTCATGGACATCTTCTTTGAGGCTCTGAACTATGAGAAGATTGAACAAAAGAAAGCATATGAACTCGCTGGATTATTAGGTGAGACTAATCATCCGTTTACAGAAGAATTGTTGCTAGGGCAACCTGCAATGATGCATGTATTCAGATTTGGACTGAGACACGTCAAGACATTGTATGAGATGTGCGCCATTAGCGATGCCTGTTAGGGTTGCACATTATCAGGAAAAGGTGTGATGTGTGATAGCAATATTGAGTGTTGCGATGGCGATGTGTTTTATGTTCCCTGCTACACTCCAGACAGTAAGCAGCATATGCATACACTAACAAATAAAACATTTCCTTTCCAACATTGTTTTATTGACACAAATACACCTGGCTACTGCTGCTGTGGCAGTAACTACCGGCTAGTTGGATGGCAACAGGCCTATAGTTTATTGATCACTTTAGCATAACATTGTAGTGCTCCTTTTAAAATACCAATGCAAATTCTGTTGTTTTTTTGTTGTTGTTGTTTTCTGAGTAAGGAGTAGGATAACATTGCTTTGTCATTTCAGTGTGACTGAAGCACTTGTTAGGCTATTGGTGCAACATCAAAAAGGTGCAATTAAGGCTTTATAGTTCTTAGTATCAAATATAGTATTAAAGCTTTCTTGTTTCATGCAATGCAATAACCTAGTTTCACACCATTTGTGAGATAAGGTTGCTATTATGTTGTGTCACACAGTAAACCAGTTGCTGCTCATCAATGATACAACGAGATTGTAACATAATCAACCTTTGTATGACCTTTTGTGCATACATTGCTAATAGATTTCCTTATCTCCTTGAAAAATATGATAATTACATCACGTATAAACTACATTTGTTTTTTTGTGACTTTTGGTAACTGTAAGTAGACTACAAATCTATTTGCCCATGTGAACCTGTATACCAGTTTTTTTGACACGCTTCATTCTATGTTGATGTGTTCTAGGTGGCTGTGGAGAATAGCTGAATATGATTTACAGAGTACCTGTGCTTGTAACAGCTCATCTCTCGTACAACCAGAATATTTTAAATAACAAGTGCCATTCCTTGCCTCAGTTTTTTGCCCACATCTATCTCTCTCTTTCTATGTTTCTCTTTCTCTCTGTCTCTGTCTGTATCACCCCACCTCTCTCTCTCTTCAGGCATTAGCACATAAACGCCACCTGATTGGCCAAGTATTTTGATATTCCAAGCATAGCTTATGGAAACATATAATTTATTGCAGTTGATGTAGTGTTTTGCAACATGTTTATCATTCATTTTCAAATCCTGATATATTGTACAGCCTTTTTGCAACATATTGTGCAGCTTAATGTGTATCAGCCCGTGTTCAACATTCAACATTCCCATTTAAACCTACTGCTGTTTGCAAATTCTAGTTTGATTAGGAGAGTGTCGACTTTTAATTTAACACAACAGTTAGAAATTTGCACAGAATTGTATTTCCTTTAGCTGTTTATGTATAAACATTATGCACTTATAAAACGTAAATGGGTTGGGCGGAAACTGTCAGTGTCTGGTCAATCAATCACACCAACAGACAGGAATGGATTAAGGATTAAGGACACATTGAGTTGTAATGAACACATTAATTGGCATTCATTTCCAGCAAGATAACAGCAAGAAGTTTTCTTAATCTCTTGTTTAGAACTACATTTTTTCCATCAGTGCAGTTAGCTGCTTCCTTGTAGTGGAAATAAGTGTCTCTTAAACAGGGGAGCTATTGATGTGAAAAGCTTTCTGGAGAATGCTGCATTGAGAGCTGTGCGGAGGCTCTGACGTGTGGCAGAGGCCTGGGGTTCACTAATGAGCCCATTTCCAGTTCCACATGCTGAGTCACCTTGTGTTAAACACTCTAGAGTGTAGTACACACATGGTGACACACGAGAACACACACACATACGCACACACACGCATGCAAGCACACACACAAGCACGCACACAGAAACATACACCCATGCACACACACACACACACACACACACACTCTCGCATGCCCGCATGCACACAAACACACACACAAAGAGAGAGACAGAGAGGATAGCAGAGGCACATAAGGAGACAAACAAAGTAGACAAATTTGGAATGGATGCAGGTAGACAGAAATAATAGTTAGTAGGATGGCACACAAAAAGCAATACAGCCAACAGCAACACCACACGACAGACTGTGTACAAAAAGGTAGCACTTGAAAAGGGTGTGCCATGCCTTTTGTCTTGCAGGCACCAAACCAGCTGATTCCCTGCCATCCCAAAGGTTGACAGCACCCTGCACACAGACAGCCAGAACACAGTTGAAAGATCAAAGCAGACAGTCCTTTGGACAGTGATAAACAAACAACAGCCTTAGCTCAAAGGATGACAGGCATGCAAACACATTGAAAGAAAAGACAGATGGCAGTAGAGAGTGCACTGCAGACCTTTCATACCTGAGACAGACAGACAGACAGACAGACAGACAGACACTACTGTATATAGCCAAAATTGGAAGGCAGCACCATAAACTCCACAAAAAACAGGGAGGCAGACAGATATCACTGTGGACTGCCAAACTGTCAGGATCAACAGAGCAGACCACATCAAGACATTTTCATGAGACGTAATGATGAATGGCATTAGATAGTAGTACAGCTCATCTGACATATATTCTCCACACTAAAGTTGATATGTTCTTTCTTTTGTTTCTCTTGTTTAGGAGACATAGGTGGACAGATGGGCCTGTTCATCGGCGCAAGTGTTTTAACAATATTGGAAATATTCGACTACTTATATGAGGTATAAAATGATCTCGTTCATGTTTGTTCCAGCAAATGTTAAATGTAGTTTCCTTTCAATGATCATTCATTTGAGCAGTAATTAACAAATTTATACTTAGACCAATCAAATATCTCCCTTCCCTGTGTAGGTGTTTAAGGATAAGGTAGTGGGTTATTTCATACGCAAGAAAAGACCGCAGCGCTGTCCGAGCGACAATTTGGTAACTAATATTCCTGGCTGTCTGTGCATGCATTATTGAAGCTGTGTGGTGTGAGATTTCTTTCATTTCTGATGAATGTGACATACTGCATGCTGAGGCAGTGACTGCTCATCTGATGGAGTTCAGCATGCTTTATTCTGTGTTACTGCCCCCAAGCTGTGAGTCTGTGTTACTGCATGGTCTGTGTGCCCATATGGTTGCTTCAGTCTCCTGAGAATATGGCTCATATTTATGAATTAATTTTCATTTTTAATAAGGTTTTTTTCATGAAAAGCAGTAAATCTTTCCATGGATTATTGAGGCATTTTTTCTTTCTGTTTTATTTTTTTTAGGTAAACTTATAGATTAATTAATGAGCTGTTCCCCTCGATACTTTTTAGTGCCTCAGAACAGGCATGCATGTAGCACAGAACAGGCATGTAGTTTTTGTTTAGTTCTTGCTCATGTCATAGTCTGTGTGAAGCTAATTTTGAAGTGTGGAATGTGTTGAATAAGTGGAAGTTACAGAGAAGAATAAATATTTGTCCACAGAAAACACATGTAGGTTCCAAACAGAGGGAGGCTGGGGACATTTGGCAATATCCAGTTGGCACTTCAGAGATCTGGTGAAACCATAGATAACTTAATGACTCTGACAGTGACTGCAAGCCAAACTGGCTCTTCACTTCCAGAGAACAGAGATATCACTCTAACTTCCAACATGACCATCTATAGTCATTTTCCCACAGTGAATGGTAGTGTATAGGGTGCATATTAATATTAAAACACTTAAGGGAACCACAGGTGAGAAGAATGGCAGGTACTTAAGTACTTTACTTACCTTAAGTACCTCTGAGAGGACATAATCTACACACTAGATGAAAAGCTTCAGTTTGAATCTAAAACCTGATATGTATATCGGAAAGAATTTAGATTGGTTGTGGATTAACCTTCAGCAATAGGTTGTTGTTTGTATGTACATTGGATCTGACTGCAAATGCTTAGAGGCAACATTTTCTTTGAAAAACTTTAAATGTTAGCCAGTGTGTTCAGATATGGTTTCTTTTACTAAAGCCTTTTGTCACAAAAGTGACATAGCTATGTTACGGCTTTAACACTACACATGAAATCTGAGCCACTGGCAAAAGTGTTGCATGCTTTCGTACCCCAGAGGAGATTTAAAAGTCAGAATGCTGTCTTCTGTTCATCTTCTCACCCTCCTCTTGTTCCCTCTGTCAGAGAAGGATCACGTAAAGCACTTAGCAACATTTTGGCCACCACACTATAACACTGCCAGATGATGTTATGTGTTTGCTGTAATCTTACAGAATACAGGCACATATGATCCACTGTGATTGCAGGATTCAGAGGAGGTGTGCAGTGCTGTAAAGTGACAAATTACTTGATTGGTGTTGTATATGATGGCTGACTGATCTTTTATGTTGTGCATAACTGGTGTAGTGTATGGTGAATGACTGGCGTGGGAAACAGTCTGTGTGTCAGGTACAGTAAATGGTGTATGATGTACCAGTCTGTGCAAATTGTGTATTATGTATAGTGGTATGGTATATAATTGATATTCTCTTGTATATGGTGTGTAGTCGATGTTGTATGTATGGTCGAGGACTGTGGCCTGTAAAAAACTACTTGTTTTAACAATAATAATTGGTCAAATGTGATCCTAAAGATATTGTTTTGTATGTGTGATGGTTAAATTCTTTACACAAAGCAACTTTTAGTTCACACTCGGTTTAGTATTTAGAAAAAATACATCCAAAGCATTTAAATACAAACAAGAGTTTAAAGAGTTTGAAAATGAAAAGTACAATAGTGGAGTCAGCAGAGACTGGAACTGGTAGACAGTCAACAGTACTAGAACTGAAATCAGTTGTTAACTCTATTTAAAAGGTTTAGAATTTAACTTTGTCAAATTAAGACTGCTGTGTGGTACTGATCAGATATATTGTGAATATATCTTTGATTGAATATATCAGAGTTATATTTTAATCTGGCATGGCATATGGCATGGCATACATTTGGCACCTCAGGATATCCATAGTACACACACCTTATCAGACAGTTTGGTAAGAGCAGTGGAAGTGATTGGTCTACAAACTGTGATAGTCTTAAATTTTATTTGATCTAATGTGATCTTTGCCTTCCTTTTTGGTGTTCATGTCATTTGGTCATCATTAACTCATGGAATATTTTTCCAGCATTCTGGATATTAGCATGTGAAATGGACCCTTACTTCCTGTTTTCCTTTTCATTGTACCACTGCCGGAGTTATAAATGGGCCATGTGTCATGACACATTCATACAAACAAGAATACATTGTGCAGTAGGTCGTGCAACAGACGTTCATGCCATGTCTTTTGCACAGTGTTTTGGATACAGAAACAGTTGTGCAACGCAGATTAATCCCTAGACATTCAGGGAACATTTTAACTTAGCTGCATCAAATCTCTACCACACACTGAATGCCAATGAACAAGGAGAGAAGACGACATTCTTTTTCACATCTCTCCACCTGCAATTCATTCCTGTTGCTCCCTCACATCAAACATGGCAAGCCATGGCTCCATGTTTGGATTACAATGAGCCAGTGTAATGTGACCCTGTTCATGCATCTGAAAGTCTTACATCAACAGCAACATATCCACTGTGCCTAGCCGTAACAACAGCCTAAGAAAATAAAAAGGCTATTTAAATTAACACTCTAGTTACATTCTACATTATATAATTTTAGTTCCATTCCAGTCATCCTCATCATTCTTTTCATCATGTCTATTCCAGGACTTTCCAGAGAACCCAACCAGCCCTGCTGTCACGCCCAATCATGCCCCAAGGTAGTCACCCCACTAATAATAGACCCTCCCTCCCACTCTGTCCTCCTCTGCTGACATTCTGGACACCATTTCACATTTCATTTCCCCCTCAATCGATTTACACCTTCTGTTAAACATGAGTGTGATAGCTATTGATGATTACCACCAGCTAAATTTTCAGCTTAATGAGGTTTCGGTGATGGAAGCCGTGTTTTAATACACATCTGAAATTGAACATCTTCAATACACATCTGAAATTTGTTAAAGACAATCCAGCATGACTTAAAATGGCAAGCATAAGTACAGCTGTTTCATTGCTAAAATGCATGTTTTGGAGCATTTTAGAATGTAGTTTTTTATTAGATCAAGTGTCATTCTGTTCTTAATGCCCTAATTCTGATAGTTCTAACACTGTTAGAAGTGTCTTGCATTTTGGATGTCATTCTATTATGTATTGGTTTATTTTTTTCATCAGTTCTACTTGTTATCTTAGAACCCTGAAGTGCTTGAAAGCCTTGTATACAATGAATTAATGTCCATTGAACAAATATAGCCAAGCCCCTCAGTTGAAATGGAGCTCCTGAGGCTTTTTCAGCAACTTGTACCCAGCGCCTAATGGAAATGGCCTTTGCTGAGTGCCGGTGGCTGCCAGAATCTCGTTAAAGCTCAACCCTTTACACAGTGTCACACTCTACAAAGTTCGGGAGCATTTTAAGAAATGCAAACTGACCTCAATGCACCTCTCATGGCCTACTCATCTCACTGATGTGTCCTTTTTTGACCTGGGCTGTTGTTTCAGTGCCTTTAGCATCTGCATGGATTTTTAGACAGTTAAGGAAACTGCTTATTGACACAGAGACATGGAGAATGAGACATTCGGTTCAGCAAAAAACATGGTAGCCAGTAAGTCTCTGAGATGGTTCACCTGCACATCCTACAGCACTGTCCACAGTGGAGCAATCTACAGGAGGGGCTGCGACAATGTGGTGTCCAATGTGGTATATTGCACAGAGCAGAGGGGTGCATTTGCATGCCACAGCAACAACATTAGTTAGTGTGTTTGAGACTTAAGTGCTGCATTTGTGCACTGGACATGACTTGGAAGTAGGCTAAGACAGAGAACACTGTAGGGCATGACGTCTCAAAGAATCAGTGCAACCGTTTTCACCCTGTGTTTTTGGCGCAGAGACATGTGAAGCAGCGATGGCGCGTGCACATCAGCTTGGTGGCAGCACGGAAGGCCATTTTTGAGGGCATTGTAATGGAACCTGTGCCCCATAACATCACTAGATGCATTCCTTTGTGATGTCATCACAGGTCTGCATGCAATGAGCTTGCACCCGACGCAGAAAAGGCAAAATGGCCTTTTCCGTTCCGCCAGTCCAGCTCGGCCACGTCTGATGAAGTCTGTGCTGGAACAGCTGCAGTCATGCTCAAACGAGCGAATGTGACTGCACTGCACCCTCAGGTGTAACGGGTGGGTGGTGGATGGGTGGGGGGCACTGTTGAAAAAGACTGTGTTCAGGACTAAACCATGTCTTGTTCTTCCCCTCTCCCTCCTCCATTATTGTTTTTTTTTCTTTTCCTTCATCCCTGTTCCATCTCTCTCTTTTTCACTCTTTCTGCATGCTGTGTCATGCAATCCCCACAATTGCCAAAACCTTTTACCCCAACTTTTAAATGTCACAACATGTTTTCATGTGCATGTATATCCCATGTGCTTTGTGTCTTATGATGTTTGTTTCATATTTTCATGTTTTCATATATTTACCATGCTGGTTTTTATGTCGTGACGTTTCCATCAACCCTCTGACCAACATCTCATTTGCCACCTCCTCATTCTACCCATTGGACCCTTTGACATCATCTCTCTCTGGTTCTCTTCTTTTCTGGTTTGGTTTGCACTGTTTACCACCAACTCCTCCTTCTTGACCCTGACCCCCCCACGCCCCTGTTCCACCCCTCCCCTAACACATTTTGAACCCCTTCCCCTCCCCATCCTTTTGTCTTGCAGAGCACCTGTGACACACTCCGGAGTCACTCGGACAGTCTCGGATTCACGTCGAACATGCTACCTCGTCACCCGACTGTAGGCAACTTCGAGGAGTTCGCCTGTTGACGACTCCAGCAGCAGGGCTGGGTGGGTTCAGGACAACTAGGGATAGACAGTATACTGTGAAGTCATATATTCAAGAAATAAACAAACAAAAAAACACTTAGAACACATTAATGAAAAAAACTCCAATCACATAAAGAATTTTTGAATCAAACAATCAATAAATGCCTGACATAGAAAAAATATCTCGCTCATCAAGTACAAATGTGTGACACTTCTGAACCAAAACTCAGGTTTTACTGCCACCTAGGGGCACCAGTGTGACACACCATCATTTCATCGTGTTTGTATCCCTGCCACACTACATTATTTCAGTCGCTTCGGCAGGCTGAAGACCCCGATAAAGACAAAATGCCATCAAGACAAATACAATTAGATGAATAGTTTCTAGCAGTCCTTCATCCGCTTTGTTATTGTGATTAAATTAGAATTGTTGCGAGGACGGAGGAGAGGTCGGAGGTCAGGCCCACCTAATTCCACTTGAAATGTTTCTCTGACTCATTCTCACCCTATTAGACGCACACACAGCAGATGTTCAGGTACAAACTAAAGGAGGACAGGACAGGTTTGGGCAGCTTATATGCTACTTATAAGGTCTGAAGAATTAAAACGATACTCATGTTCTGTCTGCTCAGTAAATAGTTGCCGGTTGCCTTGTTCATGTTCTGATTTTCTTTTCTTTTTTAGCTGTAGAAATATATTGCCCTCATACCTCTCGCTCCCATCATGCGAATTTGATTATGACATTTACAGAGCTGGCTGCATTAACAGGCCTAGGTCATTTCATTATCAGAGTTCATTTTTGTAATGAAAATGTCCATGGTAGGTATTGACATAGTTTTTTTTGTGCAGCAAAACAGATGAAATTTCTATAACAGGATTTATATATAAATATATATTGTACTAAGGACCAACACAAAAGGCAGTATGTTACAATGTTCTAAAAGGTTGGTCAAGAAGCACCAATTAATTTCAATGTATTGACATTTAATGAAAATCAATTTTGCGAATAATAATCTAACAGAATCTCCTCAAAATACTGTGACATTATTTGCACAACTTTGCACTTTGCAAGGCTTTCATATTGGAGACGCTGACATAAAGTTGTCTCATCTCACACCACAAAACGTACAGGTTTTGCACAACTACTACCAGTAGTAGGGTCAACGTCATGAGTAAACTTTTTCCCTCCTCCTAAAATCACCCAGTGTAAATTATTCCATGTATTAAAAGCATTTATTTTGACTTGCACAACCTACTTTTTAATGCCATTCATTGTTTTTCTCCTAATTCCCACAAGCAACTGCAGACATTTAAGTAGACCACAAATGTCTTCCAGTTGTCATGGAGTCAGATTCCTTTGACCGATCACTGAGAATAAGAGCTTTGTTTTAGATGAGCAGGACATTACACACTAGCTTAGAGCAAGCCTAGAAAATAGCGGCCATCCTTACTATATTATTTATTGCATTTAAGTGCACTGTATTATTGCATTGTTATATACAACTGTAACAGGATTTCTAGTACATGTATCACTAAAAACAGTAAGTCGTCGAGTGTAAATGAAGCACTATAATAAACATATATTTAACCATCTTGCTATGTACATATCTTTTTATCTTTGAGTCAGTCTAATTTATGGCAGTGTACTACTGCTACAGTTTGTCTAGCTTACGCTGTATTAACCTTGATGTATTGCAACATTTCTTGTTAATCTAAGGTACACATTATATGTTTCCAATACTGACACTGTGCTCCTTCATGAGTGCTCTTTTAAAGATTGTAATGATGTGGTTTAAACGCCATCTGTGTGGCTAATGCCTGGACTGTTTACCCTGTGCATAAACTGTTACCGGGGGTGGCTAACACTATGGTGAATGATCTCTCATTGTGGCTAGTGTTTGTCATCTGCACCAACTACTCTGACTTGCTGTTATTGCAGTCCTGATACGCCGTGAAGTGCTCTGATTGTGTCCAGCTTTATTCAAAGTGTAAGAGCATCCAATATCAGTACAGTATAATTCTCAGCTGTTATTGTACTGGCTTGTTTTGCATTGCAGCCAAGCATATTTATTGGATAGATTTTAGTAAATTTGGACTTTGAGACAAGTTGCACTGATCTTGTGTGATTTTGAATGGTATCAATTTGGGATTTTCTTTTTCATGTTGATTGGTAGCTTAGGTAACAATTCTGTATGCTGAGGGGGGCATTTGTTTACTGGGATACTGCAGCATTACAAATTCCAAATCCAGTTGGATCAGAGGATAATTTTTTTATTTGTTTTTAAGCAATAAAATGTGCACTACACCCAAATTAAGTGAAAATCTTAACCTCCAGTTCACAGTCTACTGTGAAAAAATGCCTGAGTTTGGTATTCATGTTGACTTGATAGTTAAATACTGGTAGTATACAGTGTAAAGGTGAATAATCAACAAAAGGTGAATTATACTTATGGGAGGTGTTGTACTGTATGAACCACATGTCACTAAAGTTGATAAATGATTACACTTTTGAGATGTGCCAATATAACAGTATATCTTGATTTTTTAAATCAGTCCCACATAAGTCTAAACAGGGCACGTATCAAATAAATTTCTCCTCCTTTGTTGTTGTTAAGTGTCATTTATTTGGTTTATTAATACCTATGGTGTACGTAGTCAACTGAACCTCTGTGCTATGAATGTTTCTCAACAACATCTATAAAAATGACGAATCATTCAGAAATGCGTGACACAAGGTATCTGTACTATACACAGATATAAGCAAGTGTCAGTTGCGTTTTGTCTGATATATCACATAAAAATTTAGATGAGGAAATCTGGTGTTAGATGTGGATGTAGATGTTTGAGTCAACCTCTGTAGGCAATGTGTTAAATTACTTTTTATGTGTGGTGTATAATGAAAAGTTATGTATTTTCCTACAATGTGTCAGGGTTGTGTTTGTGCAGTTAAAGACTTTTAAAGACACATGGCGTGAAGGTGGATCACGAGTAAACGAGGAGGGGGAGTACATGTAAAACCCCTGTGTCTGTGGTGTTGTACAGGAAATTCCAAAGTCAATTTACAAGACTAACAAGGGGTCCAGGATGATTCTTACCTCAGTAGATTAAAGACTTAACAGCACATGTGAAGGACAGCCATAGTATATTCTGTTCAGTGATGCAAATAACTTCGAAAGAAGGCCCATTCATCTTACTTAGAAGTTACAACAGTCTTACACTCACTGATAATTGGACATCACATCCAACGCAATGTGACTCAAATACTAAAAGTAGACTGTAGTAAGCTTTATGTTTAAAATTTAGTTAAAGCACAATTTGAAACATACATGTAACTATCCTGTGTAGTATTATAGTGACATTTCACATGTACACAATCCATGCCTCTCTGCCTGTCATGTTTTCTTTACCTTTGTTGAGGGGTGGGGGTAATTTCTTGTATAGAACATACAAAACATGTCTCTAAAGCCTGTCTTGAATTTAATAACCTATCGTAATCTACCACAAGATCCATCTGAAAGGGTTCACAAAGTGGCACCTGGGTGTCCAAAAGTCATTATAACGCTATTGACATGTAAGACGCTTGACTGAAGTGTTCCAGCCGTATGTGTGATGCTATTTCAATGCATCTCTAAAAAAGGATTGCCATTTTTCCCAGCAAGTGCTTTATAAATATGGATGATATTGCATAGGTGTGCAGTAAGTGTTTCTTTTTCCTCAGTTTATATGACTGCACTCATAACACTCACTTCAATCACTTTGTATGTTAACCCATACATAAATTGTAAATACACATCTATAAATAAAAATATTGTTCCTCTTGCTTGTGGCATTTGACATCAGTGCTTCCAAAAAATGCATTTTACTGCTTAACTACAGTACACGTTATTTAATCAATCAGATTGCAGATATCACTTTGTTGCCTAATACAACTTTTCATTTAACAGTCTCTTTTGTCCCAAAAACATCTGAAGTAGCCAATTCATTACTGACAACTGAGCTCTGTGTCTGCTACTGGTAATGCACACCTTCAATCAAGAACCCTAAAACGTTAAAAAAATCCCAATCCAAAAATCATCACTTTTGATTACAATTTACAGCATAATGGTTTGGTTGCAGTTCACAAAATAGCCATTTCGGAATTGATTTCACAACAGTAATAATAACTGCCTTATACGTGATGTGCTCCACAGGTTTATTTTCAATTGGAAATTAATGAAATAATAAAATCACAAAATGCAAGACGGAGCAAAACATGTTGCATCCCAAACAACTGAAAGCAGACAAATGCTAAAAAAACTGACATTCTGTTGTATTGGAAAGATTTTTTTAATCCCAACACACAAACATTCAATTATAAATAAATACATGCCTTCTAAAATGGTGTGTTTACATATATATTTCAAATTATGTGGTCTCAAACAAAAAAAAAAACAAATTGGGCATGACAACAAAAATATTGCAACTGAATGAGTTACACTTCTCAGCTTTATTTACAATAATAAAAAAAAGCCAAGATGAATTGGTGTTTGAGAGAAATCACATGACGGCAAAATTAGGCAAATCCAATATTACGTCAAAAACATCAAAACTTTATGTTAATAAAAAAATAATAACCTAAACTAAGTAAAATATTTAAGAACTGACGCGTAGGTCTGGTCCACTTTTAATAAACAATGCCATTTGCTGTGGTATGCAGGACAAGGTTGCTTGAGACCTTTAACTCCAGATGAACACTGAAAGAACTTTATCGCCTGTCATTCATTGCTAAACTACAAAGTGCACTGAAATAAAAAGATGTTTAAACGCAGTAACAGAAAGGTTCAGCAGTGATACATGTCCACTTTCAATGAGAGTTAGCTGGTGGCATAGCTATTGTCACTAATAATTAAAAACAAAAATGCTATTCTGTCTGACCGACACTGATTGTTTTGACCCTGCTTCAAGTGTAAAATACACAAAATTAGACAGATAAAAATGTAGTTCCAAACCATCAAACATAATTTGATCTATCTGGCTTTTACCATGATACTCATTCACGGTTAGTCAGTTATCCGCATCAATCCACTGGTAAAAAAAAACTGTGGTCTATATGCTGAACAGACAATCAAATATAACTTATACTTCTACTAAAATGCATGTACCTCAACCGTGCAAGTTGAGGACAGAGGCTTAAAATGATCCACATGATTTCGAGAGAGGTCAGACAGTGCTAAATGAATTTGGCTAGTGGCTCAGACAGTTATGGATTTGTGGAACCGCTACATTAACTAAAATGTGTGGTTGGACCTTATGAAAATGTAGTAGTGCATGTAAAAGGCTGAACTTGACAGCACACAAACAAAGATGTACAGGGACAGATTTCCCGTTATGCCAAACAAAAGGTCAGAGGTTAAGTTCAGAGGCAAAGTCTAGGGAGGAAGAAAAAACTACAGTAGCTAGGGGTCCTACAGGGGTTGGAATCCTACAGCACAGCAGAGGAGTATTTCACAAAACATCACACAGCCACCTCTGTACCACATACACCAACCTCACTCCATCACACAGCAGCTTGTGTACCACATACACCAAACTCACTCCATCATACAGCGGCTTGCGTGCCACAACTGCCACCCTCACCTCACGTACTCACTGAAAGAAATGCAAGTGACCTGCTAATGCCAAAAAAAAGTTAAGATTTTTTTCCTGTGGACAAGGTATGCACTGACATGGCTACAAACTTAGTCTGCCGATAGGAAAGTATGGTGAGAGAATAGTCTTTTGGGAAACAGCTAGAAGTCTTTTCAGGGAAGTGGTTGACTCATGATGAACCTGTTTTGTGAAAACCTCAGAGTGGGAATGACAGTGCTGATTGTTGACGGTGGCTCAGTGAGTTTGGCATCTATGGCGGGCAGAAGTCAGCAAAGTATGGGTGCTGCAAAGCCTCTTCGGCTGATATTCGCTGAACTGGGTTGCACTTCAGCAGATTCTGTGGAGTAGAAACAGATGTTCAATCAACTGAATGCTTAATGAAGCAATTCGGTACAAGGAGGAGGTATGCAATCATGTAATTCTACAAGTTTGAATGCTGAATCCCCTTCTGGTAATTGTGTATTGTTGAATAGGCTTACGACAATTGTGGTTAAAATGATGGTGTGCTGCTAAGCCAATAGGTAATATAAAATAAAGATATTTTCCACATATAAGCTGCATGATATGTACAGTATAATATTCTAAAGAAAGCTGGATCTTCATAGTCGAGAAATGATCTGAAAGATGCTGACTTGCTAATGTTTCAGAAACAAACAGCACAAGAGGGCACTTAGTGCTCACTTGCGTAGCACACAGACACAACAGCACTTTTCTGCCACACAGACACCACAGCAAAAAGGTTTTGCTAATTAATTAAGCTTTTAAGCATAACAGATTAGCCCTCGTTGACATTAGGGAGTGTTGGTGGTGAAAATAGGCCTCTTAATGATGCAGACATAATCAGCTATTTCCAGCGGCATATCAACAATGTCTTCATTTTATTTCTGATGGATTTTCTGTCATAGGGATAGATTAAATGTTTCCTTATTACCAATGGAATGTGAATTGGAATGAGATGGAATTTCAATTGTTTGATTGGTAGCAAAGGTTACAATAGACAAACCAGTTGTATAGACAACATCTAAGCATTTTTTTATTGTTTAAAATCACATAAAAAGATCTTATAAAAAGAAGCTTGTGTTTACCCCAATAAAACAAAATATTTTAGCAGCATCTACATGTATTTGAACATACCTGGAGCAAGTCCCGTCCAGTGCTACTTAGTTTAGGGACAACATTCACCAAGGATGTTGTGGCAGGGTACATGGGATAGGGCTGTTAAAACAAACAGTGTTAGGCAAAGACACCTGCAGGACTGTATCTGTCAGTTGTTGCAGCTGAATGTTATTGATATATTATTACATTAATTATTATGAATTAATTCACATAGCTCATCATCTCAAGAAAAACTCTCAGAAAACTGCTAACATGAGATGGACATGCAGAGCACTAAGTGTGAGGTTTTTCACTTTCAAGTGTGCCATACCTTATAGTCTGGTAGTTTGGTCATCGTCTGCCACTGTTCCTCTGTTGGCGTCCCAAGCAACGTGCACAGCCATTAAGGAAAACTTCATGTGCTGACCAATATGATATGGCACCCAAATCTAACGTCAACCTTTACAGTGCCAAACATTTTATCAAACAAGCAAGCGGTTTCTAAAAAGATATAAACTGACTCACTTTGCAGGAAGTGACGAAAGAAAACCAGCACCATCTGGTGGCTATACTGATATGTTTAAGTGTGAGCCTAAAGTAAATAAAAATGAATACTGCAGTTACTTTCACTTGAAACTGTACTAGCACAGGTTACAGCAGAAAAAAATTAATGAATAAATGCTGCCTATTACCTAGATATTTTGTGTTGGTCAGCCAACAGTGCCTGACTTATCAAATGCACTTTTGATGCAGATTTTAAACGCATACAGCACAGCAGACGTAAAGGCTTCCTCGACACATATGCTCAAGGATATCTGAAGATCCTCTTCAACTGGTCATCAACGTCATTACCAGGGAACAGGGGTCTTCCAGCATTAGCCAACTCTGAAATTTACAGGACAAAACAGGGACAACATAACCAACCTGACAGAGATACCTACTGACAAAAAAAGGCTATGACCAAAGCCCAAGAAACAACATTTAATTTCCTATGCTATTGTTGAAGCATGCCCATCTGCCATTTCCTACCTGCAAATATGCATCCGGCCGACCACATGTCAATAGAGGTAGAGTAAAGCTTAGCACCAAACAGCACATCTGGTGGTCTGTACCATAACGTCACAACCTGGAAAGGGGCATGAAACACACTCAGTGAACCTTTGCTTTTCCTCAGGAGGGATTCAGACAGATCCAGGATTCCATAGTGTGTACTGCCGAAGACATGTAAGGTTTACTGCAGTGCACTATTACATGTAATAGTTAAGACTTAAATTTAGTCTTAACTATTACCACCACCTCTCCACAACTCGGCAGCACAGAATAAACTAAGGCTTTAAACACTTAATCCTTTTGGTTCCTTTGGACATTTCAAGTAGTTGTCTTTTAATGCAAAGACTAAAGTGCCTGATATTCCCAGCATCTGTCGAAACTGCCTTAAAATATTTGTGTGCCCCACTAAATAGCATTTTACTTTCAGCCGCACTACTTCGCAGGGCTGTGAATGACTTACCTCTGCAGAGTAACATCGTACTGGAATCCCAAAGGCTCGGGCCAAGCCAAAATCCGCTAACTTCAGTTCTCCATTCTGAGAAGCCAAATTAAATAAATACATAAAAAAACAGTATAGTGATTTGGATAACACATGCAGCTGCAATGATCAGAACACATCAACAGAGATAAAAATGGTAGCCAGATCAAAAGACAGCTGTTAGAGGTAAAGTTATTCTTTTGTCAAACACTGTTAGAATTCCCTGAAAAAATATTCTACCAAAAGCAGAAATTGCAATTGCACACACATTAAAAAGCTACAACATACTTTTAGGTGCTTTTGGGCTTTGCTCTTCTAAATAAGACAATATTTGTTTTTTTTTTTCCCTGAAATTGGGCAGAGGCTATGACTGCTACTGCCTTTGCAATGATTTACTTTAAAGGTGTACTTCCATCATGTTTTTGTTAATTTTGCGGTGGTCTCTAGTATTAATGAATGCCCTGTGAGCCGAATTCTACCAAATAGAAGATCTAAACGTTGTACACAAACACACATACTTACCTATACTTCGCTAAGTGAATGTGTGCTGCAACACTCTACAACATTCTCCAGTAATCAGAACTGTGGCATAGCTTTTTCTAATTTACAAACCTACGTCACTTTGTTGGCCTTTTTCTTATTCACTCGTTTTTCCGCCTACTTTCTTTCACTGACTAATGGAGGCAATCGGGTTAGAAGAACATTTTCATGTGCAGCATGCATATGCAACTCGGGGTGACCTGTCGTATTTCAAAAGAGAAAGTACTAAACGGTTTCTCGTGGAAGTACTCCTTTAAATTCTACATGTGCACTAACACTTCAACTACATCAGTAATGCATAACTAAGAATCAAATAAACTGTAGCTGTGTGGCGCACAGGACAGGTGAATAGATTATACCACATCAGAATACAGATTACCAGTTGGAGCCTCTTATTTGTACATAATACACTGCCACAACATGTGTTCATCTTCAGTGTCTTCCAAAAGCATTTATGCAAGAATGCAAGAGCCTACCCTGTTAATGAGCAAATTCTGTGGCTTCAGGTCTCTGTGGAGCACATTCCGACTGTGGCAGAAGGCTAGCCCCTTTAGTAACTGGTACATGAATGACTGTAATAAAAAAGAAACATCACATCAAAAACATGAAACCCATTATTCATAAAATTCCTCTAAAACAACCATAGACACTCCACAAAGTAGTAGATCAGTGTTGTCTACCCAACATACAAAAAGTATCTTTTATCTTGTCCATGCAGTTAACAAAGTTCAGCATGCCAATGTGGTTCTTTGTACCATGCAGCAGACGAGCATGAGAGTACCATGCGGTACTACACTATTTGGCCATCTAACTGCCGTTTACAGAGCACAGACCTTTACAATCTCTGGATCCAAGTCACCATTGCAGCTATCGAAATACTTCTTCAAGTCCTAACAGGGAGAAAGTGAGAGAACACACCAATGTGGCATCCGATTATTAAAAAAATGCCTAAACCTATTCTAAAATGCACATTTTGTTGTGTTATATTGTAACAGAATTTGCTGACAACCAAGACATTAAGGGATATATGAAGAGGCATCTCTCCTACTAGTGCATGCTAAGTGTTTGTCCATCACAGTCAACGACAGACTTAAAACATCACCCAAATTTCCACCTATAGCCAAAAATATATTAGGGAAGCCCAAAACTACCTGCCACACCATTGTTTTGGCTTTTATTTCGGACTGGTTGCAAAAATAGCAGAGGTGATGTCTCAATTTAAACATATGTGCAACATGCACTGTCTCAGGTCACATACCTAAAGTTTTAACCTGTTTAATTTCCCTGTACATGCTGTGAGTGTCAGGGTTACAGATGGCTCCATGAGAAGGACTGTTGTAGCAACGTCAACATGCCAGGTTAGAGGGCAACAGCCATGTAGCTATTCAAATGAAAATAGTGCCAAGTAAGGGCACATTTTTGATGTAGCTTTCACCCTGCTGTCTTTGTGTCTTCCACAATAAAATACTTTTTTTTCTTATCCAATGTGTCCATCTGTCAGAAATATTCTGTACATGAAAAGGATTGTAAGATTCTAAAGTGCTCCTCACAACATGGAGCTTAAATCCTGCTCACAAAGGTTCAAGCTTCATTTGTTAACTACATTTGTTTGCAATGCATGTTACAACTACCCCCAATATTTAACTACATAACTGGTGTATTGCGCACTCAATTATTGCACCCATTCCTCACCTGATCGCAGTACTCGAAAACTAAAGTGAGCTTCTTATCACTGTGAAGAACATCATGTAACCTTGAACGCAAAACAAGTCACAGTCAATTTCCTGTTCAACAAGCATGTCTGCAGTATCTGTGCATGTAATTACTCTGATGGTACACAACACTGTACAGAATTCATCCTACTCATACCTGACAATGTTTTTATGCTTCAGTTCTTTTAGGAGGCAGATTTCACGTAGTGCTGAACTTGGGACACCCTACAGAAAAAATATGCATGATACAGGTGCTGACTGATTTATCATTTATGTGAGGTTTAATGTGACTGGTGTGTCTAAATTAATACCTCATCGTCATCGTCCAGCCTGACCCTTTTCAGGGCCACTATCTCATGAGTCTCGCGGTTCTTTGCCTTAAAGACAGTTCCATATGTGCCTGCAGAGAAAGAGAGAAAAGGGAACGGCTCGACACGCTTTCGTTTATTCCCCATGCCTGTGTAATCATACACACGTTGAGACATCCATTCACCTTCACCCGCTTAATGCATAGGTCTACGGAATAAAACGGCCACGTCAAAAAAGACACCTACCTACCCAAGCTCTGTACAAAAGAGTTTAGCCTGATTCGTGCTTTTTTTTTATTCTGTGCCAACCAATTTCAACATAAGTTGCATAGCCCGAATGAACAGTAGTTTAACATAGCTACTGTGAAAGGTCCCCCTATGGTACACCATAGCTAATTAGCAAATAAGGTTACCACCAGATCTCGAGCTATTTTTGATGTCATTGGCCATCACCGTATCGGTAGGCTAAACATTTCTAAACGTGACAAGGTAGAAAGAGCAAGTAGACGAAACACTAATAACACTCCGTAGGTTTTTACGGAATTGTTTAAATCACAAAACTCCCTTATCAGCCCCACTTACAAGAAACCAATGGATATAGATGGGTAGCAGCTTGCTGCTACTACTGCTGCATTCACGTTAGATGCAATAGCTTGGTTAGGGGGATATAACGTCAATTGTGCATATTCGCACTTTAAATAAACCCCATTCGTAAAATCACGCAATTTTGGGTATAGTTAGTGGGCAACCATGTGACGGTTTCTTTGGTAAGCTTGACACCAATCTTGCTCAAAACAAAATTCTAGCATTTCAGATTAAGGTGTTGGGACAGCACCAAAGCTAACCGTCCAAGCTAACCACATCGGTAGCATTTATAGCATTTGATACATGGTCCGATCTTACAACGTTACATGCATATTTTCATAAAACAGTTGGTTGTCTCATTGTTCATTCATCTACAACAGCTACTGGGCAGTTTCACCACTTCCAGTACACATACTGGGTTTGTTAGGGTTTATTTGGCTATGTTAGCAGGCCACTGCTACGGGAAGACAGCATACATGCTAAGACGCTGGATAAAAGAGCTTGATATCACTTGCAATGCAAACATTGATGACTGAAAAAGAATTGAAAATGCCTTACCCTCTCCGATTTTCTCAAGCTTCTCATATTTCTGCATGGTTTGTAAACGAAGCCAGCCTTAAAATAGCTGGGACAATTCTCAATCCCAAATGTTGGGAGTGGAATTTAGAGGCAACGTCAAATGAGGGAGAACTGAGGCCATCTATCTGCGAAATGTCAAACTACAGCACACGCACAACCCGCTATGACTGTTCTCTCTAGTCAAAGGTTAATCCATAGTATTTTCCCTCAGCCAGACAGGTCACAGATTAACAACACTGACCAAATATGGCCTCTGCAACTCATTTGAAAGTTAAAATGCGTCTAGCTATGCCTCGCTTTATAATGTAAAGTTTGAAAAAATGCCTCAAACAATACTTGTGCCGTTTTCTTATGCATGCTAATGTGGTCTTAATGTTTTGTGCAATGCTGATAGTCACTCACATTCAAAAGTCAAATAAATACACTGCTGCATTTAACAAAACATTTATTAGATTTAAAATCATATTACAAGACAGTATGTTCTATGTTAATATTTTCGTTCATGCTGCCGTTAGTTGAGGGTGAACTGACCATCTCAACAGGTAAATGTTATGTATAAAATGTTTATATGTACAAGGGCTTCTTATACACATGAATTCCAAAATTAGTCAACATAATCTCATAATAAATACATCTGTTTGGTACTTTCACCTGAGATGAAGAAACTCCTTAATTATATAGTGTATGGTCTACAATCTGTCCATTCAATTTTTTTTCATTCAACATTCCCTTTTTCCCCCTCAGTCCTTTGCCTCTGGATCAGTTGAGCGTATAATCCTCCCTTGCTAAGCAACTCCAGGTGTGAGCCAGCCTGCAGAGACAGAGAGAGAACAATATCCAATGATCAACTACAACTCCTACTAGGTTTGATCAATCCCTGGTCAAAATGAGCAGTCTCTCCTTACACCAGTGGTAAGGGGTTTTAAGCAAAACTGCATTTGCTGAAGGTCAAATGTTTCAAATGGTGTGCATTTGTTCTCTCCCTCACCTCCACGATTTTACCATTGCTCATAACACAAATGAGGTCAGCCCCCTGGATAGTGCTGAGGCGGTGGGCAATGATGAGGACGGTGCGGCCTGTTGTGGCCCGGTCAAGGGCCTCCTGGACCACCCTTTCCGACTCGGCATCCAGAGCACTGGTGGCCTCGTCCAGGATGAGGATCCTGGGGTTCTTGATCAGGGCACGGGCGATGGCAATGCGCTGCTTCTGGCCTCCAGACAGTGTCACGCCACGCTCACCTGAAACAACACAGCTGGGTATCAGCTCAGACAGTATCAATACCTTGTGTTTGTGACACACAACTAACTGCCCATAACAACAGAGATGATCACTGAATAAAAAAAAAACTGTGTGTCTATTGATTTTCTTTCCTCCATTTACCAACAACAGTGTTGTAGCCATCTGGGAAACCAGTGATGAAACCATGTGCATTTGCTTGCTTGGCTGCAGTAACGACCTCAGCATCAGAGGCCTCGGGTTTTCCAAAGCGGATATTTTCCATTACAGATGTGCCAAACAGTACTGGCTCCTGTGGGTATAGCAGAAGAATAAATATGTTGGTTAAATACCGAACATGTAGGAAGAGTTGATCAGGGCAATCCATGTAAATACATACTCAGGTCATCAATGTTAGGAAAGATAATGTGTGAAGCAACACATACCTGGTTGATAAATCCAATAACTTTCCCTCTGAGCCAGGAGGGGTCCAGTGTTTTGATATCCAGGCCATCTAGCATGATTACCCCACTTGCTGGGTCATAGAATCGCTCCAGTAAGGCAGCAACTGTAGACTTCCCTAAAGACATTTGTACAGTGATGTATATTTGCATGCACATGTACAGTCATTACCTTTACTCAAACACTGGCAAAAAAGTACCTCCACCAGACTCTCCAACAATCGCGACAGTTTTACGGGGAGGCAGAGTGAGATTGAGATTCTTCAGGATGTGGTGAGCAGGTCTTGTAGGATAGCTAGAAGAACAGCCAACAGTTTTATCAGTAACATCTACAATTCCAGTGACACCAATGTAATTATGTGTGCTTTTTGTTTTTTTTTACCAGAAGTTGATGTTCATGAAGTCCACTCTTCCAGTGAGAGACTCGGTAGGGATGCGGCCTCCACCAACCAGAGGGATGCTTGGCTCCTGGGACATATACTCAAAAACACGTGCACCTGCACTGATCCCTCTCACCATCTAAAAACAAAAAGCATAACCCATACTACACAAGACTATGTTCTGTACTCACATAAACAGACAGAATGGACAGAAGTTTAAGGAATATACATATACCCACCATATACCCATACATATACCCACCTGGCCAAACAAGATCGATATGCTTGCTAGAGACCTGAAAAAATGGACACAAATGTGACATCTGTTGGGCTTGAATGATACCAGATGAGGCTAAGCCTAACAAAAGAATGATTTACCTCTGTACAGTTTGGGAAGCCACCAAAAAAGACATCAAGTCGCCAGCAGACATCTCATCGCCTGTCATTAAGGACCCACCAGCAAAAATGGTGCCAAGAACAATACCTGTAACAACAGATGAAAATTACATGACACCTGGAGCCCACATGATGCGTATTCCAGTATATGTATTGGAATGTAGTTATGATCTCTTGGGCTCTAGGCATTTATACTATGCACCAAAACACTTATATTTGAAATGCTTACAATTCAGGACAATGTTGGAAATGCCCTGGAAAACGGCTATGCCACATCCCAGAGTTTCATTCATTTCACGAGACTTCTCCACCTCAACTGAATATAACCTGTAAGATGTAAAACCAATTTAAATCTTTTCTAGAAAAAGTGGAGAATGTTTTTTTAAAGCCTTGATCAAACAGCCTTCCTCTGTTATCAGGAGGGATACCTTTACACTGTCACACCTTAGGCCAACTACTGCTCGGCCAGTGGCCTTATCAGATAATTAAGACCTAACTAGAGGTCTAAAAGTTAGGAGCAAAGTCGCAAAGTAATTCCATTCTTACTGCAGCTCTCGATCCTCCATGGCAAAAGCTCGTACTGTTCGCACGTTGCCCAGAGCCTCATCTGCCACCCCTGTAGCTTTGGAAACCTGAATGAGACACAAATTATACAAATTATAAATTGAAATTCTCAAAGAGTCTTCCACCAACTGCTGCAAAAAATGTAACTACACCAGTGATAGTCAAGTTATAGTCAATTATACAATAACTCTTTTTGTGAAACTAATAAAAAGATAAATCACAGTGTATCCAGTTCAGATATATCAGTTCGGAGGACTATGCTTACCTGCTCCTGGGCCTTTCTAGACAGGCGTCGCAAGAAGGAGCCGATGACTGCCCCTGCACCCACCAGACATGGCAGAATGACCACTGTGAGACCCGTCAGCTTCGGGGAGATCAGATATAGCGACACAAAGCAGCCCACCGTCTGAGTGGAGCTCCGTAGACCCTACAGTCACAAGTATCAAGTACAGAGAAAGGTACCCATTACTTAAGTGTCATTCGTCCCCAGCGCTAGCCACAAACACAATCTCATTCTAAAAACTACTTGGTGGTTATTGGGACGTGCTTTCTGTATTACAGCTGACATAGAAACACCTGGGACCAAGCTTAGCAGAGTTTAAAATTTGTATTTACAACAAAGGATTAAGGGGAATCCTCCTTTATACCTGAGAGATAACCAGCTTGAAAGAAGACTTGAATTCTTGAATGTCAGCAGTCAGACGATTCACAAGGTGGCCTGTCTTGTGACCATCAAAGAACGCCACATCTTGCCTGAAATTATACTGGATTTCCTTATCCTTCATACTAAAATGTTCCAAAAGTACAATACATACAGCATGTTCCCTGACAACATCTGAATTGCCTTAAATAATAAATTTAATACCTTGCCGCACCAGGAAATATCCCTAAATATGTATAAGGCCAAGTCAGTGTTAGTACAGTTCGACAGTTACCTGAGCAATGATGCAAAGAGGGTTTTCCTCATGTCAGCAGCCACATGCTCCCCTACTCTTGACAGAAGAACAATGTAGCCACTGGTCAGGGCACCCTGGGGATTGGATAGTAGTGCAGTTTGTCATAACAACTACTGCAAGAATCTGCTCTTAACTGTCTACTAAACATGAACCTGTGTCATTACGTCACTGTACAAGATTTCAGTGTGAGCATTTTTTAAATTGCACTGTGTAAATACCAGTACCTGGAGACAGTAGAGCGTCAGCAGTTTGAAAGCGGGACCCCTTATGTCTCTGATGTAATTGCCGCCATGTTCTCTCATGTGGCGTGCCACCACATTCACCAGATCACCCAGCATCAAGGGTATCTGGATATTTAAGATGGCAGCTCCAAAAGCTAGCTGTAGCAATAATAAAGATTTTTATTTTTTCATGTTTACACTTATTGCTGGAGTTTTTATATTGCCATTTTAAATAAAATAGATATATTACAACTTAGTAACAACTAAGTCAAAACACAATAGTATGCTAAACATACTATTTATCCTATTAAGCATTAATTAATGTGAAATATTTTACATAATAAGTTGGAGGAGACTCTTTATTCTGTTACACTAATAAATCTCCTGTGAGACTGATGCTGTATTTTCATGAACTAGTATACTTCCAAAACATACAAAAAACAGGATTTGGCTTTGTATTGCACGGCATGTGAGATATAATACAGACTAAAACTGGGCCTAGCAACTTACAATAACTGCCCCAATCAGAGCTAGGAGCTGAGGACGGACAAATTCCCAGAGAACAATCCATTGGAACTCCGGAGTCTTCTCTGCGGCATGGATTTCTGCAGGCACATTATTGTTGATGTCCTCTTGGCAATGCGCCAAACTAACAAAACCCTGAGCTGAGAAAGTCAGGGCAGCAGGTCCAATAAGAAACCTCAGAGAAACCTTTGAGGTTTTTGAGCCACATTTCACTGAAACTGCTTTCCTGGCATGGCCAAAGAGACGTAAAACAGTACTACTGAACTGTCCATTGCCTCTGGGACACTGCCACTGCAGAGAACACCTATGGTTAAAAGAAAACAAATATCCGATTAAAGGAAATGTCCCACTTCAGATCAAGGTAAGGCAGCCCTACCATATTCCCTGTGGCAATCCTGGCCAACAAAGCATGAGCCTTCATTGACATTTGCACACCTTTCCACAAGGCAGTTACCTGTTACAGCTACAGAAAGGGTCCTTTAAAAAACTAGTCAAACCCATTACATTGGAATTCAATGAGCACCGACAGTGTCAGGTGGGAGATTAGACAAATTATTCCTGCGGATTACAAACCTTCGGTCTCATATTTGTAAACCTTGCCACGGATTCGTTATACTTGGGAACAATTCATGCCCACAGACAGCTAAACTGTACCCAGTGTAATCTTTTTTGTTTTTCAACTTGAGGTCAAGTTTAGTGTGCAGTTAGTGTGACAGCTTAATAACCGGAATCAAGCCTGTTAGTTTGACTTGCAGGTGTTACAAACCATACCCACGGTTAACAGAAAAATCTGTAATTCGATTATGCAAAATGGCATTGTCACTGTTTGACACACTGTAACATTGTAGGTTACAGTGTTAATGACATTTCACTGACTTTTCCCGTAGGAACTCGTGTTTTTCTGACTCATAGCATTGTGTAAAGCAGCCAAGTGTGACTCATTTAATTACTGACTTGTTTCTGACCTTTCTACAGCTAGCTGGCATGACTTCAACGCCAGAATGATTTCGAATGCATAGCTAACTTATCGCTAGTTAAACTCAAACACATTACCGTGAGCGTGTCCATATATCTTGCGGGTGCAAGGGCCGAGAAAGTATATGTGCCTTGGTAGTTCTTGTAAAGCGATTACAGCGTAATAGTGGAAACATTGTCATAAACAAAACTAAATATGCGATTCATTGAATAAGCCGGTAAATTTTACGGTAATGTTATTTCATGGGGTGAAGAGAGTTACAGCAGGCAGCCATATTTCTAAGATCCCAGCATGCATCTCTTCGCAAAACCTTTTACCCTGTTGCCAAGGTTACCAAGATCCGCCAGAGGACTTAGCTGGTCTTTTCCCAGTGATAATTTACATAGGATGTCTGCAGAGATTCTACTGCTTTCATATATCTCTGATTGAAGTCCATAGGCTATTCATAAAATTGTGAACCGAATTCTCATCTATTTTGTCGCATTATGGGAAATCTGACTTTAAAGTAAAATGCTTGGTTAAAGAAAATGTCACACCTTAACAACTATTTTAATTTCATATTACCACAGATGTATTAACATCATTCTAAGGTTATGCCTATTTTTCCACGGCTAATGAACTGTGCAGCTATATACAGTAAACTTCTGTCGTTTGTTTAATTTTACTTGAAGAGACTGCCTTCATCTCTGGCCGGCGAACAGATGATTGTAGTGGGCGGAGACTGCGCTACTTACCAATCATGTCTTGTGTAGTGTCCTTTTTTTACTGTCTATGGCAGTGTCAGAATCCCAACCGTATCGATTGATTGGCTGGGAAGGAACCATGTACTGCCTCTTGAGTTGATATTTCCGTTGTAAGTGCAATCTAACGCTGAAGTTCACAGGCTGTATAACAAATCCTACTACAATGCAGTCTTCAGTAATGAATATAGCATTATTTTCATTTCTACCAGTTTTCCTGGTATCACACTTTGGGAGAGTTGCTGCCGACGGAAACGGGAGAGGTAAGTTATCTTAACCACTGTTACCCAACATGGAATTTGGGAATGATTTCAATGATTTATCTCTTTGCTAGTAATCATAAAGCTTGGGTAATATGGCCATGCTAGTTATGTTCACTTAAACCTCTGCGCCGTGGTAGATAACCTTGCGCCGTTGTTTTGACAAAGTGTCTACAAAGCTCTGGTCAAAGACGTCTTAGACTAGACTATTAGCTGTAGCATTCCTGTTAATCACGTCCATTGATATCAAAGGATTGCTATGGTCATGTAGCCAGCTAACCGCTACATCTGGATAAGCTAAAGCGGCAGCAATCACTCCGTGTTTTGATAATAATGTCTGCAAGTTTGTTTTCTTTCTGCTACAGTACGTGATTGATTACTTAGTCATTGTAGCACTTTGTTATTTCAGCTGAAAACAAACACTTAACTTCATTCATTCTGCTTTGGGCTTCAAGGTGTGCCTATTGTATTCAATTGCACGAAACACCACTGCCCATTTTTTGTCCCTCCAAAAGCCACTTAATATAGTGTCTTCGTAGGGTTTGGAGACCACATTAACTGGCGTTCTTTGGAAGATGGGAAGAAGGAGGCAGAGGCAAGGTAACGTTATTTAGTGTTTACCCTCCTAATGTCACCCTCACACAGTACTATGTTCTTAACATAACTTACTATATTTATACTATACTGTAGAGAATACCCTGTTTACAATAATTTACTTATCTATTATTGACAGAAGTGTAACTGCCCTGCTTTTACGTATTCTTTTGTACAGTGGACTACCTCTCATGGTGATCATTCACAAAACCTGGTGTGGCGCCTGTAAAGGTAGGTCACCAAAACTCGTTAAGGGAACTCTGGCTTTGTTAAACCAGTGTTGAATAGTTGTAATACAGATGCTTCAGCTATGACATGCTATCAATTAAAAATAAAGCACTAAACTTCGCTAACAGTGACTTTTTTATTTAGCTTTGAAGCCCAAGTTTGCAGAGTCAAAGGACATCTCAGAGCTTGCCCACAACTTTGTGATGGTGAACCTTGAAGTAAGTCTTCACTTTTAAGAAAATCTGCTGTTATTCCAGACCAGTGGGGTCCAATTTGGCACTGACAAGACAGGACTGACTTGGCATATGGACAACTCTTGCTAGATTAGGTTGAGACATTTTGTATTGGGGTGAGATAAAATGTTAACAACAGTTCTATGTTGAAAACAAGAAGATAATCAAACATGAAATAGACACCTGTCCTGTTAGTGCCCTCCCAAAGTATCAGGTTTGTTCAGGAATCTCCCACACTCAGAACAATTTCTCCCATGGTTGCCTCCTTTCAGAGTCTGTAATACTATACACCGGACACCATGATACCACTGTTATGTCAGACAGTAGGCTGCACCACACGCTCTCATACTATCATTCATCATGGTGTGTCTTTGTCATGTTCTCAGGATGAAGAGGAGCCTAAAGATGACCAGTTCAGCCCAGATGGTGGCTACATTCCCAGAATTCTTTTTCTTGGTAATCGATTTAAGTTTATTCAATGTCCTGTATCCCTAAGCCTGTGTGTCTTTGGTTTAAATCATCATTTTCAAAACTCTTTTGTGTAGAACATTTCCTGTGTGGTTTTTGTTGTGTGATTCACTGATTGATCAATCCCTCATAAATGTGCAAGTGTAGCACTATTATCTACAGTCATGGCCTTGTTCACAGCCCTCACATGGACTTAGTTTTTTGAAGTTTGCAGTTGAGGGTATTTTCCTGCCATGTATGTGTGTGAAAAGCTACTACATGTGTAGTATGTAGGTGTGTAATGAATTAATTTCCTTCATCAGGATCAGTAAAGTTTCTGTCCATCTGCTCTAGATCCTAGTGGCAAAGTTCGCAGTGAGATAACTAACAAAAATGGAAACCCGAACTACAAGTACTTCTACAGCAATGCAGACCAAGGTAATTATCACTGTTTCCTCTTGATGCTTGTATGTGTATAGAATCACTGATATTTTAGAATTAATTTAGGTAATTAAGAAAATTACCTTTGTAGTATTGTGACAATTGTGATGGTTTTGATCACTGACTCATATGTACTAATGACCTACGTGTTTTTGCATTTTTTCCGCTGTGGCATTACTGAAGATTCTTTACTGTTATACTAACTGCAGACTTCACCTCTGTTTTTCTTCTGAAGTTGTGTCCGGTATGAAGGAGGCCCAGGAGAAGCTGACCGGTGATGCCTTCAGGAAGCAACATGTTGGGGATGAACTGTGAGGCGGAAGGGAATATGCAGATATCCAAGAGGGTACACCATTACCATAGCAAACACAATTTGTCACTCCACCACCATCACCACTACCGACAGACCTTGGCTACCGCATTACTGTTCATCCATGAACCCTCTGGGCTGTTTAGCTGCTGAACCCTTGAAGACTACACCAGATGAATCAGGCAGATGGTGCTCTTGCTGGTGTGCATTGCATTTTGAGAACCAAAGCAGACATCACTTTGTCTCTCTGCTGATATCATGAGGTGCTATTTAGTTTATGTGTTTTATCTGGCATTGTCATGAAATGCAATATAAAAAGGAGTGTCAAGCCCTGTACATATACTATGTAGATAACCTGAAACATGCACGGTGGAAATAATACATCATCCCTTTATCAACGGATGTGTCTGTCCAAGTCATACAATCTGCTGCAGTCCAACTGTTTAAAAGGGCCTTAGGTACTTAATCTTCATAGTACACTATTGAAAAAAAGCAATTGCACATATTGTTTATGGGCATCTAGAACTCTCGATTTCTTTATTCCTGCCAAATTAAAGGGTAATAATTTCAAGTTATATAATGGCCTTGGTTTTGTAGAATACTTTTTATCTGTGGAAATGTGAACTGGCCTTTAACACATTCGCTGCCCTGAAATATGCCATTATGGACTGATCTGTGTTATGGAAAGGCTTTTGCCACACTGTATTTTCTACATGTATGTATGCAGCCAAGTTTAAGAATAAAATTAACAAAACTTTTGTACTAGACATTGGTTACGTAGAAGTCATGTCCTTGAGTTTCCTTGCATTTGGTAGTTCATCATGTTATAGGTAGGGTCCACAATACTGGTGAAATGTGCTTAATCAGCCCTCCCTTGAGGAAACGCATGGATTGTCTGGGGTTGACAGCTGGCTTGGCTCAAGCTGTACTTTTAGAAGCATGGGAGTGCATGAGAACATGAATATAGATCCAGAATGTACAGCTGGAGGAATTTGGAAGCAAATGTAACAGAACTAACAAAAAAAGAATAAGCCATTCTCTTGCATTGCTTTTCTTAAAAGCTGTGGATTAACCAAAACTATGTGCACATGTTATTTTGTTACCATGTTTTTTTTTTTTTTTTTCTGTACACATTTACCACAAAAAAAAAAAACATCCAGGTTTAGTGCTCCACATTCTCAGTCACTATTGGCTGTGTGTGTAGCCTTGTTCTGCTAACACTAGTGAAAACTGTTAATGAAGAAATGACACTGTGAAAGATGATAACCTCTTGATAGATACCCATTAAGGACATTCAACCAAACTTGAGTTACACAGAACCAGACAAATAGTCACAATCTCTGGCGAGTGCTCATCAAAATTGAGACTCAGATAAACATTGGCAAAACATTGTTTGCCTTTCCAAAATCTTTTTGCTAGCACTTTTTCATGAAGAAAATTAGACAACATTGTTTCAAGTGCCCAAGTTTATTTAATTAAGACCATAAAAATGTTTTCCTTTTGCATACATCTTATAACAATTGTAATCAAATAAATTAAAAGATCAAAAATATAATTGTTCATCTATCAAATTACAATTATATTTCAGCACTCTGTACAAGACAAAACTAAGAGCAAAGGAATGTTGGTTAAAACAGCTGTATTCCCCTTTCCATGTAGACTGATACAAAATCAGGAATGCTAAACATAAGGTTCACATTACACAGTTTTAACTGAACCACCACTGTGGTACTAACTATATTGCTATTGCTATATGGTACCATTTCCTCAAATCCAGAGCCTGTTGAGCTAAAAGGTATTCTCTTCCTCACTTAGATGTCATCATAACCATACAAACATACAACAGACAATTACAGAAAGACAACAAAAAGGTGTGTTGCTTAACATTCTAGCTCAGTATTCACCACAAGACTGGTTTGTATGCCAACAATGGCTGGCTGGCAATTGGTCTGTGTGCCTGTGTGACTATGTACACTGTCCTTCTAAATCCTTACCAGAAGCAATCAAGGCCATTGATTCATTCTCCAAGCTCTCTATTCAGTAAATTAGACATAGCCAAAATCAACAATCCTGCCCATATAAGAAGATAACTGAAATGCTGGCACTAAGAATACACCAATTTCTGCCTCAAGCAATATGAGGTATTTAGGCATAAACATTTCCTCCAGAGCTATTCCACTTAAACCATATTCCATTAATAAAATGTAGATGACCTGGAAACGCTGGATGAATTTATATATTATATATATATATATCTTACCAACAATCATTTACGAATTCACTATGAGCCCATTACAGCCTACTACTTGGATTACCGCAATGAATTTTATAGCAAACAAATTATAAGCTACCGGACACAAGACCGAAGGAGGATAAGAAGCCTCAAATATCCATTTTTTTATCTGACAATTTAGCTTCAGTATATCTACCACCCGGACGAACAAAACAACTGTTGAATACCAATGGAACTGTCAGAATGCAAAGACTTTCCAATCTCTGGTCTCCCCTTTCTCAACACCACAATTAAACAACATAATCCTTTAAAAAATACTACAAATTTACTTTGAAGGAACAGGTCAATACAAACAAGACTTGTGGTTACACAAAAATGCGGAACATAATCAGACACAAAGTAAAAATTTAAAACCTTTATGAAAAATGTGCTCTACGATTTCAGTGTGATAGCTTGGACGGAAGTACTGCTGAACCTCTACATTTTGACTTTTAAAAGCAATCCCATGCTCCCTTATCATGAAGTTCTAGATTTCTCTCTTACAAGTTTCAGCGGGTGCCAATACAGAGGCAAAATGAATGTTCAGTGTGGGTCCAATGCTCTGATTTGGAACTCAGATAATTAAGTACACTTATAACAGCATGCATCTTAGAATCACAGTGCACCTACTGCAGGGCTACGCTCTACCTTTTATATATGCACACCAAACAGAATCCCATTGGCTGCTTCGGTCCAGTCTTTCAGGCTGTGGGCGAAGGAGTTTCAAAAGCGTCCCTGTTTAGCATCACCGATGGCTCCCCAAACATCAAAGACAAACTCGTCTGGGAAGGCAAAGTCCCCAAGGGTTTCATCCAGGGCCATCGCAAACTCGTCTGGATTCTTTTTGTCTCGACCAACCTCCACCATGGTGGCAGCTGAAAAAACAAAGTGCGTGGACTTAGACGATGGGCTTTGTTGTTGTGTCATCACTGCTTTCTGACATATTTGCTGTCACTCTGGTATTTACTTTTACAAACTTTTACACAACCTGCTTGGAATGATAAAACATTAGGTGCTGAATCAGCAGTTCTTTCTCTTTAGCCAGTGGCACTCACCTAACTCAGTGTCGCGGATTCCCATGTAACTCTCCAGAAGATCATCCACTTTTTTCACTGCCTTCTCCTCAAACTCAGTTGGCTGGAGATGTTTCAAGTCAAGCATTAGCAATGAAAAGTATTTTGTTAACACATGACCTGAGTGATGAGTACTGTAATGTTCTTACCACTTCCTCAACTGTAGCGGGTCCTTTAGAACGCAGTCTCAGGGTTCCTCTCCCAGAGGCAATTTTGTTCTCACCAGCAGGTTTGGCTCCCCTTGTTCTCGGCTCCAACATGTCTACACATATAACATACATTACAAACTAATACTTCTATTTGCAAACAACAATATCAGCTGCAGTAACTATCATGTGTCTTGCTCACCAAAAGCTTTCATGGGCTCCACCAGCTTCAGAGTGAAGGCCTCGCCTTTTGGCAGCTCTTTCAGCATCCGTGCCACCTCATAATGCCGTGTGCCCACAATATTCTTCCCATTGATACACTCAATGTGATCACCCACGCAAATCACCTTCACGTTGTCCACCACACTGCCCTCTTTAATGCGCTGTAACCACACACACATGCATAAACATCATGCACAACATGGATGCAACATGGGTCGTGAATATATCCACAAGTCAAGAAAGCTATGAAAGTTGTGAACACATCCACAAAATATTACAAGTCAGTTAGGTCAAATGTGATAAACATTTCCATTATAGCCAAATGCTCAAACATTTTAAGATCATGGTTCTTTTAACAGTGGCTGTAAATCTGTTGCAAAAAGAGATACCTGCCTTGATTAAACCATAATACATCTCATATCAAAGCCGACCAAGATGCATGATGCTGAGCATGACATACCCCATATAGCAACCATGTTCTAAATATTATTTGTAAGTGATAACACTGTATGTAGTTTTAAAATAAGATCTCTTCTGTGTCCTTGGAAAGTTTTATTGGTCCACAGTGCAAAAACACAAAGCAGGTCACTTAAGATCACCACAGCACACTCTTAAAAAAGTTTCAACAGGAACCTTGATACCAGTATGAACTGCATTTAGATAAAATAAAGTGCTTTTCAGATGCAAATTAACAAGCATATACTGGACCACATTTCCAAAATGCATCATTTAGCAACCACTATGTTACCAGAGGACAACAGGGTCAAAATGATTAACCCTTATGATTTATTTATGGCAGTTGTTAAATGACACATTGAGGCAACAGACTAATGCTTAGTCTTGTGTGATGCATGCAATACTCTTTGAACAACACTGAGAGGCACCCTTTCTCAGTTTGAAAATCCGTGTGTCCTTAAAGCCATCCACACTTAAATATACCATTACCCCACATCATAGTACTCTTCTACCAATGGAAAACAATGTTAAATTTTGGTATTAATATACTGAAATAAATTCATTTATCAATACTGGAAAGGGCTTTGGAAGGGGAAATAAGTAAAGAATAGTGTTTTGTGTACAAATTCATTTGATCTCACTGTACAAGCTAACAGCCAATGCTTAATATACCAGTACTAGAGGACTGTCTCAGTGTACCTTGATAAAGGCGTAACCAGCTCCATTGTCTGTGATGGTAAGCCCCAAGGCATCCTCTGCCTTGAAAATCTCCACCTCCTTCTTCTGCCCTTTAATGTGAGCGAAGATAAAGTCCTCCAGGCCAATCTGCCCACCCAGCAGCTTCTCCATATCAATCTTGTGGGTGTTCAGGGTGCAGAATAGAATCTGTGGAGAGAGGAAGGCCAATTTAGCATCACTGCTTAGAACTCTTGAACCCTATCTAATATTAAAACGTTTAAGTACGGGGGGGGGGGGGGGGGGGGGGGGGTGAGTAACGGGGGCTTTCACAAACTGATGCGTAAAAATCTATTTAGATAAAGAGGAGGGATGGGATGATGGACAGGCGTTGTCTGTTGTGGGTGGTCTTTACTTTGGTTTTGTTGACCCCATAGCTTAACACCCTCACTCAGATGTATCCAGTATCAACCCAGACAGATAAGGTGACCTTCTGGTTCGTGCCTCTGAATCAGAAATCTGGCATAACACCTTAGAGTGCAACCTCCTGGCAGAGGAAGGCATGAAACATGAGTCTACACGACACAGTTGCTTCCTAATTTAAGTCCTGGCAGCAAATAGCAAGGGCAGTAAAAAAGATGGGAAACATCCAGCAGTGTATTATTTATTACCAAACTAATAATACTGACCCCGGGGGGGCTGTGGCGCAGTTGGTAGAGCACCCGTACCATGAACGGGCAAAGTGCCCATGGGGACCCAGGTTCGAGTCCGACCTGGGTCATTTCCCAACCCTACCCCATCTCTCTCTCCCACTCATTTCCTGTCCCATTCTTCACTATCCTATCCAATAAAGGCACAAAAAGCCCAAAAAATATGTTTACAAAAAAAAAAAAAAAATACTGACCCACATGGGCACAGGAAACACTACGATCAGTCTCTGACAACAACCGGGAGTCTCTGATAAGTAACACTCTATTATAGACATGTATGGCATTTGCCTGTCTAAGACATTCCAGGTCAGTCTGACCTTTGATCGGTTAGGTAAGACAATAATTGTTGAGATCAGGAGTTGTCCCATGCTGTGTACATATTGTAGTCCATAACTCTTTGGTGGCACAGAGGCTCCCAACAAAACCAGCCTGTTTTCTTCGCTTTCTTTGTGTTGTGTACAGCCAGCACTGTGGACACATCAGCTGACACAGACACAGGAGCGTTGCCCCGGGTTACCAGAGCATTAAAAACAGACTGGGATTAGGGGGGAGCAGTGGAGAGATGGGGGGATAGGGGCCGTGAATCTGACAGGGTGGTAGAGGCGACAGAGAGAGTGAGAGAGAAAGAAGGACAGAGAAACAGACGATACAGTAACTCAAAGAGGGTAACAAAAATACACAGAGGTATGGAAAAAGTCAAAACCTGAGGGAGAAGGAGGTGGAGAGGGAGAGACAGAAGGGTTAGTGGGAAGCAGGCTATGTGGGGGTGGGATAAGTAGATGTGTTACTCCACAGCTTAATCCGCGAAAACTGCAAAAGCTAGCACATCTTGTGCGCAGGAGTGTGGGCAGCTTCACGACAGACACCTACTCACCGTTACCAAGGCAGCATGTTACATCACATCAACTCTCCCACTCTTTCTCTCTCTCTCTCTCTCTCTCTCACACACACACACACACTCCCGCACGCACACACACACACACACACACATACAGTACACACACACACAGAAAGTTGTCTTTAGCTACCATCTCGCAATTGTGTGTGTTTTTCTGTGATCTTCCTCTAAGACACGCTCAGAGCGGTGTGTTGCCTGGGAGAGGCGCCCAGCTCAGGTGATTACCACACCCCCTCGTTCCTCTGTGACTTTGACTTACTCACACAACACCACAACACTGCTGGCCAACTGATGACCTATGACACGTCTTTCCGGCTCAACTCCAGACAGAGCTGAAACCATATCTTTGTTACTGAAACCTGTCTGGACGAACTGAGCAGACAGTTCGTATGGATAAACAGACCATCTGCTAGTACATTCCTAACACCTATAATCTGGTGTTAAGGCTCAGTGACTTGTCTTTTTTCATTTTCGCATTCATTTATGAAACATTCTTGATGTTCAAAATGCAAGATGATATGCTAATTATCAGGGAAATTTTGGCACGGCTCATCAGCTTTATCCTTTTTTGAGAATTCTACAAACTCCCTCTCACACTGTAGACTGGCTTGTAGACTCGTTTCTTTGGCAACTGGACGCTATTTTTAGCCAGAGGATACCACTCATGCCTCTCTTTTATACAGAAACAAAAGGGTAGGCCTATTCACTGGCCCAACAAAGGGATACAAAGGCTATGCATTAATATAGTGGGGGAAAATGAGTTGTTGTAAAACATTTTCTTTAATAAGCTCAAGGTATTAAAGATTAACAAAGCCAACAGTCTTTAAATGCTGACAACACAAAAGTTAGGATTTTTTTGCTTTGAGTGAGCATTCTCTGTAGCGGAAGTTATGTCATAATGTAATCACTGATTGATGAAGACCATTTGACTTGCCAGCAAATAAAGCAGTCACTTTACACGGACACCTTAGGATCAAAACACAAAAGTGTTAGTTTTCTACTGGATATGTTCATTAACAAATGCTTTTATGCTTAAATGGTACCCACAGAAAAATATATTTAACAGGCAAAATTCAGATACCACTTAATTACAAATTTTGAAAGGTGAGCAGACCCCCCCCCCCCCCCCCCCCACACACACACACACTCACGCCTCAACTGAATTCCTAGATGTTGTGCAAACCTGTATGTCTGAGCATGTTGACACATGAAAATGCTTCTGTAATGGTTTCCTTTTAAGCAGACATATACACCAGGCAGAATGTTCAGTTCAAAAAAGGCAAGGCCTTTTCTGCTGCTGCGAGTCTTTACATGTACAACATATTCAATACACTTTCAGAACACAAGTAACACCATGTCCCCTTTCGAAAAGTATTTTGGATATAGTCAGATAGGTTCATTTGCATGCCCCACAAACATCAAACAACCAGTCCTGAAGCCCCATATATCGTTAGTACCACAGAGTTACTACCAACACTGCTTTTGTGCAAATATGCCATCCATTATTGAGCCATCGTCATTCATTGTGCATACCAACCTACACTTGACTAAGTCAACAAGATAATATCCCATCACAAAAACATATACACTGAGAGGGAGTACTTTGCCATCAAATCCTCTCTGATGTATGGTTTCTAAAGTACCTCACCATGTAGTCAAATTTGTGACATTTTGATGTCAGAGAGGTTTCTAGAAATGTAAATTAGAAAAGATATCTATATGACAAAGTTTTCTTACAAAGCCATCACTGTCTTTCATTAAAAAATAACAAGCAAGGATCAGGAAGTACTGTCGTGCATGTGTACAGAGACCTAGGCCTACTTAAACATTCAAACTGTAAACAAATGACTGGTTTTTCAGTCCATTTCAGGTGGGGGAAAAGGGATGCCTGAGTCATGTGATATGATAACACATTTGTATCTCAGACTCTATAGCCATAAACAGACTTTGCCCTGTGTGGTAAAAAGCGAGCCGCAGAGGTGAGTGAAGAGGGATTATGTTCTTTCTGACTTTGAACCACACCTGCCTGCCTCTGTCCACCCACATTGTTGTTAGAGTCAAGGGGCTAGCTTGATTTTCACATGCTCATCTACAAGCTACAAGAAGTGAGAAGCAACCAAAGACTTAGTTATTACAGACTATCAAATATAGATTATTTACACTGGCAAAATTGTGTTTAATTAGACTATGCCTCATTCTCTTAAAGAAACAAATGCCACTCTTCTTCTATCAAGTTTATGACTATACCTCTGTGTTAAATAAACCAGGTTTGTCGCTTAACCTTTGTAGTTTAATAGGTTTTAATTATATGCTTGTCTTTGGCTTCAACATCAAATAACTAAATAAATAAAAATAATAATAATAATATTCTAACAAAATGCCTTTAAAACAAAATACATCATCAAGAGTTAGTTGTTATAATGATTCGTTTTTCTTTTTCCTATACTTTTTAAATTATTTTTTACTTTTACCTGCTTTCTTTATTGTTGCTTGATATTTGTTTATTTTTATTGCATGAATGTAGACTTAGGGCATTGCTGTAAAAGAGCTTCTCAGTCAATTCTCCCTGAATAAACAATCGTTGAAGATGATAGACCCCTTGAGAGGCCAAGCAGTGGTCTTTATCAGTCTGAATTAAGGCTGTGCCCACTGGGCAGGACACAGGGGACTTCCTGTTGCAATGAGGACTTCAGTACACTTATTCCGTACCCACAATGCTGAAAATCACATACAAGAGCTAGATGTCCAATACTGTCAGAAATATATTAACTGAAGGAAAATTAGTTTCAGAATCCTGGTTGTGTCTATATAATCTGACAAATGAAGCCAGCCAGGACCCTTAGTAAACAGTCCGGCTGTACGTGATTAAAATAAATTGTGTGTATCTGTGCTGGGGGTGCTCAAATGTGACAGTCTTATAAAAGAACAGAGGACTATCTAGTCCAAATCTTTGCAAGCAGAGGGGCCATATCAATCAAAGACGGGGGATGTCTAATTCTGCATTCTATTATAATCAGAACAAACTGAAAAATAGTTGGATAGCCCAATTTATATGAGGCTATAAATTTAGGCCCTGCATAATTAGATTCCACTGCTGCCTATAATGGTAAAATTACAGTACACGAAGGCAAAATATTATAGACATGACCTAAATATAAATATAAACATCCTTGTTAGGTTTACAACAGTTTACACGGTCCATATGTTACATTCTGCTACCTTCTGGACTGAAAGATGTAGCCTACTCTGTCATCACCTATTTACTTGTGTAGGTTTCTGTGCCAGGGCGCGCCTGTCGCGAACACACCTTCATGCCTCGGGCAAATAAGCACTCACCAGACAGCTCAGTTAACATCAACAAAATAACTTTAAAAGCTGTTGCAGCTGACCTTCACTTTTTATACTGAAAATGGTGCAGTTTTTACCTCTGGTGGGCTTAAATTAAACGCCTCTGCTATTTTCTTGTACAGCTCTTTCACGTTCGTAAAACCCTCAATCCTGCCAGTAGGACTCCCGTGGGCGAGCTGAGTGTGAAACACCAGTTTCGGTCGCAGGCTGGCAGGTGGAGGTGGCAGTCCGCCACCATTCACGGCGGACTTTCTGGCGCTTCCTTCAGAAACTCCGTCAACCTCTTCATTTTCAACCAAATTGGAACTTTCTCTTGATTTACTTTTCTTTTTTCTCAGTCCCAAAGGCATGCTCGCTCTTCAAGTAAATCCACAAGGGGCACGAAGGTACACGGAACGATCAACTAGAACATTTGAAAACAACCTGTTGCAAACCTTCGTTTTTCACTTGAAATAGTGTGTTGTTTTTTTCTTTGGTAGCACTGCTATGCAGTTTAAGAGGTAAATGAAGTAATGTGAAAGCGCAATGCCAGCTACCTTCTTCGTTTCCTATCTACCATAAACTATGTTCACAAGCTGTTGATTCGCAAACAATAGCGACACTGTTTCAAAATGCTGAGAACGCAGGCGCAGTGTGCTGAATACTCCTGATGAGAGAACAGAGCAACGAACAGATTATGCTACGTCACACAGTGGCTGGGTACCTGTGTCAGGTATTTGCATTTCGCAACTCCCCGTGACGAGAGATCTGAAATATGTCATAATGTGGAGGCTAGTAGGCTACTTTATGAGTTCGTGCTTAGAAGCGGAGGCTTGGGGGAAGTTGGGGCTATTCTAAAACTTCTTTAAAGGTTTGTGTAACTGGCTAAAAAGCTGCCAATCAAAGTGGGTCTGTGCCATCTAGGCACAGGAATTGGAGATAGTGAAGACTCTCATCTCCACCACTATGAATGGTTACATATACTGAGCGGTTACACAGGCATATCTTTGTAGGCTAGCCTATCAATAAAATAATAAACGGCTACCCATGACGCACCAATGGGGCCACCAGTGTCAACAAATTGGTTAGGCTGAAGCATTACGCGCAGTTATAACTCTTCATTATAATACTAACTCCTTCATTCCAAATACATTGTATCCTGTTTTTTATTTTAACCACTATACAAGGTTAAATGAATCTGCATCTTGAAAATGTACTATTGGTTGCTGTAAGCTACTGTCAAACATAGTTCCTTCTAATAGCTAAGTTTAACATCATAATCACTCGAAGAGTGGAGAAGCCTATGAATGATACAGCGTCACCTGCTGGCAGATGTAAATGCACACGGGGTCGGGCCCCAGGTTTTAACTCTCAACTTAAAGGAGAACTTCTGTGTAAAATGAAAATTGGCATGTTAAAACATCATACCGAGTTGGTATGTTTGCTGAGGAGCAAAATTGAGTTAGCCTGTTGCATTCAGAACTTAACTATTTTTTTACCGTTTGTCCAAGAAGGCTAACAATGGAAGTGGTAGGTGCCCTCAGACGAAGCATGAAGATTATGCTATTATTAAACCATTAAAACAGCTCGAATAAACTCCACACTCCATCAGTAGCACAACAAAGGCAGTACATAGGCAGTAGTTTGCTGTAGTTTCTCGTCGCCGTCGTGATAAAAAGTCTGCACGAGTCGATTGACGAATACGAACCAGCAGGAAGAATAGGAGGAGAGGTAGTAAAATCGACTTGTTTGGACTTTCATCGTGGCGGCGACGAGAAACTACAGCAAGGTACTGCCTGTCAAAAGTGTTTTATTAATAAATGTTGTGTACACTTACAAAGTTCTCAGTGCCTCGTTTTGAATGTCGTGGCCTTTGTTGAGCTACTGATGGAGTGTGGAGTTTATTCGAGCTGTTTTAATGGTTTAATAATAGCGTAATCTTCATGCTTCGTCTGAGGGCACCTACCACTTCCATTGTTAGCCCTCTGGGACAAACGGTAAAAATAGTTAAGTTCTGAATGCAACAGGCTAACTCAATTTTACTCCTCAGCAAACATACCAACTCGGTATGATGTTTTAACATGCCAATTTTCATTTTACACCGAAGTTCTCCTTTAACATGACTGATTCAGACACTTCAAGATGTAACAGTAAAACTATTCACCGGTTGCTCCACAAACTGTATAATTTAGGGGAACTTAAAATAATAGTAAATTGTGTATATATGATAATATAGCCTATGTAATTACCATATTGTCTAAAATGAAAAAAAAAAACACAACACAAAGGTAAATGTCACATCCACGTTTAAACAACAACCAAATATGAAAGTATCTTGATCTGGTGATATCAAAGATTGTATCGAAAGGGATGAATCAATATGGGTTGATAAAACCGAATGACTTCTGAGACTATCAGGGTCATTCCATTCCACACTAAAATATTTCATGGAAATAGCAAACATTAATGGACAATAGTTTAGGGACTCACACTGTGTCAAAGTACACTTTTTATTTAAATTTCAGATTTTTTCAGTATTACTGTCAGTTTGTAACATAATGCAGTTCACTGCCTCACTTTCAGTCTACAAGTGGTTTGTCATTGGGAAAAGCAAACAGCCTCTGGGGGGAAAACAGTGATTGAGATATACTACAAAAATGTTGAGAGTATCACAAAATGCTGAGAAGAAAATATACTGTACCCAGCATTACTTTATTTTTAAATATCTAAAGTGTTATGTTTAATGTGCGAGACACACCGTATCAACAGTATCAATCAAAAAGTGTGTGAGAAACATATTGAAGCATTTGTACATTCCATGTCAAGTCAGACAGTGCTTATGCCTTTTACAGTACCTCTTCCATACATGCTCTCAGTCCAACTACACATCTACAACAAATATATACCATACTATTTAAAAGACAATTTCAAGACAAAATGGCCCTTTAGTATCAAATTTAGGCATGATAAAGAGAGAATGCACTTCAAAGACTTGAGACATGTAGGAACACTGTTAAGACAGACTTAAATATAACTAGATAGTTCTCTGTTGTTCAGAATAAAGACTGATTATGGGCATGATTTATATACATAGATCACCATCTTTGACTTTCAAAGTATTACCATGACTGGCAAGCAGAAATGGAAGGACTGAATTTATATGCAGCTGGGAAAAACATGACCAGTGGAAAAGTTCAAAGGCAATGGATGTAAGCACACTGATAGCTAGACACCTTACTAAGTAGTTAAATGCAAACACACACTGATGTATAATCAGCAAAGTGGAGATACTTTTTGGTCAAATTTGGAGATCACCATCATCAGTATTTACTTCGAAGGTTCACTTTCCTTTTCAAAAATAATTTGGGATAAAAGCTATAACAGTGTACATTCAAATAGGAAGTCAGAACCACCCAGTGGCTTAGGTTTTCAGTTCCAGCAGTGTAACTTCAGCATATTTTGAGTCCTCCTGTAAATATGAACTCAAAAAATACAATACAAGCAATGAAACCCAACTTTTATCTGGCTTAACATGGAATGACCTATAAATGACCAGCATAACATCAACAACTTTTATGTTTACCTTTCATCACAATTGCGACATGCAGTATTTTTGTTTAAAAAAGAAAACAAACATCAGCTTAGATACAAAATAGAAATTGCACATTCTTGGTTTATCAGGGTAACTTTGACGTGGGAACTTTGTCCATGAATGAGACTGCATGCACTGCAGCCAACAAGCATCTCTCAGACTTGTCCATCAGTCTTACGAAGTTGGCAAGTGTCGTTTGAGGACATCCTTGGCAGTGGTGGGGAGACTATCTGGAAAGTTCACATCAAATTCCACCACCAGATCCCCTCGTTGTTCTGGGCTTTTTGGGTATGGGAGTCCTTGGCCTGCAATTGTCTTTCTCATACCAGGTTTGATAACATCAGTGATTTTCATGTTGCAAGTGTTCCCATCTATCGTTGACACAGTGACTGAGCAACCGCACAATGACTGAAAGGAAAGTAATGGACATGTCATAGTTTACCAAGCCTGAATTGTACACAAGTAGTGTGTTGAGGTTAGTATTTCAAAAGATATACATGAATACAACACTCCACATTGCTAAAACAGTGCCTTAAGCACAGCGTAAAGAGGCTAGCCAATGTAATGTATAATTAAGGTGGAGTAAATAGTTTAAGGGCTGCATTAATGACTGGTCACAGTGAGTTGCCCATATAAGATCATCTCACAGAGTGAGTGGCCAAGCTTCTGTCCCTTGGCACTGCCCAAATGGTCTCTCTCATATTTCCAAATGCTTATTGCATAACTAACCCTTCAACTTTCCCTGGACATACCATATATCTCAAGAGAGTATGTTATTTCAAGTCTAGGCAAGACATTTCCCACTGTATATGACCAAGTGCATCACTTGGTTACAGTACATAATGTATTGGTTTGCCATTTCCATACTCCCTCCAAAACTATGCACACTATAATTTGACTGAATCACTTAATGTTATTAATGTTGCGTCACAACATTTTGCACACCCTAATGGTCTTACTCTATTACTCTTACCTGTCGCAGACTGACCCGTACAGGGTAAACGATATTAGAACCTTCCCGCCTGAAGTGAGGATGTGGCTTATCCTTAATGACAAACACGATATCAGCAGGGATGGTGTTGGGTGACTCGTCACCCTCTCTGGGAAAGGTGATTTTAGTGCCTTCTTTCCATCCACGTTTTATATCTATGGTGAGTATCTTGTCCTCAGTCCGTAAGGTGCGGCCATCTGGATTGAGTCTTTTCCGTGAGATTTTCATACGTTTGGTGCAACCGTGAAAGACCTCCTCCAGGGACACCCGCAACTCATGGTGAATTGCTGGGTCCTGCTTGCGCCTGGCCTGCCCACCTAGGCCCACATGCCGATCACGTGGAAACCCGTTCAGGTTGAAACCTGGAAAGGAGCTGAAAGGGTCTCCCCCATCCACTTCCATGTCATCATCATCTCGCCCATTGACTTTCCGTCCGAAGAACATCTCAAAAGGGTTGGCACCACCAAAAAATGTGGCAAAGGTTGCATGGGGATCCCCATGGAATGTGTAGGTGAAGTTGGTGCCCTGCCCATCTGGGGGTCCTCCTCCACCTTTAAGACCTGTAAAACAAAAGAAATATATGGACTAAATGGACCAACTCACAGCATTCTGGAGTTTCTTCATGATAGTCTATACACAGTATAACCGAAATGGTCTCAGTGAAGGTTGTGTGTGTGTGTGTGTGTGTGTGTGTGTGTGTGTGTGTGTGTGTGTGTGTGTGTGTGTGTGTGTGTGTGTGTGTGTGTGTGTGTAAGGGGGGCTCTGGGGTGCGTGTGTATGTTGTGTATATGTACAGTGTGTATGTATGTGTGTATGTATATTAGACACAGCCCGTCTTTATGTTAGGACAGGATGCTTACTCGGTTTAACCAAACACAAAATATTAAGCATTCACCATTACACGTCGCGTATCTGCAGTGACCTAGAACCAACGCATCGTATAAGAGCAAAGGGTTCTTTTCTGGCATTCAACTGGAATACAGGTTAAGACACAATTTAAACATGGAATAGCATACCATCTGTCACCAGTTCTGAGAAAGACCTCTTTGCTTCTGATTTTTTTTAACGTGATACGAAATATCTACATTGTAGCCCACCTTAGCCACGTATTGCTTGTAACTGTAAAATCACGTTCCTGTATAAATAATGTCGGATGTAAAAGATGATCCTCCTTGTCTGCCTCTCATATGGTCACAATCTGCGCATAGAATGATTTAAACATATTAACATATGAAAAAACCCACCTTCCTCTCCATATTGGTCATATATTTCTCGCTTCTTTGGATCGCTGAGGACTTCGTATGCTTCAGCAATCTCTTTAAATTTTTGTTCAGCATTGGCAGCCTTGTTTTTGTCGGGGTGCCATTTCAAAGCTTGTTTTCTGTACGCCTTTTTGATGTCGTCGTCTCCAGCTCCTTTGGCTATGCCAAGAATTTTGTAGTAATCTTTCCCCATCTTTTTCCTGCTGTGGCCTTAAGCCGGATAGCAGTTGATGTGTCGACGCTGTGAACGGTAGATTCTGATGTCTGTGTCCTGGAGAAAAAAAAGTGAAGGGAAGCAATACGGTGATATGGCGTCAGGAGGCGAACGCTGCTTTTATAAACAATATAGTGTCCGTTGAGCAGCCGGTACCACCGATATGTTTAGAAGCGGTTACTCAACGCTCTGGACCTTATGCTATTTCCCTTCCTGTGACCCTCTTTAAATAGCCATCGTACCCTCCCCTGTAGGCTATTGCTCGCTGGAATCTAGAGGTTCTTTCTAGAAAGTGGAAGCGGTGAGGCACGTCATTTACCATATTCGGCTGATTGCTACCCATTAATGCCCACTAGTAGCGTACAGGTTCCGCCCATGCCCCCTATGTTACAATCAGAGATGGGTTTGGTTTCAGAGAGTAAAAGGCCATACTGCATATTTGGTTCAGCCATTCACAAAACTTACAGAGTCTAATAACCACAACCCTTCAGTTCTCTTTGGAGAGAGGGTATGATTCTTTGGCTAGAGTTGCATGAAACGTGAAAGAGGAGGGAAGGTGAGCTTTCTCCATTTGGGAGATATCGTTGCTGAGAACTACCAGCATATCACTGAACAATCCCAGTTAAAGTCAGGCGACTTGGAATGGCACACACAATTGATGTCTAGGTGGTTTTGAAAAGGATTCAAAATCTGTGCGTAAAACTGTACAATTGCGCTAAGTCTTACGACACAGATTTGACGTATGACTATGTCTAAAGTTCTGTTTGATGTGTTAATAATTTATGGTTTATTCATAGGGTGGGAAAACTTACCCAGACTATTTGAGAAAGGTAGGCCTATGAAGTCCGGGTACTGGCCGTCTTTGCCATACAAAATCTTTGGCCGACACAGTATCATAACTTTTGCCCATAATCTGGACATAAAGAGTGGTAGGCACACTGCCATATAGCCTACATGCTTAAAGCAGAAAAGGCAGCAGCCCAATTAATGTTTAGCCTTTTTGCATTTTGCCTTTGAAACTGGCTATTACGTTACGTCCTATTCAGATGAGTCCTTCGTATTTTAATAGAATAAATTTGAGTTAATGTTGGAACAATTTTAACTGTGCCCTACTCATAGTTTATTTAAACAAAGAGCTAATTGACCTCCGATGAACATGTGAATTTAAAAAAATCTATTACTTATTTTTTAAAATGTCTCAGGCGCAAATTAAAAGCATCGAAATCTCATATTATTACTGTGGCATGATCACCACGGTACCATGTGAAAGGAAACGAGAAAAGCAGCATCTCGAATCAGCGCATAATACGCGGTAAGAGGGCCACCTGCTGTACACAAACAGCATAACTATCTCTTGTGTGAGCAGAGGCCGGTGAGTGTGCTGCACCAACTGGATGCACCGCATCCAACTCAGATAACGGATACGTGACTCAGCACCCCTACGAGAGAGGCAGTCTGATAAACCATCGGTTAGGCTACAGGAGATAAGTGATTGGAATATGGACCTGTGAAATTATTACGTGGAATTTGCGTTGTGGTTACTTAGTCTAAAAATCAGTCAGTGAAAAAAACACTATGGACCAGTTTCGCGACTTATTCGCAAAATTAGACAAGAATAATGATGGGTTCGTTTCTGTAGAGGAACTCCACAATGAAATGAGAAAAATTGGCGTTACTGCGGCAGATGAGAAATCACAGGTAATGTACAGCTTTTTAGCTTTACACTTGGTGTCAGTGGCTGAATGCACATTGTTAAAGCTTATGGTTGCTAAACTGTTTGCAGGCCATTGTGAATAATTACGACCAAAACTTGGATGGACGTCTAGACTACGAAGAGTTTTTGGGCTATATTATGGACAGGGAAAGAAAATGGATAATTAACTTTCGTGCACTTGACAAAAATAAATGCGGTGAGTTTCAGCGTCTTCTCCCTTCTGCTGTGGGGCATGTAATAACCAACCGTGACCAAAATATAAATACTTTTATTTGCTTTGTACAGCAGGGTTGATCTGTTCACAGTAGTTAAAGGAGTTTGAAAGAAACTTGTGTTTGGTCAGTCAGTTGAATACTGGTGGCGATATAGCTATGGATTTCATGGAAAGAGGGTGATATGAGGTCTCAATCCTTGTATTCATGGTGCATGCAAATGATTGTTTCTGTCCTCTTGTCATTCACTCAGGGGTCATTGACCAAGGAGACATTATTGATCTATTCAAGGAGTTGGGTGTGGTAATATCCAAACGAAATGCAAAGAAAATAATTCAAATGTATGGATCAATACCCGCTTTAAAATACCCTGCTAAAGATACCTTTATGTTTATATTTACTAAATTGTTTACACAGCAATAACAGAACACTTAGTGACATTAAGCACAATGAATGTAAAACCCATCAGCTGTCTCTTTAAACTCAACTAATACCTTAGTAATGTAATGCTAGTAATGTAGTATTGTAATGCACACTCGCATAACTACAAAATGCATAACCACCTCTTTTTTTAGGATGGATAAAGACAACTCAATGACTGTTGACTGGGAAGAATTCCTACACCACATTATTCTAAACCCAGCAGAAAATATTAAAGAGCTGGTATCATCCTGGAAATACAGCCTGGTAAGAATATTGAGTGTTAATATTGTACATTGCAGCCACTGCACTGGTACCCCAGCCCTCTCTGGCTATGTGAACTACACAATTAAAGTTTTGACGAAGGCATCCTGTTAACCAACCATATAAAGTGGAGAAGTTCAAGGTTTAGAAGACATTTAACAAATGACATTTGCTAGAAGTTTGAGCTGATATTAGAAAAATACTTAAAAATGACACAAAGAGTTATTATTGAACTTCCATTAATGATCTATGTGACATATTGGCCATTGTATATTGCAGGTGTTTGATGTAGGTGAGAGCCGCTCCATGCCCATTGAGTTGACTCAGCAAGAGGCAGATGTTTCTCTTTGTGGAAACTTTGTATTAGCAGCAGGCCTGGCAGATGCTGTATCTAGAACAGTTACCGCACCAATTGACCGGCTAAAAACATTGCTTCAGGTGAGCTCATACTGTACCCTCCTTCTAAGGGTAGACATCTAATTTTGATATGGAACTGGTACACACATAAGGTGGACCAAAACTGGTGGTTGGTCACTGGAAAGTGAACTGAACAAGCTTCAATTGCTATGGTTTTAATAGTGGTCAATAATTGAGGAGATATAATCATTTAAAAAGTGCCACAAGTGTTTTTGTCCCCCCTGTATATATACACACTGATGTGGTGCCTAACGGTGTCCAAGAGGCATTCCACTTAAACTAGTAAATTAAGCAATGCATTTTGGCCTATTAGACCCCAACAACAGCAAAGCTGGGAATAGTAAAATCTAGACAAGTCATTGACTGATATATTTTGTTAGTGGTTATGTGAAAAGGAAAATATATTCTTACATCCTCAATAATATTTTGAGTAAATAAGTAATGATGTTGTAACTGTCTAGTCATGAGTGAAGTGTTTCTCAGTGTTACTAAGGAGAACTATACATTCATTTGTAGGTCAAGGGGTCAAAAGCTGTCTCTTTTGGCATGACAGAACTACAGGCTGGAGGCCTAAGGTCTATGTGGCAAGGGAACATGGTGAATGTCCTGAAAGGAACACCACAGTCGACACTACAGTGTATCATCTATGCACAGGTGTTGCAAAGTGTCATACTGTCCACTGTTCTGAAATACATGTTCATGCATGCATACACACATGCGCACAGACAGAGAGACAGACAGACAGGCAGACAGGCACACACACACACAGACAGACACATACAGACACACACACACACACACACACCTACGCACGCACGTGCGCGCACACACACACACACACACACACACACACACGCGCACACACACACACACGCACGCGCGCACACACACACACACACACGCACACACACACACGCACACGCACACGCACACACACGCACACACACACACAGCTTAAGGTGTGTTATGTCATGCTTTTTAACAGATGAAGACTCTTTTAGGGGGTCAGAAGGAAACCCTCTCCGTTCAGCAACGTTTTGGAATGGGCTGTGTTTCAGGAGCCAGTGCCCATGCTGTGTTCTATCCTCTAGAGGTATCAGAGTGCAGTGGCAGGTCTGGACTTTCTCAGTTGTTTTAGTTGTCTTGGCTGAACTTTGAGTTGGTGGTTCTGTCAGGTGCTTTAAAAATGATTGTTTTTGGTAAATCAATGCATTTTATGAGCTTTCACTAACTTTTTGATGTACTGTTTAATTGATTTTAAAATATGACATGTTAGTGATAAGTGCTAGTGATTGGTGTAGCATTTTTGTTGTCATTTTTTCAGGTTCTGAAAGTGCGGCTTAACCTTCAACAAGCAAGCACTCATTATGGAATGTTCAGATGTGCAAGAACGATTTATCAGAATGAGTCTGCTGCAGCTTTCTACAGAGGCTTTAAGCCAAGCATTCTCTGCATGATCCCTTACGCTGGTGTCGAGTGTGCAGTCCACCAGGTTAGTTACTGCTGAAAACTTTCTGTGTTAATTTCATGTTAAATGTAGGCATGATATGTCAGTGTTTATTAATCTGTTTAATAGTATCACTCTGTAATAACAGCTACATTTACACTGCCTTGATACATAAAATGCATAGATATAAACATACTATACCTGAAACCCAAAACATCAGAAGTCATTAATTGCACATGTCAGAATTTTTTCCTCTTTTCTGGTAGTCCATCATGAGCTGGGTGAAAAGGGACCCTGCTTACAACAGTGAAGCCAAACTGTTCCTCTTCAGCTTTGTGGCATTCGCCTCTGGACAGGCCACCAGCTATCCTTTAGCAGTGATTCGTACACGGCAGCAAGCCCAAGGTACAGCCGAATAAGAATACGTAATTCCTACAGTAAGAATGCAAGAATACATTAGGATACAAGCATTAACAAAACAATATGGCCCAATATACCATGCCCCCCTCTCCCACATATCCACATAATCAAAGAAGTAAGGTTGTTCTGAGCCCTCTAGATATACTGGAAAACTAAACATACCCAAAACCACTAAAACTCACATGTCGAAGTTCACCCATTATAAATATATTGCATTGCATTGCACTTAGCTGACGCTCTTATCCAGAGCGACTTACAGATATTTACAGGGTTTCAGTTACAGTCCCTGGAGCAGTGTGGGGTTAGATGCCTTGCTCAATATATCTTTGAATTCAGCTAATTAATGATAAAATTAATGAGCAAACCAATGTTTGGAAATTAATTCAGCCAATTAATGATCACATTAATGATTTTGAATACAACATATCAAATGAAAGGATGTTTTATTTTATGAAAAAAAAAAAAAAAACTGCAGCAGGATAATATATTTCTCTTTGAACATGCACCATGCAGCATACTATTACTGTGTATTAACAACTTTTATGACTGGAAAAAGTATGGTTTCCACAACACATACCAAGCTGTTTTAACAGTGTGCATGGAATCAGCCTTCATTCAGTAAAAAAAAAACCATAATAATATATTTGTAGTTGGAATATGAGTTTTCCAATAGTATCTACATATGTATGTTTTTTTTTGCCTAGTTTAACGAGTTATTGTTTGTGTTTATGTTTGTCAGAGGATGCTTCGTAAAAATGAGTTGGATAAGGCTTAAATACAGGCTTTAATTTTAGTGCCTAACAATATGTCAAAAAAGTATCTGATGCTCATTATCAGCAAAAAATATTATATTATATTATATTATATTATATTATATTATATTATATTATATTATATTATATTATATTATATTATTATACTTTTCACTAGCCTATATCGCATGCAATGTCAACATTTTCAGAATATCCTTATCAGTTGTTACTCATGCAACATGGCTTCTGGAGATAAAAAATGATATGTCAGGTCAAAATGGCAATGACCACCAACATATATTCAGGCTGTAGTTACAGAATCAAAAGTCAAATCATGTGTGGCAGACAGCTCATTTGATTTTTCATGTGTGGCTGATCAACTTTTGTAGGTAGTTTTTATGTAGACATGGAAAATGCTGTAAAAGAGATACTCCAGTTCTGAACATTCTGGGGTGAGAGACACATGTTGCTTTTACAACGGAAATACCTTATAATGCCAGTGAACAGAGCATAGACTTTTGTAGAGCTTTTTTGTAAAACTTTTGTAAAGTGTACAGACAGAAGCCTATAAAAAGTATGTCCAAAGTCAGTAGATTACCTAAAATCATTTTCAAAAGTCATTACAAATAGATTGCCAAATGGTGTTCACTGAGAGTGTTTGGCACATCCACTTGTACAGAACACAACTGCTGTGGGAGTGGATGAGCTTATTACAATGTGTTTCAAATTGAGGCTAAATATAGTTGTAGATAAAAAGTGAAAGATTATGTGCAATAGATCATGGAAGTGTGCATTTTAGTACACAAAAATAAACATATAAACTGTACAAATACACAGTCAAGGTACACGTTTCACTTAAATTGTGGAATTTAGTTGACTTCATTTCCTTACATCTACTAAAGTTCTATTTGTCTTCATCAACAAAATATGGACAATGAAAGTTCAACAACCAATGCTTTTGTGGCTTCAAACAAACAAACAAACAAACAAACACACACACACACACACACACACACACACACACACACACACACACACACACACACACACACACACAGGGGTCATTCCGTGTCAAATTGAACGATGGCCGACAGTCACCCCCTCCAAAAAATCTGAAAAAAATCACAGCTGTTTGTACATCCAACCTATGTATAAATCTTAAATATTAAGTCTGTATCACTAATAGCTCCAAAACTACAGCCCTTTGAAATTTCAGGTCATTTTGAGAATTCTGGTGAACAAGCCTTTTGCTCAACTTCCGACATTGCTGGCTCTTTTAGTATTCCACACACATTAGTGTAACTATGTGAAAAGAAATGTAATCAAATCAGATCAGATGTACCTTGTGTAATTCTTCCTCTCCAAAGCTGTGAAAATGGCTATAGATTCAATATGTGAAATGACACCACCACTTTTGAGGGCTTCTCGTTCAAAAAGTATGGCACACAAATTTATCAGATTATTTTTCCCAGTCACATACGGATTATAATGTCATGCCTATGCATTAACCTTTGTTGATATTGTTTTCATATGGTCAGTGTATTTTCTTGAAGTTTTCAAAAAGGCTGTTTTCATCTTGTCATTTCATCATGTGGACAGTTCACAGGATTTTTTTTAACATTTTTCCACAATCATCCTGTAGGTGAGGATCATTTGTCCAAAATTTGGATTTGTTGCTGAGCCTCTTTATTGAGATATGATGTTTGAGGAAAAAATGTCAGTAATTCCATGGAGTTGGATTGATCAGCAGTACCTCTTTCCACCACATGTTGTGCTCTTTTAATACAATGGAAGTCAATGATAGGGTAGCATGTCATTTACAGGAAAAGCTGCCAAACAAACTTTGTGTTACAATTAAACCAATTGCACTGTCAAGGTCATTTTTGAGCAGGGTTTTGTTGTACAGCATACAAAAAGCAAGGCAAAACTGAAAAAATGGCATTATAATACAAACACAAAAGGACCATAAACAGGAATGCTATCAATTTAAAGATCATAAACAGTAACATATTATATGCTATGCAAACACCAAGACACCAGACATTCACACTCATGATCACAAAATATTATGCACATCTTAAATTTAAACATTGAAAAATATGAGATCTTAGTTTTCACATTCTTGATGTTTGCATAGAATATTGTTACTGTTTATGTTACTATTCTTTAAATTTATAGCATTCCTGTTTATGGTCCTTTTGTGTTTGTATTATAATGCCATTTTTTCAGTTTTGCCTTGCTTTTTGTGTACTGTACAACAAAACCCTGCTCAAAAATGACCTTGACAGTGCAATTGGTTTAATTGTAACACAAAGTTTGTTTGGCAGCTTTTCCTGTAAATGACATGCTACCCTATCATTGACTTCCATTGTATTAAAAGAGCACAACATGTGGTGGAAAGAGGTACTGCTGATCAATCCAACTCCATGGAATTACTGACATTTTTTTCTCAAACATCATATCTCAATAAAGAGGCTCAGCAACAAATCCAAATTTTGGACAAATGATCCTCACCTACAGGAGGATTGTGGAAAAATGTTTTTAAAATCCTGTGAACTGTCCACATGGTGAAATGACAAGATGAAAACAGCCTTTTTGAAAATCAAGCCTAACTTCAAGAAAATACACTGACCATATGAAAACAATATCAACAAAGGTAAATGCATAGGCATGACATTATAATCCGTATGTGACTGGGAAAAATAATCTGATAAATTTGTGTGCCATACTTTTTGAACGAGAAGCCCTCAAAAGCCCTCACATATTGAATCTATAGCCATTTTCACAGCTTTGGAGAGGAAGAATTACACAAGGTACATCTGATCTGATTTGATTTTTAAATTCTACAGGAAAATGCATTTCTTTTCACATAGTTACACTAATGTGTGTGGAATACTAAAAGAGCCAGCAATGTCGGAAGTTGAGCAAAAGGCTTGTTCACCAGAATTCCCAAAATGACCTGAAATTTCAAAGGGCTGTAGTTTTGGAGCTATTAGTGATACAGACTTAATATTTAAGATTTATACATAGGTTGGATGTACAAACAGCTGTGATTTTTTTCAGATTTTTTGGAGAGGGTGACTGTCGGCCATCGTTCGATTTGACACGGAATGACCCATAGGTTATCTGCACGAAAGCATTGATTTGTCTTTTTCAAGCTTAATATTTGTAATCTAAACATTCAAATGTAGTCAAAACATTCAAATTCATTTCCCCGTATATACAGGGGCTTCCCAAGATCCTAACTTTGAAAATTGAGAGGGTTGGGAGGATTGGGGGTACATATGTATGAAGTATTTGGCTTAGTCAGTTACACATTTAAATTTAAAATAAATGCAACAAGGCTTTGATAACCACCTGAAAATGCACATGATGTTATTGAATTCACTCTCTAGTTCTTTAACAAAAATTCTATACATACGTTTTGTATTGCAGCACATAACTCTTTGCTGAAGCCTTCTGTGTTTGCTGGTTAATAATATTTATTTCCCCTGTAGCTTTCAGCTCCGTCTCACAGCAGGCTTCAAATGTGGGCCTACGTCAAGCATTCCTCAGTATTTATGAGAGGCAGGGGACACGAGGATTCTACAGCGGAATGGGGACCAGTTTTGTAAGAGCTGTCCCATGTGCCTTACTAAACTACACATTGACTGTAAAGCTTGAATCACTGATTTCTCAGTGAACAATCCTATTGATAAGATACTGGAATATACACCAGGCGACAGCTCAGAGTTGAGCAGGGTGAGGCAGACAGACTGCTTTAGACTGCTTACTAAAAAAACAGTATTAATAATGCAAAAAATGTGACTTAAATATAAGACTATTATATAGAAATAATCTGAGTCATACTGTATTTGTAAATAGAATATTCTGTCGAGAGTCTTTATTTTATTGTACAGACCATTACAAATCTGCCTTTTTGATACTTTTGTTCTGCTAGGGCAACAGTACCTCTACCTTATTTCAAATTTGCCAAAAATATATTGATGACCTCCCAAGCAACACATTGTCAGATTGGACTATTATTCTATGGCATACATGAAAGGTTTAATTGATGATGTGCAGAGGAAGAGGGCCAGATAGACTGGACTGGATATTTGTATTGGGTTACTTTGTTTTACATTCCTCTGAAATCATTTGAATTGTTTTCATAAATAAAAAATATGCATAAATTACTTGCCTTTTTGCTTGAGCCATCCTATTTAGCCTTTACTGTTAAGCATATCAAAAAGAAAACAATGTAGCAAAATTCTGGTGAAAGTAGCAAGCCATCTGAGTACCCTTCACCTTCTAAGTTTTAAGTGTATTGTTTTAAGTTTTAAGTGTATTGTTGCCTCATCAAAAGAGCTGTTGTATGCAACTGAACTTCTTTTTGGAGCTTGAAGACATTTCACCTTTCATCCAAAAAGTTCTCGGTTCTTCATCATCAGGTCCGAACTGGAGAATAACATGAGTGAGAATCTTCACAGACATTGTTGCATCTCAAATTATATTTTTATATAATGCAAGAGCAAATCTTAGGTTCCCACCTCCCTCACTGCCTCATATAAATAAATAAATAATGTTGACATTAAGCAATAATATTGTTATAGCCTGGTAGAAAAAATGTCCTGGCAGAAGGTAATGGCTGGAACAGGGCATCAATGGGATGGCTGGTGTCCTTAAAGATTTTGAGTGCTTTCCTCCTGCCCCTCTCCTCGTACATGTTATCAGTGGGGAGGAGCTCACAGCCGCAGATCTTTTGAGATGTCCTGACCACTCTCTATTGCTCTATGGCTGTGAGTAGTGCAGCTCCGAAGCCTGAAGATGATGCACCCTGTAAGTACACTTCGATGGTGCCTCTGTAAAAGGCCCAGAGGATGCTGGGACCCATGCCCATTTCTTCAGCCACCTGAGATGGAAAAGGCACTGTTGTGAAAGCTGCACAACTTCTTTGGTGTGAAGGTCCCAGATGACGTCCTCAGTGATGGTAATCCCCAAGAACTTGAAGCAACACAATTTCACCACAGTTGCACTTTGATTGTTTATGAGGCTCAGTGTCACCTTTCCCTCCCTCCTGTAGTCCACCACGAACTCCTTGGTTTTGACCACAATAATGAGTGACAAAAGGGTACATTGATATATTTCAATACTTCCTATTTTTTGCCTAATATAAACAAGCTAGTTATGTCCTATTCAATAAAACACCCCAAATCCTGAAGTAAGATTGCCTCTCTCACAGGTTTGCGCCTCATATCTTTCAGCCTACATGTGTTACCATTATTTCTACACTGACATTAGGCAGTTATGCTATATGATTTTTGGCCTAAATCAAGACCACAGTGTTTTGGGCCTGTTCCATGTATCTGGAGAGGTATTAAACACAGCTATTTTTTTTTTACCAAAGTCACCAAAGGGACTTTGGAGAAAGAAGAATTAAGATATTATTATTAATTTAAATATTATTAAGATATTGGATCCGCCTGAAAATGCTTCCTTTTTAGTGAGCACTCAGAGGCACCCAGGCAGGAGGTAAATACCATCCCATTTCAGAAAGACTTGTTTGGTGTTACGGCTGTATGTATTGTCTGTATGTTCCCAGTGCTGTTTGTCCCTCTGCTTCTCCCATTCCTGCTACCTGCTCAGGAGATCCAGCTGATTGACTTGATTAGGAGCACCTGGTCATGTAATCAAGCACTACTTAAGAGCACCTGGTTCCTGCTGCCAAGGAGAGGCTTTTGGTGTGGAACTGCCGGCTGTTGCCTCTCAGCCTGGGATTGTGTTGTGTCTTTGTCTTATGTGTTAATAAATCCTACAGGTTGGGTTACATTTTAAAGGTGTTTTGTGTATCATTTGGGTCAATGGTAGATTTGTTGTTCGCCCCAGTAGGGCCATGCAATAGTGGGGCGTAACATTGGCAATAATTATCAAATGGATTCTGCAGCAAGAAGACATATTTGATTAAAAATAACCTCTGACAGTGCAATTATTGTGAAGGAAAACTAAAAATAACCATATCATCAGTTCTATAACATTTAGGAAAACTAGACTTTTGCAATTTGGTGGATCAGTTTACTATGCCAGTTTATTCACAACAACGCATAGAGTATCAAACTAACATAAACCAGGTTGTTGTCAATTGCAGTGAAGTGCATTCTACACTTGTCCTGACAAAGCTGACCTACACCATAACCACTTAGGCCAGTAAGCAGGTACATACATAAAAATGTTAAATTTCTGAATCCTGATTGTGCGAACAAATCAACAAAATATGTCAAAAACCATGATATGACTCATTTACAGGCCTGGCATGGTGGAAACACCTGTAATCCCAGTTAACATATAAGCTTTTGATCACCCCATGGTAGAGGTGTATTATAGCCTAATTACATCACCTCTCTGTGTTAGGTAAGTGACTGATCTTGTAATGCGTGCTTTGTTGTTATCATGGGGAAAGCGACAGACATATTTCACAGATAATACTGTCTATATGGACATTATATGAATGCATTTTATTGTTTAGAATTGAATGCTCAGTCAGGAAGTTATAGGTGCTGTATGCTGGATTGTGAACAAAACTGATATCACATGCAAATTCGAAATACTGTATAGCTTTGCTTCCCCAAACAGAATTTGCTGGCTGTAATTTAAGTTGTGAAATGTGAGGATTCGTGCTGTTCTGTTGTTGTCACTTAAATCAGTATTTCAGTGTTACATGTTTTCTTAATCTCTGAGGACATATCAGGACCATTTTAAGACCACTTGCCATACATTTCTTACATCTAGTACCACAGACTTCATTTGATTTATTTTTCAAAAACCCAATTTATTCTCATATTAGGCGTATTTATTTAAAGAAATGCTTATCCAAATGATGGAGTTGGCTCGCATACTTAATTAAAGATATATAAAAAATGTCTGCAGTAATAGTAATACAATAAAAAATAAATACAAAGTAGCACATGTGAAAGCTGAAAACCTGTCCCCCTTTGTTAATGATTGGAACTGCGGTTTCAACTGCTCTCCTGGAAACTCGCGAGAGTTTGTCTGAAAAGGTTTCCGCCTCCCGCTGCGCCGCAGCCGCACTAGAAAGCTCCATCTACTTCAGTTCATGTCAGCGGCCATCTTCACCTAGCACGAGCTGAAGAGTGGCGCATCAGACATGGCAGATTATTCCAGCGTGGCTCCACCATCTGCAAACAACGGAGGTGGGATGAACGATGCCTTTCAGGACGCACTTCAGCGAGCAAGACAGGTAAAAGGGTTTTTGACCGATAATTCTAGTCTGAGTTGGAAATAGCTGTAATATATTTTTTGCGTTAGCCGGCTAATGTTAGCTAGTTTGAGGCCTTGCGAGTTCTGTGATGCGCTTCAAATGCAACAAAGGAATGTGTCGATTGTACTGGCGACGTTGAGAGCTACCTAAATTCAATTTCATTCTTACCTGTCAGTCAAATTAACGCTGTATGTTGGAGAACGCAGTGTGGCAAACGTTGTTGGTAAGCATAATAATTTGTTGAAATTGTTTCAACATTTGGCTCGAAAACGTGGCGTCATGGTGTAACTATTATTCATACTAGCATTCGCAAAAGCTAACCTTAGCCTAGACAAGGAAGTATGTAAAGCTAACCTGAGTTACATAGTTCACCCACTTCGTGAGGTCGTGTCGAATTATTATTTTTTCAGGATTTGCTTAATTAACTCTGTAACGTTATATCTCTATATAACACCTTTGCGAGTAGTTAAGACGGTTCTCCAAATGGCTAATGCGGAAAGAAAAGCAAATTGGATGCCAATGAAACTAGCAAGTAATTTTGGGAAACCTTGCTGGTGGCAATGTAAACTCAGAAGAGGAAGATTCGGAAACGGGGTTAATCAAACTCGTTTCTTTCACAACGAGGGCTTAAACCTTTGTCCGCCACTACTTCGAAGATGCGCAAACCAAGCTAAAAAAAACAGCAGTTGTGAGGTGGCGTTACATACTATATTTAATGGCGTCTTTCATTGTTACATTTACACTGTTTTAAATCGGACATACACAATCTGAAACAAAGGGGGTCGGGGATAAGAAAAGTTTTTGATTTGACCTATTTTTTTTTGCGTTGTTTGACCTTTCAGATCGCTGCTAAAATAGGTGGCGATGGTGTTGCCCCTCCTCCTCCTCCATCGAATGACTTTGGGTACGGGGGGCAGAAACGGCCCTTGGAAGACGCTGGTGAGTGTTCCTAGCGCCATGATTGTGACATTAGGTTCGAATTTACTGAAGAAAATGCTACGACATGCGAAACAGGAATTCATTATTACGTGAGAGATCTGAGTTAAATAAACAGAAAATTACGTTGGTTTAGATCGTACACTGGTTAAGAATACTAGAGCTGTGGTAAACGTTTAGATCACTCAGGTTGTGGCAAAACTTAAACTACTGGGTGGTGGGTACTATTGTAGTCATTGCTTCACCAACATGGCAACGTGGTTCTTACGTTGCCGCCCCCTAACGTACTTTAATCAGACATTTGCCATAACGATGTGTGCGAGGTCGCAGCGACGTAGAAAGTGAAAGATGCCACTCCGTAATGGCAACATGGTTTTATGACTTGCCAGAACATATCCGCAACCTCTTACCAACATTTTGGCTACCTTGTTACTTCCTGGCGATGGCTTTGCAACATTGTAACCTTTAGCTTTCATTTGGGCGACCTGTATGCTCTGCTCTCCTTATTTGCCCAATACAAGGCCGTCTGGTGCTTAAAAGAAAGTGGTGTTAAAAGATACACTGAAGTTCTGTCTTGGTTTTCAGCGAATTACATTAATTGGTGCCATTAATTACCCATCACAAGACAACCATGAGGCATATCAGCCTATCCCTGCTACATCTCCTTCCAACTGGCCCACTAAACTTAGCAAGAAGCAGTAGGTGTTTGGGGCTAAACTTGTTGGCTGTATTGTAGGCCTACAAAGCCGCTTTAAATGAAAAAAGCATAACACTGAAAGACCATCGACCATCTCTTTAATAGTTGATCTAATGTGATAACTTAGACATGTTAGACTGGACTTCAAAGCTCTATACATGACTAAGTCACATGAGTTTATTTCGAGGGTTTTAGTTTTGAGGAGCTCCACAGCCTTTAAGTCTTGTATTTTACTTGCACAGCATCTGCATTGCCCAGAAATTGTTAAAGTATCAGCATTAGTATATTCTTTAAATAAGTCTGCATTTACCTGAAGTTGTTTTATAATCTGGAAAGCATAGAGCTTTTGAAAGCATATTTTGATAAATTGAGCATTATGTTGGGCACTCTTCTAGAAGGCCACAGGTATCATTTGGAGCTAAGTCAATAGAAAGAAACACTCTTGCAAAGATTGCCCGTGTCAAATTCTTTTGTTGCCTTATGGACATGTGAGCCTGGCAGTTTCATTTTGTGCTGTCCTTTTTAGTGGACACATGCAGTAAAGTGCTAAACTAAACTATTTGTGCACTGAGATTTGGGTCGCGGTCGGTAGAGTTGTTTGAAATAAAGTATATACATATAAATTTAACATTTAAATTAATTTATAATAAATGTATACATTAAAGTTTAACTTCAAACATAGACCCGCGCATCATTGCCATGTATGCAATATTATTGGTTGAGAATTCAAGTCTCCACATAGTGTACGTAGGCCAGTTATATGGCTTGGTGCTGAATATGGGAGTGATATGATGGCAGTGGTTGTGATGCTGCTGCTGAAAGTAGGATCCACTTGACCTCTGGAAAGAAAGATTGTGCAGATGCAAAGTCAAACTGTCTTTCACAGACAAAACGAGTAAAGATTATTTGTCTTATCATATGATGTAATTATATGTATTCTGTGACAAATCTGCCATCTTTAATCTGTTAGTTGCGGCTAATTGAGGTACTGATAGCAAGCTATAAGCAGTCATAGCCTAAATTACATGCCCCGTGAGGTAGCATCTGCTAAAATTAGTTGGCTCCAGCACAGCCTAATGTAGGGAATTTGGTTTAAAGTTGGCTGAACCTCTATATCAGAAGTATAGTGTTGAACAATAGCTGTGGAACTGTGAAATTCATTTGTCTACTGTACAGTTCACAAACCGTTAGGTCACATGTTATAGATTATCATTTTGGCCTCACTTGTCATAAGTAAAATTCTATCTTTGCAATTCTCCATTTTTTCATCAGTGGCAGTTTTTCAGATTGACATGTCTGAGATTACAACATTCATTTATTTCTAGATTATCACATATGTAAAAGTGCCTTTAGAAGAAAGCTTTGAATAAAATGTAAAGTGGTTTGAGCTTTAGTAGGTGCACAAATTGAATTGCAGAATAATTAGAAGCCTAAGAGTGACGATACAGTGCAGTGCTTTGTACTAGGCAAAGACTTCATTACGTAAAATGAGATTGAATGTCTGCATAGAGCTTGAGTGTGTTGTCTAAGTACTTTCAGTAATTGAGTTGTGTGTAGATCTATCACCCTGATTGTGGGATGGGTTTAGGTTGCTTGTGTTAAAGCATATTTTGCTACTGCACTGATCCTGTTGGCCAATACAAGACATCTGATGTTCGGATGGTTTTGTTTTTTCAGATCAGCCAGACGCAAAAAAGGTTGCCACTAGTGACTGTATGTATCTCTATTTATGCATTAATTTCTGTCGAATATCCAGTAGTATTCATCTCTGAATGGCGTTAACTAATCCCTGAATCCTCTGTTTCAGCTTTCACTGCAGTCATGGGTGGAATGGGTGGAGGGCCCCCAAGGTTTGTTTGCATTTATTTTACACTTATTTTTCTGTTTAATAGAAATGAAGTTTTGCTAGTTCACAGCTTGAATGTTCATGGTGATTGAAAAAACAATTGTTTTGATACAGATCTGCTTCTGAAGAATTCAAAGTTCCCGATGGCATGGTTGGATTCAGTAAGTAGCATGGATTAAAGTTTTCCGTCACTATGACGAAATTCCGTCATCTGAATAGTCGCTGTGACGGATTTCCGTCATCTGAATTTATTTTATTTTACGTTGACTGAAATCAAATGGGAGTTCGGTGCTGATCAGAGAAGGGGGGTGGTTTTGTGACAGATGTTTGGTGTATGGATTTAGCTGTAACACTGATGTGATGTTAGTCTATGTCATGCAGATTAAATTAACAGCAGTGTTGATCCCTGTGTTTGAGCCGTGCCCTTCCGCTTGGTCATGTTTAACCCTCTAGGCGCCACTGTCGACTTAAGTCGACAAGATGCCGCACTGAATAAAACGGTCGATTTTGTCAAATTTGGGTTGAACTCCCTTCCACTAGGTGGTAGACATGTCATACTACGCCCCTGACTCAGAATTACGTCATGTTTCTATACAAAATAGTCGAGCTAGAGCATGTTGAATCAGTGTGAGCAAAAGCGGAGCTAGTTTGCGTGCGAGCCATATAATTAGAGCGATGTTGTCAACGTCAGCGAGTGTTTGCCTTCGTTTTTTGTCTAATGGCATCAAAGAAGTTTATCTGCAATGAAGTGTTGGGTCTTCTATTTGCAGACCCTTATTCTGAAGGCGAATATCTGCCTCCAGAAGATGCCGGTGATGCGTTTAGCGACGACGCTTCAGATGCGTCCCTGCCTTGCAGTGATGCAGCTGGACAAAGTGATTATTTAGCCCTACACCAAGCACAATCTTTGGATCATTTGGCCAAAGTAGATACTCATTTGCTCAATGTCAGCGATGGGAACAGTGTTTCATGGGGTGGGAATGTTTATCAGGGAGTAAGCAGACGTGTTAGTAGTGTGGGGAACGAGGCTGGAAGTGAAGTCGGGGTCCAGTGTTTTTACTGCGCTAGCCATGTAGCTAATTTGTTTTCCGACTGTGCCTTTCCCTAATCGCGGAGACAGTAACGTGGTGGAGACTTTGTTTAATGCCACTGGGTATGTTAGACGAGGTCAAAGTGTTTCTAGGAGAGCTAGGGGACAATGTAGAAGCAGGGTGAGGAGATGCAGTGAAAGTCCTACCCATGAACATTCTCTCCACTTGGCACAAGTGCGTAGCAGATCTGCGCCTGCTGCTCGCAGCAGGAACAGAGGCGGTGTGGCACGGGGCAGAGGAGCTAATATGCTCGTTAGTTTATCTAGGCAAGATGATGGGTATGCCGGTGTATTGTCGCACCTGCTTTGAGTTGATCAATGAGGAGGGGTATCAAAATTGTCTCACACCCTTTGATCAGCCAATTGGATATCTCCAATGCCAATTCGCCCCTAGATTTTCTGTCACTGTTTCTCTGATGATTTCTGGAATGTTCTTACAAATCTTTCAAATGTTACAAATGAGACAAATCGCTTTGCCCATCAGTTTTTAGCCTTTGTCAGCTCAAAAAAAAAAGCCCAACCAAAAAAAAAAAAAAAAAAAGCTACTAACATTGTCTCTCGCCTCATCTTGTCATCTCACTCATGAGATTTTAAACTAAACAAGTCTTATGATATATATATATATATATATATAGAATTTTATATATATATATAGAATATTATATATAGAATAACATATAAATGCCCCATATATGGAATCTGAGTGCCTATGTAATAAATGTATAATCTCTACAGCAAAAGGTCAGCCTACTGAAGGGGGAGACACTGAATTTGGCCTGGGGTTGGCGTATCACTTTAATGGGGCAATGTTTCTAACCAATGTATGTTCCGGATTGAGGGTGGAGCCATGGCTAAATTGGTTTTCGAAGGGGTATAGGGGGATACGTGATCAGATGTTTAATTGGAAAAAAGTTCAGTCAGATGACTTTTTTTTTTTTTTTTTGCTTTAATCCCTGCAAATGTCGCAATTCATTGCATACACACTGCATGTATGGTAATGTTGTCATTTCATTAACGGTTAATAACTTCCCCATAGTCATCGGAAGAGGAGGCGAGCAGATATCCCGAATTCAGCAGGAGTCAGGATGTAAAATACAGATTGCACCAGGTGAACATCCTTTGTCTCTTAGTGTGTCTGAGTGCTGTGCAGTGAAATTGAGATGTCATGTCTGTCATCTTCTCTGCGACTGTGAGTCATGAACTGAAATGTTTATTTTTTTTCCCCAAAACCAGACAGTGGAGGTATGCCAGACAGATCGGTGACATTAACAGGACCTCCAGATTCCATCCAGTGAGTGTTTGCTTATGTATACATCACTGTAGTTAGATCACACACTATAGTTGCTTTTTGTCAAAGTATGAACAAAATGGTTCAGCCTTGTAACTAACAGACTTACTCATCCCAACTTTCTCTTCTTCTTCTTCTTTCTCTCTCACAGGGCTGCAAAAAGGCTATTAACAGAAATTGTAGAGAAGGGCAGGCCCACACCATTCCACCATAATGATGGACCAGGCATGACTGTACAAGAGATTCTCGTCCCTGCCTCTAAAGCCGGGCTTGTTATCGGCAAAGGAGGGGAAACCATTAAACAGCTACAGGTTGGTCTGGGAACCTAAGCTGCTCATGAAAAAGCTCAAGTAGTTTCCTGCAGCAGAATCTTACTCTGGTCCCTGTTGTAACCCTGTCACCCCCCCCCCCCCATCCAACAAAACAGGAACGTGCTGGAGTGAAGATGGTAATGATTCAGGATGGACCACAGAACACAGGAGCAGACAAACCTCTTAGGATTTCAGGAGATCCTTTTAAAGTTCAAGTAAGAGTCCAACAAATCCTTGTTTTTATTGCAGTAGCACAGACATTCAGATATAAATGGAACATGACTATTTGTTAGCTATGAGCAGAAATAGCCTGCAAAGTTCGTGGAAAATTAGTCACCATAATGTCAAATGGACCTGTGGTGAGACTTAACATTGTGGTCCTTTGTGTACCTTGCAGCAAGCAAAAGAGATGGTCATGGATTTGATTAGAGATCAGGGTTTTCGGGAGCAGCGAGGAGAATATGGCTCAAGAATGGGCGGAGGTGACAGTCTGGATGTAAGTAAAAGAAGGCTATTACTTCCTCCCTCTGCTGTTTGTAAATAGCATTTTGTCATCTGTATGGAACTGTGAAATGTGATGTCATGTTGTCTTATTTTAAAGCTACCCTGAACTTTGTTTCTGCCTCAGGTTCCAGTACCTCGGTTTGCAGTGGGAATTGTAATCGGACGGAATGGTGAAATGATCAAGAAGATCCAAAATGACACAGGAGTGCGAATTCAGTTCAAACCAGGTGCGCCACTTATTTGGAAAAGCAACTGGAAAACATTTTTAAGCATGCCATGGTAGCACCAGTCTCTGGGTTTAGTTCCCGCACGTGATTATAATCAGAGGCAGGTGAACGGCTTCACTTATCGTATCATTGGTCCTTTTCCACTCAGATGACGGGTCAACGCCAGAGAGGATAGCCCAGATCATGGGACCCCCTGACAGAGCGCAGCATGCGGCAGAGATCATCTCTGACCTGCTGAGGAGTGTTCAGGCTGGAGGGCCACCAGGACCCGGCGGTCGGGGCAGAGGTCGTGGTCAGGGCAACTGGAACATGGGCCCACCTGGCGGCCTGCAGGAGTTCACCTTCACCGTCCCCACTATGAAGACCGGCCTCATCATTGGCAAAGGGGGCGAGACGATCAAGGGCATCAGCCAGCAGTCAGGGGCCAGACTGGAGCTGCAGCGAAACCCCCCGCCCAACGCTGACCCCAGCATCAAGGTTTTCACAGTACGAGGAACGCATCAACAGATCGACTATGCCCGACAACTAGTGGAGGAGAAAATCGGAGTAAGTGCTAAAACAAGCCTTTGTTTTTATCCATTTGCTCAACTTAAATTGTAGATGCTAGATATGAGCTATTAAGTAATTGCATGATCACTGCCATAGCCTATAAGTAGTTGATGGGTTTTTTGACTCTCAGAATAGTCATTTTATGGTGTTTAAAGTAGAGCTGTACTACATGATTATTGTGATGCTCAAAAGTGTTTTGTGACGCTCCCCCAAGGGTCCAGTAACACCAATGGGTGGTCCTCATGGACCGCCGGGCCCGCACGGAGGACCTGCTCCACACGGGCCACCAGGGCCCCCAGGACCCCCTGCACCAATGGGGCCCTACAACCCCGGCCCTTACAACCAGGGTCCACCAGGACCTCAGTAAGACCCTGTTTTTGTTTTTACATAACATACTTTTATGTGGTAGAAATTGATTCTTTTGTCAGGCCTTGACATTTTACTGTATGTGCTGTTTTACTGTATGAGTAAGATGTAAGCGGTCTAATTTAATTTGACAAATCTGCTCTATTTGCAGTGGTCCTCCTGGCCCTTACCCACCCCAGGGCTGGGGCAACGGGTACCCCCACTGGCAGCAGGGACAGCCGGACCCCAGTAAGTTACCAGAGTGGCGCTATTTCACTCGCTGTGTGTGTGTTACATAGACCTCTTAAGCGCAGGTATTGAATATCTACTCTGTACTGTCCCACCCCCTGGCACAGATAAAGCAGCAGCAGATGCCAATGCAGCAGCGTGGGCGGCTTACTACGCCCAGTACCAGCAGCCTCAGGCCCCCATGACGCCCGGCAGCGCTGCACCCGGCACCGCACAGACCAACGGCCAAGGTAAGCATATATCCGTCGTCTCCTACTCTGTGCAGCCCTTCTCATTTAGCGTGGCCTGTCCCATAGTGAAGAACACATCACTTACGAGTCCTTCAGCTGTACAGTTGCTCTGCAGTGTAGATGGTGCACCTGGCTAGTCCATTTTTTTTAATGTTCCTTTAGATGTGCTTTCAATCTTTTGTTGCTTTTGTGTTGCGCCAGGCTTTTTTCCGCTTCATTTTTCTTTTCTTTTTTTCCCCCTTTTTCCTTTCTATTACTGACCGGTTAGGCTAATCCAGATTTCTAATCTTAAAATTACTTTTTTTTAATTTATATATATGACCCTGCTTGGGTCAGAGTACGCCACCTGTCCAGGTGGAGGATGAACTGCTGCCTGTCGAAGAATGGCTATAAATATAAATTGTACCATTTTTAACAGGTGACCCGCAGGCTCCAGGTCAGAGTGGACAGGCAGATTACACCAAGGCCTGGGAGGAATATTACAAGAAATTGGGTATATAAAATATTTCGCCAAATGTAGCTTCAGCGTATCTCACTATGGGGGAGTCAGACTAAACAGCATGGGGCACTTGCACTGCCACCATATTTGCGGCGGTCCTCCAGTAAAAGGCGTTTGAATCATTGAAGGCCCGGTCACATCTGGATGTGGCCAGTCTTCGTTATGGCTGTGCCCAGCTGTTTAGACTGAACAGCTTCATGCCTCTTTACTACCGGTTTAGAATATTGATCAGGGATTTTTACAGCAGCCACTGATGTAAAAGAATAGCAAGGATGGTTTTGACACTGTTGGCTGGTTTTGCATATTTTCAGTACCAAGACTTCATGTACTGTTTTGCCTTGCAGTGCTTTGTAGTGATATAAATGTATGTAAATGAAATATTTCTGTTAAAAGTTAGATGGAAATGTTAAGACTTTGGTCTGTTTTGGGAGACTTAACCGTAGGTCAGTTACTTAAATAGGCATTAAATTGTTTGCTCCAGGTCAACAAGGACAACCTGCACAGGACTACACAAAAGCCTGGGAAGAATACTACAAAAAACAAGGTGGGTTTCCCAAGCTGTGATCATAGCTTAGTTGCCTCCTCATGGTTACACAGAAGTTAAGATGTTGCACTGAAACAATGTAAAATGTAAAATTGCTAGTCACAAGACAGGTGTGCATGTTCTTGCTGTGCTCAAGCACATGAAGTGTGGGCAGCTGTGGCCCTGATGCAGTCCTCTGTAAAATAGAGGGCCTGTTCTCCCAGCTGCCCTACAGCAAAGCAGTGGGTTTCTGTCCCACCAGTCAAAGACAACATGGCTGGGATCGTTCCCCCCCTTACAAAACACCCATCCCCCCTTAGAAGCATCTTAACTGTTTGAGCCACCCCTGCCCAAACGTGGTGTTGCCAAAACTTGATGCCATAGATTTCATACTGCACTTAAGTAATACACTGATATGTTAACATGACAGCTTTTGATGCGTTGACTACAAGGCCATTTGGCTCTCCCTTAGACTATATGCGCATTGCTTCATTGAGATTTAGCGATCGAACCCACACTCTTACCACTTTAACAACAACAACACTGACTAGACTGTTGGCCGCAAAAAAATAGAAACATTGTAGTGAATGCATGGCAGAGTTGTTCCCACCACCGTTTTGTACATGCAGCTCTTGTGTAAGGCCGAAATTGTAGTCTGACTGTGTCCACTGCTACCGCTACAGGTCAGGCTGCTCCTCAGGCAGCTGCGGCCACGCCGGCACCCGCGCAGCCTGGAGGCCAGCCAGACTACAGCGCAGCGTGGGCAGAGTACTACCGCCAGCAGGCGGCCTACTATGGTCAGGCTGGAGCCCAGGGCATGGGAGCAGCCCCTCAGACTCCACAGGTACGCTCGCCCTAAGAAATTGTGTGTGTCTCTATCTCTCGCTCTCTCTCTCTCTCTCTTTCCTCATCCTATTTATTTGTTGGTGTGTTTTTTTTTTTTCCCACCCTCTTTTACTTTTTGGTGGTGTGTGTGTATGTCACAGTGATTATGCATGTTTTAGTTTTTTCCTTTTCTCTTTTTTTTTCTATTCTTTTTCTTTCTTTTTTTTTTTTTTTTCTTTCACCTACAGTAACATTTTCCACCCACAGGTTTATCAGGTCATCTGAGGGGCCAGCACTGCAGCACTTAACCAAACCTTTCCTTCTTTAGACAGGCACTTTTTTCCTTTTTTGTTTTATTTCTTTCAAGCTATCTTTTTTTTTTTTTTTGGAGGGGGTGGGGGGTTTAAGTGTCACGGTTGTTGATGTTAACATGTTGTGTATTCTCTTATGTATTTCTTCTGTACAGGGCCAGTAATGTGAAGTGGACATAAACTAAATGCTACATTTGTTAAATGTTTGGATGCAGACGTCTTGATGATGAAGATCTTAAATTTCCGTGGTTTAAGTGTTTTAAATACATTGCAACATGGCTCTGGAGTCAAGTAGTGTTTCTTCTTTTTTTTTATTTTGCTGTTTTTGTAAATGAACGGTTTTTGTTTTTTTAGGTTATATTAGTATATGGTCATTCCAGCTCTTGTATCTCTTCATCTAATGTGGTTTGAGCTCATGTTTATACGAACTGTAGTCATTGCCATGTAAATCATCTCAGTATGAAATGCTTTTTTTGTGTTATAATAAAACTGAATGAAACTTCCTGTGTTGGTAAGTGAGATGGCAAAGAGGGGGTGGATACTATCTTGTAAGCAGTTTTTAAAAGTTGTGTGTTTGGAGTGGGAAATTAAGTAAGGCATGACATTCAGACTGCAGTGTGTTCAATTTCTTTCTGTCCGTTTTCTGACAAAACATGCTCTGCCATTTTCCTGTCTCTCCAATTATCTATTCGCTTCCTGATTTTACAAATTGTAACCCTAGCTACATTTTAATGTGTGAATGCAATGAAGAGGGCGACTGTGTGTTGCATATCCTTTTTCAGTGAAGTTAGTGGTGTCTCCCTCCCATTATTTTAAACTGGCCAATGTTGAGGTTCCAGGTGCAGACAGATACTTACTGGTGGGTCAGTGATAGGAATGTGATACTCGTAGTCCTTTAAGCAGCTCCCGTTTTATTGTGCCTGGTGACTCAAGCTAGTTGTGCACTGTATGTAATGAGAGAAACTTCCTCCCTCACAGGCAAGATTAGGAAGGTGGTAAGCAAGACGTATTTTAACAAAATGCTCTTCTGGATTTTGTCACTGCAAAGGATTGCAAGCATTTTAGTTGACTCTTTGTTGCTTTCTTACAGGACAGGTACAATGTTCTCATTTGAAAGCGATTACATGCAAAAGCACTTGTTTTGCTTTTTTCCCTCCCCCTTCAATTTCCTCCCCTTCCGTTTTCATGCATCACATTTTTGTAATTATCTGATGGCCTTTTATTGAAACCATTGATGCAAATTAAAACGAAAAAGCAAGCTTTGCAAAAGTCGAATTTTTGTTTTACCAGTTGTATGTTGGCATCCATCCAGTATATAGATTTGTAGGTGTTTAGGGCGGGGGAGGTTACGAAGTGCCTCACCACTGACATGATCCCTCCACCGTAAGTACAATACAATGTGATTTAAGAGTCACTTGTCTTTGGTATCTTGCTGAGAAATAAGTGTGCTAGATATGTCTCTTTTAAGTTACAAACAAGCATTTGGTAAGTATTACAGAGCCCCAAATCCCCAATTTTGTGTTAAGTTGATCATGATGTTTCTGACATTTGAAATGGCCTCTTTTTTGACAATTTGGTCTGATTTTGCGTTGTCATGAACTACTGAATTTATGCAATGATATTTCCATTCAGCAATATTCTTATTCAGCAAAGTAGCAATGTAGCTGTTTTGTGATGCCTACAGAGTATGAAGTTATTTAGTGTTTCTGAAATATTTTGCGTGTATTTTTGCTGAACTGATTAGTTTTGGCATTCAACACTTTCTTTCCTCTGTAGGAAAGCCCGAATAGAATAAGAACTCAAGTCTCCATTGAAGTTTGAGTGAGTCAAGTGAGAACGTAGTTTTTTCCAATGTCAATACATGAACCTAAAAATGTTAACGTGAAAATATAATTTAAGACTTGTCACCTGAAATATCACGATACTGGCGCTGAACATGCTTGTTTTTAAAAATGCGATATCTTTTTTTTTTTTTTTTACCTGTAGCTCTCAAATATAATGTAGCACATTGATGCCAAGCTATGTCTGTAGTAGCAAATCAGCATGCTAATGTCATGGGCGTAGATTTGAAGTGCTTCAGATTTTAGTATTCTACCTTTTGCAGACTTGCCCATAATTTGTCAGACATGCCTTTTTTTGCTTTGAACACTGTCATTCCGATGGCTGTTGAATTGACGCCAATGATGTGACTGATTTGTTCATTGATGGCAAACAGTGCAATATCTAATTCTTGCAGTGTCAACCCAGACCTTGCACCTTAGGTTCTGCTGCAGTAATACAGGTAAGCGTAACCTAAGGAAACAAGTGTTTGACCTGTGCTATAGACATTTATTGCTGTCTGACCTGCCCACAAGCTGTGCCTATCTTTAAACCTTTTTTTGCTCAGAATTAACTACCAGAACAGTAAATTTTAATCAGTCAAATGTTGCTCTGTCCATCTCAATACTAGTCTGGAAATGGTTAGTCATCATGCACTGTTGTATCATCGACCTGAATGATTTGCATGGCGTTTACTTTCATGACAATTAGTGGCTATGTAAACGCTACATACCATTAATAAAGTGTCGATAATTCTTGCATTTTTGCAACCGTCCAGGATTTGATGTCCAAAGTTTTAGTAAACTGCAAATGTAGTCTTTAAATATGTTAAACAGTTAAGTAGGTTTGTTTGTTTCTTCTTTGAGGAGGGGATTGGGGAAGTCTGACCAGGATGCTTAAGATGCCTTTTATATTGTTTAACATAACTCTAAATTATCTGCATGCAGTGGCAAATGCCTTCGCGGGAGCTGGTCATACTAATGCCCTTACTTGCGAATTGCGTTAAGTGTGATGAATATCTATACTGCTGTTGCCATTTGGTTTGAAACCTGTGAATTATGATGCCCTGCTGCAGTGCTAATATCTTGTCAAAAATTGCTGCCTCCATTCTCACTCACAGTGTGGAAGATGCTGCAGGCAATAGGTCGTAGAATCAGATCCTGAGCTAGTTTGTCCCTAAGGAGGAATCCTTTGAGTCTGTCCCTCTGCTGATCATAGACCATTCAAGGGCTCCAGTTATAAGGTAACCAATGTAATGAGGAAACCTGTGACTGCTTAAGTTTTCTTGATGCTCAGTCTAGGGACATGTCTGATTACAATTCTGTTGAATTGCTAAGATGTTGCCATTCTGATTGACACTGACCTGTCGTAGTCTTGATTTATGCTTTTCCCCATTGCATCCGCCTGTTGCTTTGCGTAGGGTTTTGAAAGAACTTGTGTGAATGCTTTATAGTTTTTGAAGACCAGGAACTTTTATCTGTAGTCCCGTGTCAGTCATTAAATCTTAGGCAGAGATATGTTGAGCAATTTGCATCTTTTCTCCTCTCTTCTAAAGTTTCTCAGCTTGCAATGAATTCCCATTTTTGCATTCTTTTCATGTAAATATGCATACTAGTGAGCATTAGGTTTTCTCAGCAGAGTAATGTGGGGGTATACATAAGACAAAAGCTGAAAGTTTAGCACATGGCTTGGAAGTAAACACACAGATGGTTTCGTGTGCTGTTGAAGTTCTAGAATGTTTTTTTTGTGGAGTTGCTTTTGTTAGATTTGTTTTTGACTGTTCTCTATGGTTGCCATGTTCATTAAATAAAGATGTGAACTCAACCTTTTCTGTCTTTGTCGTTTGTTTAGACCAATTCTGTTTACATCATGGGTAGTTCCACTCAACAATCAGAAGGTTTTTTTTTTTTTAGGTTTCATCAGAAACATTACCAATTCATAACTGATAGTTTCGAATGCAATGGGATTTGTAATTCCAGATGTGGTCATTGTAAGGGGATAAATAAATGCACAAGGTAAACACAGCTCACTTCAAATGGCCCTTTTATTAAAACAACGTATGCATACAGATGCACAGGTTGAATGTTGCAATTCATTTCATGTCTTAGTGAAATGATGTAACTATAAAAATAAATGCAATTTTAAAGCACAAGACGCGTCTGTCAGGATTTGGGTGTTGGTATGGATTCACACTCGACGCAAACAAAAAACAAAAGGTCTTAAAAACAGTTTATATTTTAAGCTCAATGAAAACCAGTCCCTTTCGAAGTGTCAAGGAAGACAAATGGTAACGGTTCAGACCTCCTGCCATAATACCGACAAGTGATGCCAGTAAGGCTGGTAAAATGTTAACATTCACATCAGCCCAACACTGGGAAAAACAGAATGGTTTGCACAGAATGGGCAGCAGATGGGGATTCCATTAGCTGAGGCCCTGTGTGTACACATGGCTCAGCAGTTAGATAGGTAACCAGCTGCTCAGGCTGAGGTTCAGTGGCACTGTCAAACAAGGCATTTCACATGTACATAGTCTGCTGAATGAACACCCACTCAAAATGAGCCTCTTAAGGAATCCCTTTACAATACACAGTATTATTACTCCTAGAAAAGTCAGCCAGCCACGCATACTGCTGGACTACCAAAGCATCCATGCCCTTTTGTGAATAATTAATTTTGCAACCATCTGCATTATACATCATACTGATAAGCCCAGATTTAAACAAAAGTATAATAGTAGTTATAATTAAATAAATGAGGTCAAAGTACTGATTTGTACACTAGTGTGCAATGCAACCAGCTGCTTCACGTCTGCTTCGGTGGAGGCACAGTAATGACACCAGATTTTATTTTAGAAAGACAACGAATGACTGCGTTGAAATGGCACCACAAAGAGTACACGAGGACAGCATTGCAACTGGACTTCAGGTCAGACTATATGGCGCTCGGTAGAATAATGATGGTCTGATAAAACAAGCAGCATTTACACTAATAAAAGCCAGGACAACACTGCACCAAAGAAACATAATTCTTAATATTTTTTTCTTCAGTTAGTGTAGTAGACTTTGAATGGTGTGTGGAAGGACAGTCCTGTGATGTGTTATTGCACTCGGGCCTCCAGCATGGCATTGGGCATAAGGTGAAGCTGTGAGGTAACACAGCCGTTGAGGTGGCGGAAGGAGTCGGCACCCAGGTAGGCCAGGAGCAGCTCAGACCGCCGGTGTAGCAGGTGCAGCACGTCCTCAGCCAGTGTCTCCACACTGCTGTAGCGCACCTTCTCAAGGTCAAAGATGTCCTTCAGGAAGAACAGCACCTGATCCTGTCAGTCAGGAGAGACACGAGATGGAGGGTCTTAGTCTGTGCCTAACAAGCTAAAATTGGCCTTGAATCATCACAGAGCATTTACAAGGAGATGTAGGATAACAAGAAGCAAATTATAAAAAGGATAACAAGCCTGAGTTTAAGAAAGATATTTAATATCCAAACATGCAAAACAAACAAGTTTCCTGGCCCAGTGAACCCAGTGCCCTTGATGTCGGGCTTTGCCTTCTGCATGGGTTAAAGCCTCAGTGTCATGTATGTGTGACAAACCTTAAAGAAGCAGCAGAAGTCATGAAGGGAAGTCCTGGGGCCCAGGAATCCCCAAGCCAGGACGGGGCTAATTTGTTCACAGACAGTGTAGAAGTGTGCAATAAAACCATCCTGGATCTGTCAGAGGGAGTGAACAAAATGGGAAGTATTTTTAAAGCATGCACTTTGTGTCGTATGAAACGGTAGTAAAATATGCATCCTTATGTCAGAAACTTAAGATGCTAGTTTCATCTGCATCTGAAAAATTACAACATACCTTCATATGCTGCCTCTTCTGCTTCAGAACTGACCAGCAACTTGATGCCACAGCCTGTGTTAATACAATAAAGAACTGTTAGAGAGGGTGAAGAGAGGGTTGGTATGGCATCATATTACTGGCTTGGAAAAAAATCTGAAGGGTAATGTTAGTGTGATGAGCTTACTGTCTCTTTGAAAGAGCTGTTTAGCCAACGATTGTTGACAACATTCTGAATGGAAATAGGCGGATTCTCCAGGTCCTCAAAAGAGTCCATGAGAATGAAATCCAGGACGATGTCGTAAAAGTTCAAATGCCTGACCTAAAAACAAGGAACACGGTGACTAGAAGTAGGCTAATTACTTACAGATGTGGATGTTGGAAGTGGGCAAGAGTTGGAAAATTTAATTTGACTGCACAAAAGTGGTAGCCATGCTGTCTGGAATTCCTACTTAGCTTTATTTTCCTTCTCTTTAGAGATCTTGTTTTTTAATTAAATTAAATAAAACATAATTCTTCTTAATCCACGAATCACGTTTAAATTGATCAGACACTAAAACTATTCACAGTGGGTAAATGCCTTTCACACCTTAGCCTAGGCAACAAGATTAGGCAGATTTTAAGAATATCATATCATAACATCTCATCATAACATCTTACTAAGCAAGATTATGCACAGAGTCCGAAGACTGGATTTTATTCATCTTGATACACCTGACTGCAGCAAACTCGGGCTAGTCCACATTTCTGAGTTAAAACCAACAGGCCGCACTCACCCCTCGGGTGGCCAGCTCCACTTCAGTGTTTCCCCAGTGGTCTGTCTGCTCCAGGAAAGAGATCATTTCCTCAAACACCTCCTCAAATCTCTTGGGGCTCTGCACAAGGGGACACAGGTGCCAGTTAGGAGGGTGGTGTGGTTTAGCAGCAATGATGGGGACCCACAAAAACACACACACACACACGCTCACTTTGCGGGCCTTGACAATGATGGAAGACAGAATCTTCTTTCCAGTATCAGCCAGGAAGTTTCTGGTGGCTCTTTCACACAAGATGAGCTAGGATGGAAGAGATGGATGTTGTGTTAATCCAGACTATTACCATGGTCAGGTTTAACTGTGGAATAAATTAATTTTAAGAGCAACTTACAACATCATAATAACCATACCTGACATGCCTGACGCACACAGTGTAGTTTTGCTAGGAAGTCTGTGTCACCAAGGCATTCCAGCAGCTCCGTCCTTAAGGAAAACACACTACAATTAGAGGGAGTCTTATCAAAGGTTACCGTTTGTCCCCCTGGCAGTTTCTACTGAGAAGTGGGAAGTAATTCCCGGAACGGCACTGACCCCCAACCATCGCTCACATATGACCTCACTGGACATCTTAATCAAGAATGAACAGCTTTGCAAATGAAACTGCCCCCACATGTCTGGTAGATAAAAGTTTTCTGGCATTCCCCAAACATAAATTTGCCAGTTACACTGTCTAATAAGCATAATCCACTGGTCTAGAAAACATGTTTTCACTGCTTCTAGTGTGAAGCTGCCCAGTCATGCAAACACAGTTCTTTTGCTAATGATGTAGACAGTCAGCCTGTAACTCTGCAGAGAGTGGTTCACCAGAGAATAGGTGTTTTTTTTCTGATTATGTGCTTCAGCCCTCAGTGGCCCTGCACTCTAAGTCTGTGGGGCCTCTACAGCTTTAAAGCTGAACTGCTAATGTTTCCAGACCTCCGCTTGACAGTACACTACTCACAAAGACACTTCCTAGCACTTACTAAGGCAAATCTTGGTGAGGGCAGAAGTTTTGTAAACCGACTTGTGGCAAAGATGATAGTACCATGTTTTAAGTCACTGGGCTCACCAGTTTGACCCATCTTATTTCCATTATCTGTTGTTCCAACATCTGTTTCTGTAAAGACTACATACCCATAGTTTTATCTGTGATTGTTGACATAAGATATGTCCAATACCTAAACTCAATAATTAGTAAGGTAGTCCATGTGATTTTGGCTGCACAGCACATATAATGTGCATCTGTGTATGTCGTAGGTGTGTATGAAGCTCTCAGGTATTCTACCACCCATCTGGATCAAATTTCACATTTCCACAGGTTATGCCTTCTTTGCGTTAAAACAGACAACCCTCTACCGTCCCATGTCTCTCATACCTGAGGACTCTGCAGGAGATCTTGCCCTCCTCGGCCATCTGCAATGCCTCCTCATAGAACGGGTAGTGGCAGAGTGAGCCCAGGGCATAGGCACTCCTCAGCTCTCTGTGCTCTGACAGCTGAGAGAGAGAGAGAGAGAGAGACAGAGAGACAGACAGAGAGAGAGAGACAGAGAGAGAGAGAGAGAGAGAGAGAGAGAGAGAGAGAGAGAGAGAGAGAGAGACCAAAACCCCAAGATTACCAAAAGACAAACCAAAAGATTAAACCAGACATGAAAAGACAGTTGGGAACCATGAGTAATTCAGGATGTATTCATTCTTTTTGTAGCTTGTAGCTTATAACTTGTAGCTTATAGTGTGATATAGTGTGGTTAACAGATGCATGTGCAGGCAAGAAAGGCTTTCCAGCTATACGAGAGTGTTGGCACATAGCAAGAATCACATTCCTAGTCTTAACAGCAAATGTTTTGCATTTGATGTACCATCAGTCTAATATAGATACCTAATATAGATACTGTATGTCACAAAACCTGGCACTGTAGGCATGATTTATAAAGAGAAACAAACCAGCTATTCTAGGAGTATTGTGGAACAATAACCACAGCATAAGAACACGTGTTGGTGTGTGCTACATGACCAGCCAATCGCAGTAGAACAGTATTAGTTACAGGTCACCTTCACCAAGGACCTGACCAGAACCACAATGGACACTAGCCTCATTTGCCAAGCAAATATATGCCTATGTAAAGCTGTAGACACCAATCTCTTATATTATTATATATTATCACTGTTGAACTGAGCTCCTAAACTAACTCGTACAATAGGAATTCCCCTGTAATACTGTACCAAGGAAAAGACTGTAGTTCGGGCTCAAATCTAAAAGCTGATACATGTGCACTGAAAACATGTAGGCATGTGTTGAAGCTATTAATAGGCCCTCTGCAGATCTCCACTCTGGCAATGACCCAGTTTCTCCCTGACACTCAACTGCACCCCACCAGGACAGAGTAAAAACAGCCATGTGGACTTCCACAAGAGACACACCACATGCAGGCTCTTCAGCCCACAAAAAACTGTATGACTTGATTGACCTGACATGTGTGGAACACACAGAAGCTAATGCTGCTCTACGACAGAAGCATGGCTGCGTGCAGACAATAATGCAAGAGATTCCTCCACTTTATCCAATGAATGTCTACACTTTCACTGAATCATAAGACTTCACTAACATAATCAGTTGTAATCATGATGGAGACAGTGAGATAGAGAAAGAGTGAGATTGACATGGCTTTGGCTAGGTATGGACTTCAGGTGTCATCTGCACTGGGCATGGTGCAGGCTGATTACAGGTGGATGAGCAGACTCACACTCATGAGCAGAGACACGGCTGGTAACCAGACAGTTGTCTGCCTTCAGAGTCTGCTTCAGATTATCTGCTGATTTATAAGCCCACAGCGACTGGCCTTGAGACTCAAACCACTGCATTCCAGACACTTGCAGGGTAGCCAATTCCTCAGACACAAAGTCTTGGGTGTAGAGCATGAAACAAACTACCTCTATGTGTAACCACAACTGACCTTGTTTTACCATTTTTAAATTTCCTCAATTTGCTGACATGTTGAGCAAATCGTTCGCCGGTTAAGATGCAGTGTAAAAGTTGGGTGCTGATGGTCTCACCTCAGCAGCAGACACAAAGGAGTCAGTGGAGGCTATGCTCATGGTATCCTTCAAACAAGAATCATCCAGGTCGTCTCGGCTGGAGAGGTCTGTGTGTTTGTCTAGCAGAGAGTTAGGAATTACAGTTAGAATCGTATGCACCCAAACACGCACAAGCACACGTGTGTGCAACATGGCAAGACAAAACTAAGTTATTCATATAACACATACATCATTTCATCTCATACATTCAGTTTAAAACAACCCTTTTCTGAAAGCCTGAATTGACAAATACAGGCATGGGAGCTAAAAGCTAAGGAGGTCTCAGAATAGGCGGACAGAACAGAAATCAAAGCTGGGGGACTATACATGTGCATACTATGACAACTCTGTGCTGTGGCTGTGCAACAAACTTCTAAGAAAACATTGTACCAAACCTATTATTATAACGTTAACATATATATCAATCCACATTCAAAACAAAACAAGGTACTCTCTTATTAGGATCATGGACCGTATAAGCCACTAAGCAAAAGGTCTAATACAAAAATGTAATGGCTATGCCAAATATTTCATTCCACACTTCTACAGTGGTACAAAATGCACCTGGATTTATAAAAATCTCCTAGTTAGGAGCTTTCTACCCAAACTGCTCTCCCACAGGATAAATACTGTCTTTGCATTCTAAGAAACTCAAATCTTGGCTGCCTCACTTACACCTGATCCTTGTTCACCAACCCAGTCAAGCATAAGAGGAGAAAGAATAAGCCATGTAGGGTAAAGCCTTGCAGTTCCTCTCTGCTGATCTGACTGTACAGCCTGTGCTGTTTTAGAGCCCAGTAAGAACACAAATGGAGCTACTGGCCACGATGGCAACAGGCTGGCAGGAGAAGCCTCAGGTGGAGCTCTGAGAGGGGATGCCTGCTAATCCACTGTGACACATAAACCCAAATATTCCACAAAGGAACAACGTCTGGTTGCCCCAAGCAACAGCTGGCACAGCAGAAGGCTTGAGCATGCTGTGGGGACGATGGCTTAACTGCAGTATGGTTAATGGGGTTGAAATACGACTCTCATCTCCACAATTAGCGTACAACATATAATTTTCTTTGCTATTTACTAGCATTGCCCACATACATTTTATTCAAGGCCTTCTAATATCAGACTGAATAAATAGTCCCTTTATTGTCTAAAATTTTATTTAAGACCAGAATGCACAATGCAAAAAAACGCCCTACACATGCAATCAAGGTGTAAAAATCACATCTCTAGAGAGCTTTGTACATTGCCAAGCCAGAAAAGGAATGGCAAAGCTGCATCAGTCTAGAAAAAAGATGTTCATGTAATCACATGCAATACTATTACTGGTACACTATAAAGTGTTAAAGTACATATTGAATCCGAAGATTGAAATGGTCAACTACTCCTCATAAGTAATTTACAATTCAATAAATACAGCTAGCATGTTCCAAGCCTTTACTACTGACACAAAACGAGATCTGAGGCTAAATTGGACCAGTTTAGCAATGAGCTGCCTTTCCACATGTGTATGCTGATGCTGAAGACAAAGACTGCTTCACTCACCATTACTAGCATGTGATGAGGGGTCGGAGACGCCCAGCGACCCCTCAAACTGCTCCTGCAGCCGGTACGCCCTCTGCAGCAACGACTCCAGCTTGTGAATAAACTCTGCACTGATGATGTCCTGCAACAGAGGACCACAAACACACATTAATGATGACATGAGTGATTACAAAAATCACAAATTACTGTGAATGCAAATTAGACACTAGTTCCCCATACAAGGGGGATTTGGTTGCTGTATTTGTAATGTCCTGCTTTTTAGCAATGAGGTTTTTTATTTGAGGACTTTATCTTTACAGTAATTAGGAAACTATAACTGAAAATGTCCTGTAATAAACCTGCCATCATTTATAGTCTACTGAGATACGCTTTTGCAAATCCAGTTCTGTGACTATTTATACATTTTAAAGTGCATTAACTTAATCTTACAAACAGCATAGAAGCTTAAGCTGCCTATACCTGGGAAGTGGGTAAAAAAAGCTTGATACTCTTATGGGAAAGCACCATGAAATATTCAAAACCTTATGTTTCTGCACTGGTAATATGCTTGCCCAGTAGCAGCAACCAAAGTGGTAATACAGGCTGTCTTATGACTCATTAAGGTTACACACCAAGGGAAGCCATTGACTTGCACTCGGTGTACTATTTAAATCGGTCTAGGGCTTAGGACAGCAGAAATCACTTGTAAGCAGCTGTTTAAAGTAGAAGTGGTCTGCACTAATCCTCTGTTTTGGAAGCGTTGGCACTTTCCTCCCTTAATGTTGGCAGCATGCAGACACACGTGGCAAATACTTGCCAAGGTCCAAGTTTTTCTGAATAAGGCTTTCCATAGTATGCAGCATGCTCAGAGCAATGAGCACTGACAGAGGTCAATAACGCTGCAAAATGGCTCAACAGTGCAGTTAGGCAAACCCATCACAAATCAATGAGGACCTCTGCACAGCTTAAAGCCAGAGGTTTGGTCAGTGCCCACCTCCATGCTCTCCTCAGCAATAGCGTCACCGGCACCCAACTTCACCGAGGCACAGCTGGCTTCATCCTCTGCCTCACGGCTGCGGAAGGTAAGGGCCTGCTCCCAGCGTCTCAGCGCCTCCTCAAACAACTCCATGCCTGTAGCCCCATAGCAAAAACAGATGGATATAATCACTAGACTGCTCAAATAATAAAAAGAAACACTTCTGATAAAAAATCATACATTTAGGTCAGAACTTCTCCGAGCTGCTACTGAACCCAACTGTTACCATCTTGGACTACAAGTTCAAGGCCAGCAACATTTGGCTGTCTCGTGATAAATCTATCACTAGCCACACATGTATTAGGTAAAGGTTTAAATGTGGACTTACCCATCAAGTACAGATTTTCAGGGGTGGTGACTGGGAGGTTGACCATGCTGCAGAGGTCCGGGTCTTCTGCACTTCTGTCCCAACAACTAGAGCTGTTGGCACAGGTGCAGCTGCTGGAGGAGTTCATACTTTTCACCTGCAAGCACAAATGCAAACAATCAGCACTGTTAAGAGAGACCCCACCTGCAAATATACTTGTTCCTGTTACATTCAAACGGCACAACTAAAAGCTTTTTTACTCAACCCAAAATCTGCAATTGTGCAATGCAAGGCGAAGTAATACATAAACATTGGACAGCTGAAGGAAATGAATATTCTACCCACACTACTTTAAATGAACATAAGAAGTGTTTACCGAGGCTAGGCTCTGCAAGGAGCCCGAGAGCTTGCTGTACATGGTGCCACCGGGAACAAGGTTGCAGGAGTAGCAGCTTTTGGAGTTAAGTGGCAAGGTGAGATTCTGGTGGTTACTGGCTGTGTCTGCAAAGATACAAGAAAAGCAAACTGCCACAATAAGGGGAGGATCAAGCCCATTCTTACAGCTTTAAACAACAGGTAGCACAAAAAGCCACAAGATTATCAAACTGTGTTCATTCATGGCAGCCAAATCATGAGACGTTTGTTTCATACACAGCAGGGAGTGATAAGCAGTCACCTCTCTCTGGGGGAGCAGCAAGAAGGAAGTCAAATTCTTTCTGTTCCCATGGCGACTGGGCCTTTTTCTTTCCTTTCCTCCTTTTGAAGTGGCGGGCAAGGAAGAGGAGGGAGACAGCACCAAAGGCTGTGGCAACAACCAGCTTTTTTGTGCCGGGGCTGACATTCACCTGTGGGGAGATCAGACATTCTGCCAGTGAGGGACGAGCTGGAGGAGAAAAAGAAAGCCTGGGCAAGATATTAATAAAGCTTCACACAGACATTTACAGTTACACAGAGTAAGAAACACACCGCCTACAAGGTGTTAACAAAGGGGGCCTGGGGTGCTTATTTTCACTGTTGATAGTTGATATTTTTTGGAACATACTAAAGTAGATTAACATGTTCTGATGACCTAAAACACATGGCTGTTTACTAATGTTGTAAAGCTCAATTCAACCTCAATATTAAGCGTGCTCTCATCGTTCAGCTTGCCCAGTCTGTTGTGATTGGTCATGAGAGCACTAATGTCCACCTTCTACTAAATGAAAAACCAAAGTGGAGATTAATTTCACATGAGAACTCTTTTGTGTTGCAAAGATAATGCTTTTCAGCAGGATATCTGTCCCTTGTCAACACTATAAACAATCCTGATTCAGGTGTTTTAAACCATGTCTGCAAGCAATAAGATGGTAATTCTCTCATCCTGTCACATAAACGTTCCATCATGGCTTTTTCATTACATGCCATAATTTAAGAATTTGACAATATTTTACAGAAATACTTATTTTTTTGTCTCAGTGCTGCTACTGAAACCACACAAAGTAATCACACAGAAATCAGCATCATTCATTGTAAACAAAGTAACAACAAAAATCACAGTGCTCCTACCAGTTTAACAGTAAATAAGACATCCTTGGAAAGAGTCTCACAAAGAGCTGTAATCCATGATGCCATGCCAGCTAGTCCAAATCATTTACAAAAATACCTTAATAGACTGTGATTTGCATTGGAGACATAGAAGACAATCATAGGCACTGCACTCTATGTCTCCACTGTCTGACTGACTCTACTTAACCTGCCCTTCACATGCCAACTACCGATGTGTTCTCTCTGTGATGCAACACACTACTCGCATTAACAATCAATCATGGGGTGCTGAGTTAGTACTACTCTTACATAAGCCTGTGTTGGAATGACCAACACAAACAGTAGAGCCAGCCAACCAAACACTGTCCAGTTCACTCAGGCTCAGTGACGAGCTTCATCAATAAAGTGCTTGTACGAATAGACAAGCACTGCCTAAGGTCATGGGTTTGCTTCTGCACAGCTACACAGGAAGGAATGTTACAACCAGTGTGGCAACAGTGTGCAGTGGCCCTGGGAGCTGTGGACAGTGCAAAAGACAGATCTACATGGTTATGCACAATTTGTAAAGCTTGGTGCATAGCAAGTAAAACCTCACACAAGAATAAGTAAAATATCAGAACTGTGTTGCTTGAAGGTATTTTTTAATACATTCTGTCTCTTGCTACTCTGACTGTTAAGGTTTGTGTTTTAAACAAGATGACGCCCATTACCTCGGACATTGAGTTGCAGAAGGAAAGAGGCAGGTCTACCACACGCAGGGCCGCCACTTTGATGGACAATGGAGAGCTGAGAGCGTCATCTGTCATTGTGGCAATCTATCCATAATCCAGTTGATAAGGTCTTAACCTGTGGCCATCTTCGTCTGAAGACTGTTAAGCTGTCAAAAAGGTTAGAAACTGAAGTTGTGCTAATAAAATACTATTTTGTTTGTTATTCATTATCATTCATTATAAAAGCAAATTACGATTGGCCATTCCTTTACGTTTCTCCAATTTACGACCTCGGTGAGCTCTTTTGCTAAAATGTGTCATACATCATCCAATTACTGTATTAATGTTCAGAAGACAGCCAGCACCACATGATTAAGTCTTGCACCTGACTGTAACGAGCAACACCAAGACACTAGTCGTGGGGACATTACTGTGCATTTCATGAAACATAAATCTAGTGATTACAAATGTCAACAATCCACTCAAACCAACATCAGAGCCAATGTCATTATAATACTGTTATGATACTGTCATTATAATACCTCCAGCAAGTCTCTGTCACACTCTCTGAACTGGTAAACCCTGCCAGTCATTCCAAATACACATTCCAATGACAACATCTGACAATATTGTGCATTTGTTTTACTTAGCTCTACACTAACTTGGTAATGGTATACTAGGCTTTGCCTCGTGTTAACATTTATGTATCGCCTCGTCAGATAAGCTAAGACACTGTCATATACGTGAAAATGAAAATGAAAATAAGGCTTGCTAAGCTCCCAACAGATTGTTGTTTGTAAAACTGACAACAGCTGACAACAAGGCTATCTAAACCGTGCTGTCAGAAACCTCGTTGAACGTGTTCCTAAACCTGCTGATAGCTTGGTAACGTTACACCATGCGCTATGGCAGCTGAAAACGGCTAGCTAGCTATCTAATGTTGAAAACTGACAACAGTGAAATGCTCTTTTGTGATGCCTGATGACATTATGCATTCATATATATACTACTTTTTGTACCTTTTCTTGGCATATGGATCATCGCCACCAATCTGTGGCCACCGGCACAGTGCACCTGGCTGAAATCTCAATTGCCTGATGTTATGTCCTATGGTTCTGTCTGCCTTGGCTTTGTCCGTAGACTGTTACGTAGGCCTATGTGGGCAAGCGTCAAGCATGGCAGCATTTCCCGTGTCACTACTTTCTAAAATAAAAGTCTGGTGTGAGGAAAAACTTAAAAGCGAGGAGATTCACAGAGCTACTTAAAAGCTATTCAGCTGTGGGAACAGAAATATATTTTTCTTCATTATTGTATACAAGCTATTCAGCTGTGGGAACATAAATATATTTTTATTAATTATTGCATACTTCTAATATGGCTTCATATAGGCTACTTTTCCTTATGTAATTAACGTTTAGACTACGTGCCTGCATGTGAGAAGCCTCTGATGTGCCCACTGAAATAGCTTGCCCGCCTGTTACCTGGTTTGTTTTGTCCTACACTAAAATGTACAGCATATATGACATATTATAACACTGTCATTTGCACCTTTATTCGACATCAGTGGTTTTCTTTTCAACTTGGCTTTAAAACATAGTAGTGTCTGAAGATAGCAAAGTTCAGCCAGGTCGCTTTTCATGCGCGAAATATTTTGGTTTGTCATACAGGCAACCTCTTTCTATTTGACATTTGCTACATGTCTCATTGTTAAGAGACCACACAGATGTCTGCAAATGTTTCTGGCTTAGAGACAGTTGAGATAGCGAGCCTTGTTGTCTGGAGTGGGGAAAACAGTAGAGTGTAATAGAGCTTTTATAGAACAGTGTAGAAATCCATGGTGTTTCTTTTCTGACTGCATTGAATGAATTGCATGCTGACACTGGACTCAGCAAGACATCTTGGAACACGCAGCTCTACCATTCAGGAGCTGCATATTTTAATGTGCAAAGATTTTTGCATAGCCTGTTGTGAAGTGTAATGCTTTTGGAAGACGATTACGTATTTCTCGTATGCAATTTCTCATTAATTCATTAATATACTTTTGAATACACCACAAATTGTAGACTATGTGACATGTAGTTTTTTCTAAGGCCACCAGGTGGTGCTTGGGCTGGGATTGTAAAGCACATGTTCATAAGCGCTTATCCGGTAGATGGCAGTGGCACGGCTCTCAATGCTACGATAGCGTTTCACTTATTTCTCCCATTTCTCCCATTCACTTAGACGGTCATTACAGAACCGGAAGGAGCCGCTTGCAAGTGTCATAGAGCGAAACGTTAGTGGATCAACCTGGAAGTTCAGTGCGGGCCTGCGCTCCTCTACGTCGGTCGGTGAAATATTTATTTAAACTGGTGAAGCTGACCATATTTCAAGCATGTAATGGAATATTTTAAGACATCTCTGTCTTAGTGAGCTGGAACGATTCATCCTAATCATCACTGTCTTTAACTGGTAGGTGAGATTTAAGAGGGAATCCACGGGTGTCGCCTATTGCTGCGGACACAGGTTTGCTAGCTACCGCTAGCAGTATATTCTAACGATAGTTAGCGTAGCTTGCTAACATTGATGTTAGTTGGATCAGATCCATCCACTTTTCCTAGTGGTCCCGAGATCTCAAGTGTTTCAATAGTTGTGCAATAACTCAGACCCTTCACAGAAAGTGAAACTAGATGCGAGCTAAATCGCACTGTGTAGTGATGGTGCCTTTGCGTCTTCATGTAAAGAAAATGCAATGACGTTTGTTAGCTGATGTTAGCCTTAGCTATTATATTGGCCAGCTGTCAAATGGTCTGGTCAGCTTTCACTGGTTAACAGGGCTTTGCAGACCTTTCCCTTTCGATCGCTAGCTAGCAAATTCGCATGTCTTCAGTTAACTATATAGCAGTGGTGGAGTTGCGATGAAAAGTAACCCATACAGCAGTGAGTTAATAATTTCATCATTTGTGTTTTCATCCGCCTTGGTTTGATGACCTGGTGGTTGCCGAAGCCTCATAGGCATCTCGTTTGAACTGACGCTGAGGAAGGTTAAGCGTCAACTAAAATAAAAGATGGGCTAGCTTGGCGAGGGTTGACGTTAAGTAGGAGCTATGGTAACGATAAACTATAAGCAAATAATACTAGACGTTGTTTATGTTTAGATTATTAGGCTGGGGTCGTGTGGAATACGGCACTTGTGATCATCGTCTGCGCTCGGTTAATTAGTCGAGTCAGTGAATCCAACACCACGTTGATGTCCCACCCATGATGAATCTCTGTTCTGTCGAGTAGGTTAGATGTAATTAATATAACTATACTGTTGGTTTTCGAACAGACAATTGCAATGCTGCAGAAATGACATGCGGGAGGCAATTATTAACGTATGGTATTACCCGATGGAAAGAATTTTCATATGTTAGAAATACTTTTGTTTTCAGCATGAAAGGGTATTGCGGTTTGGTCCAAAAATTCACCTCCCCTTCAAAAAGTGCATAAACATTGCATTCACAAAATAACATGTCAGGGGGCACTGGTAAAAGCTTGGCTGGTGTATGTGTGATTTAATACTATAAAAGGTTTTCGAGGGTTGTTGACAGAACATGGGCCATAGCCTGCAAAGGTGGGAAGGAGAGGTGTGCTTATCTGAACTCACGTTACGATATAGCCTACCATAAAATGATACCAGATAATGATACTAGATAATGACACAAAACATACCTATAAAATCTCCATAGTTGACAGTGTTGCAACCGAGAGTGTATGCATTTCATAAGCGTTTGTGTTTAATAAATCTATTCAGAGTTCTCTATAGTGTACTCAGCATTGAACAGAGTCTGTACCACCTGTAAGGGTGACCTCAAAGGTTTTCTGAATTGGCAGGAGATGCCTACAGTGTATGAAAAGTAATTTCAATATCTCACTCATTGTGTTAGATGTAACACATTCTTAATGTACTCTAAAGCTGAAAGGGGTAATAGCATGAATTACCTAGTAATACAGCGTGTTCATAAGGTTTGTGTAGGGCCATGTATCAACAATCTGACAACACAATCATGGTGTATGGGTTATGATTGTAATACTGTAGGAAAGGTGATATACTTTCATCTTTAGACACTGTAGATGTTTCCTTGGACTTCTTCCTGCCTCAGTTTGTTATTTTGGAATGGAAGGGTCAAAGGGTCAAAGACAGACCGCAACAATGGAAGCTAATTTTATGACCATAGGTGTAATCCTCACACCAAGCAAACCATTTCCTACTATGAAACATGCTCTACTAAAGTATAGGCTATTAACATAGTATAGGCTATTAACATAGTCTTACAGTACATCCCTACTTTAAAAATGCTCACATCTAACACATTTACAGAATGAAATAATGAATGCTTTTGGGATTTCTACAGGAATGTATAATGTAGGCTACCTATTGTCTATAGCTTATCAGTAGCTTGCAGTAGGATATTTATCCACAGATCATTCTGGCTAAGTTCATTGGTTTTGGCTAATAAAATGTCAAAGAAAAATGCCTCAGTTAGCTGTTACACAATCAACGGCACCAGTGGGTAGCTCCAGTTACTTTTTAAACTTCAGTAAGCTATGCAGAGGTAGGCTCTGTAAACCTCTTTGTTAGCCACATATTTGACATCTGTTGGTTAAAGGTGAGGTGCTGGTTCTAAGGCATGACCCAAGACCTTGCAAAAACAGCAAGGCTACATGAGAAGGCAAAAATAAACACCATGAGGTGTTTTAGTATGAATGGTGCAAGAGAAACCCACATAAAACTATTGGTGGTTGTTTGGCAACTTAGTAGATGTTATCTATCCAAAAGTATGTGAAACATTTTCATGCACAGCCATTAATCCATCCATCAATCATACTTAAACTTCGACTTTGTTATTGCCTAACAGCACATGGTCAAACAGGCTACAAAACCATTGTTGCCATTTGTATGTTATGGACTGACATGAAGACAGGTTGACAACACACTGAGGCTGACCATCTGTGAGCTCACACCTCTCTTGCTCCCATTGTCTCATGTTGGAGCAAAAAACTGCATTCTGCAGTAGATCAACTAGCCTACCACTAGCCTGCAGACACACAAATCATAAGGAAATCACCATCTGTTTCCTAACTACACTCTTGCAGTTTAAACTGATGCATCTGCGCAGTGCACTTGAGTACCAAAGTACCAACTGTGCTTGCTGACTTAGAGATGAACCAAGGAGGTCTCACTGGTGGCATGTTGTGCTCCTGCATTGCACATCAGTATATATATTTTTAAAGGAGTACTTTCACGAGAAACCATTTAGTACTTGCTCTTTTGAAATACGACAGGTCACCCCGAGTTGCATATGCATGCTGCATATGAAAATGTTCTTCTAACCCGATTGCTTCCATTAGTCAGTGAAAGAAAGTAGGCGGAAAAACAACTGAATAAGAAAAAGACCAACAAAGTGACATAGGTTTGTAAATTAGAAAAAGCCATGCCACAGTTGTGATTACCGGAGAAGTTTTGTTGCAGCACACATTCACTTAGCGAAGTATGTGTGTTTGTGTAGAACGTTTAGATCTTCAATTAGGTTCGCTATGACCGAATGGGCTTTGAATGATTGTAGCCTGTGACTAACATAGCCAAGAACCTGTCATTCTCCCTGCTCCATCTCCTTCACCAAACTAGAAAAGCCTGAAACAGAAGCACTAAAGCATTTTTTTCACCAAAACCGGCTCACAGGGCATTCATTAAAACTAGAGACCACCGCAAAATTAATGAAAGCATGAGGGAAGTACACCTTTAAAAAATATTTCACACTATAAAAAATATTTCACACTATGAAAAATAACAAAGTACATAGACTATTAGTTTACACCTGAATACTCTAGTTTTGCTTTAGATCTTTACAGATACAGCTCTACTAACCAATCCCTGTAACTTTTATTTCAATGTCATGCCAGTAAATACCAACTGTATAGCATAATGTAGTTTAATTTACAGCAGTTCAGTTCAGTATCGTAGAGGGTTTCTTGAAAAGAAGCTTAAAAAGACAGTGTAATGATGCCTTTGCTGTCAAGTTTGCTGTGAAGAGGAAGTCATTTAAGGTAGTCATATACTCCTGACCTAACAGGTTTGGCTTGGTCTGATTACTATCCCCTTCTTTTGGCTTGCAGAGCTAACATTTACCTGAAGTGACATTTGTTTCTCTCGTCACTTTTTCAGTTGTGTACATTACTTGTTTGTAAATTTAAGTTAATTTGTTTTCTTAATGAAACATAGAAGGTGTCATTTATTTTGCTATTTGTTGTTCGCCATCGTATTGACATGAGTCTGTATTTTGTTTTTTTTTCCCTTCCCGTCATGTGTGCTCTAGTGTGTGTGAGTGATGCCTGCAGGGTCGAGCAGTGACTGTCCTCACCTGGAGTGTGTAGGTGAGATCACCAAAGAGGAACTCATCCAGAAGTCTCATGTGAGTGGCTCGTGCATTAACACTATCATTGTAGCAGGAGGACACTTCTGCTTTAACTACCAATAAGAACAGAGTGGATTCTATAGTCTGAATAGAGATGTACCATATGAGGGTGTGCACGTGTTTAGAGCATTAAAATTTGTTTAATCTTTTGCAGTGCACCTCAGATAGGCACGCTATGAACCATCACAATAAGTGTGCAAGGTCTGCTTTAAATCAGCTAGATCTTTGTTGGCTTTTCATTTCAGATTTTGATCATTTTGACAAGGAAACCTGGCTACTACTATTTCAAAACAGGAGTATGATCTAGAGCCAATCTGTTGTTGATAGATAGTCAGGAAATACATGTAGGAAGAGAAAACTAACAGAAAACACAATTTCATTGAATCAGGAACCAGCAGTGACATTTTTTGGTATATCCAGCCAGCCAGAGCGAGAGAGTACTTGCACTGCATTGGCCACACAGTCTTCCTGCTCGCCTTGGGTTATTATGCAGGGTCGTGACTGTTAGGCTGTAATGGAATTTGTTGTGTCACAGTCAGCATGTTCATTGCGTCACGGTTCATTGCCCTCTCTTCCATGCATGTTCTCAGGGCCAGTGCCAGGACTGCAAAGTTGGTGGACCAAACCTCTGGGCTTGCTTGGAGGTAAGTATCCTCGACTTGTCAAGTTCTCTTTTACTGCTTTAAGTGCCATCCTAATGTACCGTTGAGTCTGCGACCACTGGAATTAAAACTTTTGTTACTGGTGTTTCATTGAAAGGCTCAGTAGGCCGTGACATAAAGGCAGTAGAGTAGTAGTGTTATATTCAGCCTGTTACAGTGTGTCGTTAACTGGTCTTACTTTACCAATGACAGTTCCTCGGCCACTTGAACAGACAAGCTGCCCAATCAGTGCATTTCCGATTATTTTGCTGAATGGGCTCATGCCTGTTCTTGTTGTAATAGAGTCATTTGCTTATCATAAAGCTGTGTGTGTTTGTGTTTTCTTCCGTCTGCAGAATGGCTGTGCTTATGTGGGCTGCGGAGAATCCCATGCTGACCACAGCACTGTCCACTCTCAGGTGAGTGAATGATGGAGTGAGCACCGTGTGCACATGCTGCAGCGAACCCCCACCCCACAGCCCCCACCCCAACATGACACAGAGAGGGCGGAGAGGGAGGATCAGCACTGCTGAGGCCAGCATCCGCAAAAGGTTTAGAATCAGTCAAAAGAAGAATCATGCAAAAGCAAAGAGTGGTATAGCAAGATGTGTCTGTGTAATGACAAATAGAAGCCAGACTAGAACCAGTGTGATGTGCATCATCATAACATGTAATGTGGATGTAGTAACAGTGAAGCCACAAGGTTTTTCTCTTTAGTGCTGCACATCCACTTTGTGCTTATATGTTATGAAAATGTCATTGACAAGTCATTCTCTGCTTTGGTTAAAAATGAACTACAAGGACACCAGATTTATTTTTAACCACAAAGCGCTTGTACAACTTGATCATTTACATTTAAACAAGCAATTTTTAATCAGATGTCCTTGTGTGTGACTCCAACCCTCGCTGACTAAAACAACAATTATTTTCAGTCAGTTGGAAGATTAGCCAGGGTATGTAAAAGACCTTCCCAGCTATTTCTGCTTAGCATTTTAGACTTTGAGGCAGAAATGGTAAGTAGCACATATTAGTCTGTGTCTGGAAATGTGGTTGTAAAGGCACAATTGGATCATCCATTATTAATCAGTGTGCAGTATTCATCAGCACCCGTGGTGCACCCCCTTCTCCACAAATCCCTCTGTGGTGCAGCTTCTTTGGTGCTGCTGCACAGCCTGGGTCTGTGGAGGCACAATAACCTACATTTTTCTGTCTCTATCTCTCTCTCCCTCCCACTTTCTGTGTTTCTCTGTCTCTGTCTCTCATTCTCCATCTCTGTCTCTCATTCTCCATCTCTGTGTTTCTGTCTGTCTGTCTGTCTGTCTGTCTGTCTGTCTGCTCTATGGAGGCTCGAGGGGTAAAAATGTACCCTTTTTTATGCATGTGGATAGCAGTACAATACCAAACTTTTGTGACAGTTCAGTATGTTTGTTGGGTTTGCGTAAGGCTGCTTCTAGGGCAACATCCACATTGTCATTTCCTCTGTAATTTGCCTTTGGATGAGTTGAGTGCTCAACTCCACATTGTCATTACCGTTTCTTTTATTTGCCATTGGATGAATTGGGTCCTTAGCTGAAACAGGCAGCCTTAATTAGTGCTGTTACCCCTTGGAGGCCAGCCTTTGCCTCAGCCTGTGATTGGCTAATCAGCAGCAGGCAGTGACTGAGATCAAAGCAGGATGCTGTTGCAGGAGAAAGAGGCGTGTGAATGAGGCTATGAGGTTGTAACTCTTTCTCTCTCTCTCCTTCTCTCCATCAAGATTAGCACTGGGATTAGTAGTGTAAGGCCTGTATCTTAAAGCATAATGTGCAAGACTTTTAATAGGATTGGGAGGTTTTTTTTTTCCTTTTTTTTACCCCCGTTTTGCTTTCAGAAGCCAATTTACAACTAAACCAACACTGTTACAAATTAGAACAGTGACATCATAATGCTGTGTGACCACACTCCTTTGCATGAACTGGGCTTGCACCACAGGGGCCAGGATTGAAGGCTTATTACGTCATTATTCACGTTGCCACATAAATGCAGATGTAATTATTTCTTATGTGGTTTGTGACAGATTATCGTTTGATACGCCTACTTCTGTTGGAACTGTTTTGTCAGTCCGCTGTTTCACAGAGAGACTATAGAGTGGCTTTGCAGTGTTTGTGCGAGCTCCTGCTGAAAGCTAATCTGACCACATGAATAATGCAGGCTTCTCTGGTGTGTAACAGCTGCGGCCTGTCTGTCTGCCCGCCTGCCTGCCCGCCTGGTCGTCTATGCAGACCCTCCCAGCCTCAGTGCGGAGCAGAGCAGTGGCTCACCACCTGCCTTCAGTCATCCCCCTTCATTGATGAGTTCATAGTGACTGTCAGCCAGTACTTATCTGCTAGTTTATATGTCGCTGTAGGAGTGAACTTTGCCGGTGCTGTGCCAGGAGGGTTTTCAGAGGAAGGGTGATGTCTTCTCTTTGTCACGTGCCAGGATAGCTGTAGTGGGGTGGGGGGCTTGGACTCTGCCATATGCTTTCTGATGAGAGAGATGCCTGGCTTGTGTTGGCAGCCAGGAACTTCTCACCGTGCTCTGTAGGTGTGAAAGATGGAGAATGGAAGTGAAACACCAGGGTAGTGGGCGAGGAGATGACCTTTCTTGCCCAGCTGGCTTTTCTACACCGGTGTTTGTGAGATGTGGGTTGTGTACAGGCTCTTCTCATGTGGTTTACTTTGGGAATGTGTGTCTGGGTTGGTGTGACCAAGCATTGCACAGTGTCCTAGGGTGGCACGGTTTGTTACATACTGACACATCTTGCGTCAAATTATTTATGTTTTTCCATTGCTTTATAATAAAGAAAGTCAGTGAGTTGATTCTGCATGATTACTATGAATGGTTTTGTGTGTGTTAGTTGAGTTTGGTAAATAGAGTAATCCCTAACTTTTAGCTTTTTCCTGTCTTCTTTAGGAGACGCGGCACAACCTGACAGTGAACCTGACCACGCTGCGTGTGTGGTGCTATGCCTGTGGGAAGGAAGTGTTTCTAGAGCGTAAGCTGGGCCCTCGCTCCCCTGCCCCCAGCACCAAGCCCCTCTCTCCTCTTCAGACACCTAGCCAGGTAAGCCATCCACAACTGCATGTCTTCCATCCACAGTGCTGTGTAGGCCCCACCCACCTACCTAGCCTATTTTTCTGTAGTGGTCAGCATTTGTATGCTGGGCGACTTCCACCCTTGCAAAGGCTACTGGATTGCCATGTTTTAGGTAGAGATTTTGATGCCACGTGGTCTTGCATTAAGACCAGGTGAGAAATGGCAGTACAGTGTGAGTAGTAAATCTGAGCGAGTGGAAGTAGCAGCTGTGCAGCAGGAGGAAGAGAGGGAAAGCACACAAAAAGAGAGGTGGTGCAAGAGGGCGTAGGTTTATTTGTAGAGCTCATGGATTAATGGATCTCTTCCAACGGTTCTCCACAGGAGAGCAGGGCGCCTGGCAGCCCCACCTCCCTAAGGGTGCAGCCAGCTGGACCCTGCGAAGACATGGACATGGAGACGGAGGAGGAGGACGACATCCGTGCCAGAGGTAACCACCACACAGCTCCTCGTGTCTTCATTGTGCATTTCCCATCTAGCGGTAGGTCAAAGACATGGGTCACAAAATTAGTAAGGGAGACCAGCTAGCTTGATTCAGTAACCTATTGCATCACATTGTTGACATATTCGTGAACAGCAGAGTAAGATTAAGGTGAGTAGGTTTGCACAGTACTTCAGATCAATACAGCAGCATTTTCCACTCAAGCAATGTTTACTGGAGATCTGAGAAGGGATTACTCTTTTCTTTCCAACTTAAGGATCAGAGTCCTTGTATAATGTCCATATATCTATACAGTACAGAGTCTTGCATAAAGACAAGACCTTTGTTATAATAATGGTGAGATGTGTATCAGTTGCAATGTTTCAGTCAAAACTTCAGCAGATTACTCACCCTAAATAAATAAATAAATATGTTACCGTGTGTGCATACACACACACACATACACGCACATGAATATGAATAAATCCAATCACATGACTAGGTAGCTCAAGTAGATCTTTGCCAACTGCAGGGGTTGAGATGGAGTCAAGGGCAAAACTATGTTGGGAAAACAGAAAGACACATTTCAGAGTTTTAGAATGTTGTAGTCCAAGATGACAGCAGAGTGGGAAATAATTAACAGTGTAGCTCAGTGAGATATTACTGGCATTGACGCATGCATTGTTTCCCGCTATGATCTTTGGCTACACAGCCTTGTAGCCCATCTCGTAAATTCACTAGAATGTTTACACTGCATTTGTTTGATCAAAGAATGTTGTGAATATTCCAAGTAGTTCTAGCCAACACATGACACGGCATTCTGATCCATATAAGTCCAGGTTTTATCAAAGATGGTTCAAATGAATGAAACCAAGGCCACACTTTCTCTGAAAAAAAAAAGGACACGGTGAATGCTGGCAGGTGTAATTTGGTCTTGCTTGATGTTAGCAGTTCAGGTTGTATCTGGTCCAATTTCGGGGAGTGTGGGTGGATTGAGAGTGGATATGGGTGTCACTGATTTCTATCTGCCATAGTTGTCGTAGTGACCATAAATGTCAAGCTGCTCTCATTTCCATCTCCGCAGGTCTGACAGGGCTAAAGAACATCGGAAACACCTGCTACATGAATGCAGCTCTGCAAGCTCTCTCCAACTGGTGAGAATCACTTCCACTTTTTTCCTCACTCACTACTTCATCCCAACTGCTCGCCAACACTAGCAGCAACTCCACACACCTGCCTACACATTATCTCTTTTGGACCACGTTGTCCAGTAAATTCAACTTACAGGAAGATTTTTAGAAGTGTGGCTGTTTCAGGTGGTTGAATGACATGCCATGGCTGTTTTTGTTTGTGGTCTCTTTTTCTTTAGCATGGTGGAGAGAGTGATGATGTGCAAATTGGTGCAGTGCACCATTTAAGACAGTTGAGATGGCCCTTTGTTCTGCCCTCTGGGTGTGTTCAGATCGAATCTGACTCTCTGTCTCTCTCTCTCCCTCTGTCTCTCTGTTTTCCCATTCTGTCTGACTTTCACTTTCTAACTCAGTTGCTCACTGTTTCCGCTGAGGCCGTCTCGGCTTTCATGAATTTTCACTGTTCGATTTGGTCTTGAGGAGTAGTCTGTGGGGGGCATATTGTCTGGACAGGTCTTATTACAGACTCATGCCCCCGAGACATCTGGCATCTGCCTCCATGTAACCTTAGGCCACGGGCTATCTGACCTGCATCCTCCCCCTTATGCCCCCAGGTGCTGCGTACTCAAACAGGGGGCAAATCATTTCCAGAGGGAGGCACCAAAAAAGTTGATGTTAATTGGAAAATGTATGTGAATGGGAAATGAATATCAGTGCGGTGTTAAACGCTGATGAACAGACATGATTGGGCAGGACTTTGTTGATGTGTACAGATATGTTTTGCACGCATACTCTATAGAAAGGAAGGGGAAAAGATAGTAAAAGAAGACTGAAGACTGTGGTATGTAAAGTGTCCCTCCTCTTTTTCCACAGTCCTCCTTTGACCCAGTTCTTTATGGAGTGTGGGGGCCTGGTGAGGACTGACAAGAAGCCAGCCCTTTGCAAGAGCTACCAGAAGCTGGTCGTAGACCTATGGCACAAGAGCAGGTATGTGCTACAAGGCCTTTATGCATCATGGTCAGTTGCAGATCGCTTTCCCTGTTTGCACAGTGCACACCTGCAGGACATGCATATAATGTTGGGGTTTTTGTTTGTTTGTTTTTCTGCAGGCCCTCCTATGTTGTCCCAACAAATCTGTTTCAGGGAATCAAGGCAATCAATCCCATGTTTAGAGGATACTCCCAACAGGTTTGTTCTTTCTTCCTGTCTTGTTAAAGGCTTATCAATTACTTTGCTAGGCACAGCCTGTGGAACTACTGGCATTTTATATATAATCCCAGTAGGAAAACGTTCACCACAGGTGTTTTCAGCAAGTCTCTTTTTCTCACATATCATGAAAAATACACTGTTCTCTAGTGAAAAATACACAGTTCTCAAGGGGTAGTTGTCATAAAGCAGCTTCAGCTATTTATTTGCAGTACAGTAGGAACCTGGTACTAGAACAAGACTGCTTGAGCTGCCTCTGCAGCTGTAATGCCAGTTAATGGAGCTGCACAGTGATGGCAGCTATAGCAGGCTGTGCTAATGCCTTTCAAAAGCCTGCGTTAAGCATCCTCATTCAGCACCGTACTGTGCAATCAGTCAGCCAGCCCCACTCACCACTACCTCTTTAGCTGTGTTGTTCTATCAATTATTTCAAACTCATATCACCCCTCTCAAGGAGGAAACTTCTCAACTAGCCAATATTGAACTGTGGACACATGCATACACACACACACGGAAAGAGGAAGCAGAGATTAAATTGTCTTACTCAGTTGTTCTTTGGTTGCCTTGTTGAGGAAAAGGAAAGCATCTCAGCTTCTATTTTGAGAGCTTGTCCCTTCGTTCCCAGCTATCAGTAAGTGCCAATCCATCTGCCAGGGCCATTTAGCCGAGTTTTGCGTGAAGGCGCATGATTTAAGGCTGGCCACCTCTCTGCATGCGCTGCGTTTTTACCACGGCCGCCGCCAGTGAATATTTATTGGTCATGCCTCAGGGAAGCGAGCAGACATTTACCATTGCTACGACTCAGAGTGGAGGAGTACAGACGGCCTTAGAGGACGGAGTCTGTGTAGTGATGAGGCAGGGAGCAGAGCATACAAAACACAGAGAGAGTTAGTGAGAACATGAGAAGATGAGTTGGGCCCACTGCCAGTAATTTCTCTCGGAGGGGCTGGACACCCATCCACACAAGGGGGAGCGTGAAAGGGGAGGTGTTTTCAGGGGCTAAGCCAGGCCTGTGCACAGGGTTCGTTTGGAGTGGTTCTTCAAGGATGTCCGCCATCTTGCCTTGTACAGCTGTAGCATGCAGGCAGAGATGGGAAGGGGAGTCTGGAGGTCTGTGCTCACAGAAAGACCTCTTTCACATCATTGCATCAGCGTCTGTAAGGGTGTCTTTCTTAAGAAAGCATTGCTATTGAGGTGCACAGAAAATGTGATGGGTGTATGTCTTTTGGGTCATCTACTACAATTTTGCTGATGTTCTCTATTCTGCTAGTCACAAGCCAAACAGTGGGCAGATACTTTATCAAACTTAGATTTTGTGTGACAGAGGTACTTCTTCAGTAGTTCATTATGGGCTCTTGGTATAAGTCAGTGTAATAGGCGGGTTAACATTATAGTCAAGCCGCTTGGCTCACCAATTGTGAGGGCAACTAGACTTAAAATACTGTTTTTCTTTTTGTACAGTGCATTAGTAGATGTGTCACCAGTAAGTCTATTCAGCAGGATTGTACATCACATTGCATTTGTGCAACAGCCACTACCTAAAAAAATATATGTTTGGGGATACAAAATATAACCAACAGTGGTGGTACTTCAGTGGTACCCATTCCTGCTGTGAATAAACACATGGGTCTTCAGTAAGGCCTTATTGTGCATCCATTCTCTACAGTAAGACCCAGGGGTGTTGTTAGACCTGGGCATTTGAGGCTATCTCTGTGCCGTCAAAAAAAAATGATGATGATGATGAAAATAGCCCCATAGAGGACACTTGTGTGGCTGCATTACCGTAAGCCACAAATACAACATTGTAGCCATTGAAAACCGCAAGAAAGTCTGACATGACCGCATATGGGCAGATTTAGAATCATTTGTCGCAAAATGTTGCAAATTCAACATCGCTATTCGCATCTGGTGTATGTGGTGCACTTTGGCAGAAGACACACTCACGTTTTTACAGGCTAACCAATCCTGTCTTTAATGTAAACATCAAATTACTCGCCATGCCCTGACGTGAGTTGTGACGATAAGCCTTTTCTTTCATTCTCAAACTACATTAAAGTTACATGTTTCTCAGCCCGAGGACAAACCCCCGAATCACATAAAAAAGACTGGCCTATAGCAACAACTGTTTTAAATAGCTAGCCCCCTGGTAAGACCTGTGTGTGTGTCTCTGTACTCTATTGCAGGACTCCCAGGAGTTCCTTCGCTGCTTGATGGACCAGCTGCACGAGGAGCTGAAAGAGGCGCTTCTCGAGCCAGACGACCAGAATGGCTCTGTGGTGGCCATGGATGAGGGCCTCGGTGAGGACAGCAGCGATAGCCGCAGCCAGTCTGACAATGACTTCCAGTCCTGTGAGTCGTGTGGCAGCAGTGAGCGGGCAGACAGTGAGGCGGCGGGAGACCCAGGCGCTGGCTCAGTTGGGGTCGAAGGTCAGTGCCCCGACGAGTCCAATGAGGCGGAGCTGCTCATCCCAGATGAAGCACAGGCCAACCGGCAGTGGCAAAAGGAGAAGAACCTCATCAACAACCTGTATCGCGCTGGCTCCCAGACCGATCTGGACAAGGATGTGGACACGGCCAGCGAGCCAACGCCCATTATCAGCAGCCAGGGTGCCATCAAAAGCCGCAACACAGGTACCCACAACACGGGCACGTAGCCCTGCCCACTTCAGCACACAAACACTTAAAAAGGTTTCTTTGTGGCACTGTGTATGTCGTCTAGTTTGCTGTGTGTTGGCCTCAAGTTTTGTCCATTTCTTTTCCACACTGGGTGTATTTGTGACAGTGTATTGCATTTATATATTAAATTATATTATATTATACTGTATTATATTACATTACATTGACTTCAAGTGACTGAAAAATAGTCATGTTTTTTATCTCTCTGGTGATGCAGAGTGATATGGGGAGAGTTTTTCTCTACAGATGGTGACGTGCTTAAACTTCCTTGACCTGTGTTTCAGAGGGATGTCCTGAGTCACAGATCACCACAGGCATCACGCGGCCCCACAGCCCTAGTCCCGCTGATGCCATGCTGCCCAAGATCTCCAGCAGCCCCCCCAAATCAGCGGCTGTGTGGCCCAGCCTCACCACTACTCACAAGAAAGGTGACTGCATTTCCTGTCTTATTCATTTCTCCCTCTCCTGACAGTCTGTGCCATCTATTTCTCTTCCTTTTCTTTTTTTAAATCACATGTGTCTGTACTTACACGTAATTGTGCCTATGGTATGTCTGTCCTGCAGTGCCCTTGTTTGCTTCCACTAAAAGCAAGCATCAGAGGAAGTACCGCAGCGTGATCTCAGACATCTTTGATGGCACTATTGTCAGCTCGGTGCAGTGTCTGACCTGCGACAGGGTGAGTCGCCTCGCCTGGCCTACCACAACCACCCCTTATTATATGTGTTTTGCTCTAGTATGCAGACCTCCCTAAAGAGATGTTTCAGGCATTAGTTATTAAGGATTTGAAAAGAAGGCCTGGCTCGTCTAGTCTTGCAAGTGTTGATTTAACAGCTATGTTTAAATGTGGACGCACCATGTCACTGCTTTGTCGGGTTGAATGCCCACTGCTTCAGCCTTGTTGCTGTGTAATTAGCATTACATTGTATTTCGCTTGAGGATAGATTTCCAGATGGGGAGCTTTGTGTTCCTGGTCTGCTGGGAGGCACCTTGTGATGCATGACACACATTTCTTTAATATGGAAGCCCCGTCCAAATGTTGTCTCTGTCCTTACATTTTCCTCACTAATCCCTCTCTTTCTCCCCCCTCCTCCCTCCCTCCCTTGCTCCCTCTGCCCACTCTTGCCTGCCTCAGGTTTCTGTCACCTTAGAGAACTTTCAGGACATCTCTCTGCCCATCCCGGGTAAAGAGGACTTGGCCAAGCTGCACTCGTCCTCCCACCAGACGGCACTGGTGAAGGTGGGCTCGTGTGGAGAGGCCTATGCCCCGCAGGGCTGGATCGCCTTTGTCATGGAGTACATCAAGAGGTGAGGCTCAGGATCAGTACAGCACTAGTCTCTGGCTCTGAAGGATCTGCCCTCGGATGGGGGTTCTCTTCTTGTGTGTTGCGAGATGAGTGGTTGTTTTGGAGGTTTTTATTGCTGGTGTAGCATGACTGTAAGTTCAAGAAGCATTACCACAGTAGTGCTAATCTTATCTTGCCTATGTTTTATTCTGTTGGTTAGTTATGAATTTATATAGCCCAAGCCAAAGTCATACATACACTGTTTTTATGTAGGACATCTGCAGCCATGTGCAATATGTAGCACTGGAAGAGGCAGGAGTGTAAATGTAACATGTAAATAAGATACTCTGAATCTCTGCCAACTGAGTGGGTTGCTGTTGAAAGAGGGCATTGTGCCATAATAAGAAATGTTTGAACCCATACATGAGTTAACATGCACAAATGAGACTACTGTTGCACTGGGTTCATGCTGTTAGTATTTAGGCAATTAGCAAAACTTTTAGGACCAACAAGGTTTTTACAAGAAGAATAAAGCAAGATCATAGTAATAGTGTCTACAAATAATAATTTGTAGACACACCTGTCAAACATTATAAGTGATGATCTCAGGAGAGGTGTGTGTGTATCTAATGTTAAACTCTTCTCTCTGCTAGTTGGTTTTGGGGGCCTGTTGTAACTCTACAAGACTGTCTGGCTGCCTTCTTTGCCAGAGATGAACTGAAGGGTGAGGATTCCTAATATCACTCTAATTCAATCAGAACTATTTTATGAAAACTTTACCATCTGTATTATACCTATTGATGAGATCGAGCCAGACTAGCATAATAAATTGTAACTCAGTTTGTACATTTATATTCCCACAGGAGACAATATGTACAGCTGTGAAAAATGCAAGAAGTAAGTATGCATTTACCAATACAAAGTCATATGTATACAGAGCAGGGGTGAAAGACCCTCGTGTGGTCGCATATTAACCAAGAGAGAAATCTGTGTTTCTGTCGCATCCTCAGGTTACGGAATGGGGTCAAGTTCTGCAAAGTGCAGAGTCTGCCGGAGGTAAGAGGGCAACAGATGGCTCAGCCCATAACGAGCCAGATTTGCACAGCACCTCGTCATACAGAAAATCTGGATTTGCAGCCTGATCGGAACAGTTTGAATTCTTATAGCTGTAATTCGCAATGACTGATATCTTACCAAATTGATGGTTTAGCTTCAGGAACTATTAGACACGCTCTTGCATCAGCACTGATTCAGTGTAGAGAGGGAAATGCCACACCACTGATCTCAACACCAGAGGGGCTTTGAGTACCTTGGATTTCTAGGCCAGTCTGTGTGGCTGACTTCCCATTAATTTACCTAGCTCTTATAATGGCAGTTCTAGCGCAAGTGCCTATTCCCTCTTTCCCTGTTTTCCCTTATCCTCCTCTGTCCCTCTCTGTGTGCAGATTTTGTGCATTCATCTGAAGCGCTTCAGGCATGAGCTGATGTTCTCTACGAAGATCTCCACTCATGTCTCCTTCCCCCTCGAGGGTCTGGATCTGCAGCCCTTCCTGGCCAAAGACTGTGCTGCACAGACCAGCACCTATGACCTCCTGTCTGTCATCTGCCACCACGGCACTGCCAGCAGTAAGTCCCAGCACACAACATGACCAGGTGTACCTAATGACGTTTGTGCTGTTTGTGTATGAATTGTTTGAAAAGTGTAATGGAATGTTTGGAAGAATGTTTTTAAATCAGGTGGTTTGTGGCCAATGCTTAGGCTCTCGATCATTGTCTTGCCATGCCTTTCTGCAAGTGCGGTTGTGCAGAGGCTAATAGAATGTGTTGTTGTGACACGCTTTTCTTTGTAGGTGGCCATTACATTGCTTACTGCCGGAATGACACCAACAACCTGTGGTACGAGTTCGACGACCAAAGCGTCACGGAAGTCTCTGAGTCTTGTGTCCAAAATGCGGAGGCCTATGTTTTATTCTACAAGTAAGGCAACCCTTCACCACTTGTTGTGTATGTTCCATCACCTTGGCTAAATCTCCATTGGGCAACTGAATCAATTTATTCAGAAATGCTGGAAAAAAGAGTACACCAGGTGCCAGTGAGCTCTATTTGTCATTCAGCTGCTTAATCATTTCACTGCTTCAGCGGGCTTCAATACAGCTAGTGCTATGTGGATATTTTGCTCTATGTGGTATTTTGTCAAAGCATGGAGCTCTATGTGAAGGTAATTCTTTACCTTTATATCATGTTAGCCTGTCATGTTGGTAACACCAGCACCGCTTTCAAGAGGAGTGATTAAGAAACAGGATTGCTTGTTGTGCAAAACTGGTAGCAATGCTGTTTAGGAGCTTAGAGGCAAATGGCCTGCATTCAAAAAGAAACAAAAAAAAGACTAACAGTGATGACTGGAAGGTGGGTGGGCATCTTTGAAGCTTGATGTGTTTCTTACCATAGAGGAGCAGAGGAGGGTAGAACTGAGTTGTTTGTGATGTGTGGGTGTGTTTCTTGCATTGGTACAGCCATGGTGTCTATTTTTTCAGTAGGTTTGGAGGGCAGCTATAAGATTTGTAAATAGTGATTGTGTGGGATGATACATGGTGGAAGTGTTTAGCTCAAAGTGTTAAACTGATACAGTAACTATATCTGGGTGTACAGCTTGTAGCAGATGGTGCACAATTTTTTCTTGTATTACAGTGTTATGTTCAGCTGAATGTTTTAACTGAAATGAATAAGTGGATTTTAAATTTGTTACGTTTGTCTCTCTGTGTGCATTAAAATAGTTTGTACTTAGGAAAAAAGTACCTGTGTGTGTGTGTGTGTGTGTGTGTGTGTGTGTGTGTGTGTGTGTGTGTGTGTGTGTGTGTGTGTGTGTGTTTGTAGCCATCACCATCTAAACATCTATCTCTTGTGTTTGTGCGCACAGGAAGAGTAACGAGGAGGCGGTGAAAGAGCGGCGGCGGGTCAACAGCCTGGTCAGCATGATGGAACCGAGCCTGCTGCAGTTCTACGTGTCACGCCAGTGGCTCAACAAGTTCCGCACTTTTGCTGAACCAGGGCCCATCTCCAACAACGACTTCCTCTGTGCTCATGGTGGTACGCCCACATTTCATCTTAGCTGTCTCTCCTTACCAGACAGTTCAAAACAACCAAATGCCTAAATTTAAATCTGTTTAATTCTGTCGGTTGACTGATCTCTATATGTAGCCAGGCACCCAGCCCCTTGGTTGCTTTTAGATAACACTCTGAATCTGATCAGTGGAAGTCATCCTATGTGACATTTTATAGTAAGTACTGTTTCCTGTCCTCTTACAGGGGTACCACCACATAAAGCATCCTACATCGACGACCTGGTGGTGATGCTGCCCCAAAATGTCTGGGACCATCTCTACAGCAGGTGGGAACTTGTGTGCATATCTGAACTATGGACAGCGCCCTCCACAATTATAGGCACCCCTAGTTCAAATGCATTTTTAAGCTGGTAATAAATTCTTTTAATAATGTAGGACAAAAATGCAAAAAAGAGAAAAATCCAACCTTACTCAAGTGCATTTATTCAGTGGGCAAAAATCCCACAGTAAGAAATAATTATTTTACATGAAATCATGTGTGCCAAAATTATTGACACCCCTAATGTTAATACCCCCTTTTGCCAGCAAGTCAGGACTTAATCTTCTCTTGTAACATTTCAACAAGATGGGATAATGCAGAGAGAGGGGATCTTTGACCATTCCTTTTTGCACAATCTCTCTAAATCTCCCAGAGTCCTGGGTCCTCTCCTATGTACTCTTCAGCTCACCCCACACGTTTTCTGTTGGGTTGAGGTTTGGGGACTGAGATTGCCATGAGAGGAGCTTGATTCTGTGTCTGGTTAGCCATTGCTGAGTAGATTTGGCCACATGTTTAGGGTCATTGTCTTGCTGAAAGACTCAATGATGACCCATCCTAAGATTTCAGGCCACCAGATTTTAATGTCCTGGTATTTCAAAGAGTTTATGGTGCCATGCACCATAACAAGATTCACTGGGACTGGGACACTGGGAATGTGAAAATACATTTAATTTATTTTAAGGCTTTTAACACATTTTAACCAGGAGTGGCAATAATTATGAAGGGCGCTGTACTTGGATATACTGTTTTTGGTGCATCATATATAATCATGTACAGGGAATCTTTGAGTGGATCTGAGGAACCCTTGTTTAATCACACATACAGGTACGGAGGAGGGCCTGCTGTCAACCACCTGTATGTCTGCCATACCTGTCAGATGGAGATAGAGAAGCTGGAGAAAAGACGCAAGAATGAGCTGGACATATTTGTCCGGGTAGGGCATACATTTCTTTGTCACCTAAAACAACTTCCTACAGTGCAGGATTGTGTGGAGAACATTTTGGGATTTGGGGAAGATCACAGGTCTTAAGTCCCACATTCACAAGTCATCATTAATTCATGAAAGCAGATATACCAGGTTTCAGTCATGGATTCCAGCCTTGAGTAAGTATGGATAAGTTGTTGCAGAGCAAAAAATAAGGAGAGATTATGCTCTTTTCTTCTGGTGGATTTATCTTTGTTATATTGAGTCAAAGTGGCATGATAGGCAAGTGTTTGTGATTGTAGTTAATGCTGTCGTCAACCTTTGTTGATTTTCGGGTGATAATCACCACAAAAATATTCTCTACTTTTAAGCTAGAAATCAGCCCTGGTAGCTCTGCTATTATAGCTGCCTGGCCAATCTCGCCTCTACCCTGAAATCTCCTCCCAATATGACTCAGGTTTTCTTGTCTACAAACAGTATGCAAAGATATCAATCAGTAGGATATTGGCTCAAATGTGCTGAAGTTTCCTCTTAAATATAATTCTGGCTATGTAGCAGTCAGCAGACCATCCAGTCTACTATAATCAGTGTTTTTCCTAGTGATGCATCACATACAGTCCTTGAAGTGCTGCACTCTAAAAGCACAAGGTTGTACACCCAGAAATAAAAACAAAATGTCTGATAAATGAAAGGACATAACGAGAACTGTTTTGGCTGTTACCATTATATTCTAAAAAGAGAACATTAACAATGTTTTAAGGAAGCACATTAATATATTTTCTTTATAGTGCTTTAAAGTCACAAGGCGGTGAAAATATATTACTGATAACACCCATAGGTCACAGTGACACAAGTCTTTGAGAAAAAAAAAGAATGCTAACGCATGGTCGTGAATTTCATGACTGGTTGTCAGAAAGCTAATTCAACCCTAAACTCTGTCCAATTTAAAAATCAAAAGTTCAGAATTTACAGGCCAGTTATCTTTCTCCATACTGACTGTTTTCAGTTCACAAACAAAACTGGAGGTGAAGCTAGAATAGGGTGATAAGTCAAGGTATAGGTTAATTCAGCTTATTCACAAGAGAGAGGTGATGTTCATAGGATGCACAAAGGCATCTCTGACTTTCACTAAGTATACATTGAAGTGACCTTACTAAAAGTACCAAAGGCTGCTGTAGGGGAGACCTGTTATGTCTTAGGCCTGCTTATGTGGGCCATGGAGACAGAGTAGTTGCCGTGGAGTTCCTGTATCAGAAAGTGGCTACATAAACGCATTTATTAAGGAACACTGGGAATATTTGGCACAAAAAATGAATCAAAGATATAGATTATAAGCATTGGTATGTGGAATCATAACTGTGATTCTAAATAAGACAGAGCACTTTATGCCATTTTTTTGCTTTCTTATTCAGTTCCTGGTGCACATCTGACATCTTATTTCTCCTCTTTCTCTCTCATTTTTCCCCCCTCTCCATCTCCCTCCCTCTTTCCTTCCTTTTTGTAGCTGAATAAGGCATTCCAAGAGGAGAAGTCTGCTGTGGTCATTTACTGCATCAGCATGCAGTGGTTCCGCGAGTGGGAGAGCTTCGTCAAAGGCAAAGACAGCGGTGAGTCCTGGGCTGTGCAACTTGGCATGGATTGGGCCTGCTTGTCTTTTTATTTGCTCTCTACATGTTACCCCTACATGTTCTCTGCCTGATATTACCTAAGTGATATTTTAAGTACTAAGTACATAAGTGACATACCATTTAGATCAGAAAGTTTGTTTATTTCTATTGTATTGTTTGTATTGTAAATGTTTACACTGTAACATGTACAGTTTGTATGAGATTGATAGCTCCTAACTAATTTTCTACAATTCTTCCTTAAAGAAGTTCCAGGGCCAATTGACAACTCTAAAATTGCAGTAAACAAGAATGGCCACATCACCCTTAAACAAGGTAAGCAAAACAATATAATATATGTGGTGCCTTTTGATACAAAAATGAAAAATAATATTGAACTAGATAACTATATTTGTGTTCAATGGTTAGACTTGTCTAATGATCTACAACTAGCAGCTTCCCATAACTTACTGCCATACTTTATGTAATTTACCTAGCCTGGAAACATTAAAGGATTTTTACATAAGCCAAGAAGAATCCTTTTATCAAGCTTGACTGTCCATTTCTCTCCTTGCAATAGGCGCTGACTCTGGCCAAATATCCGAGGAGACGTGGAACTTCCTCCATTCCATCTATGGCGGTGGACCGGTTGTGACTATGCGGTCCAGCGTGGGGCATCAAGAGACGGATGCCTCCCAGGCGGAGGAGAAGATCGAGGTGGAGACGCGCACTGTCTAGCCCACATCCTCCAGCCCTCTTCTTCCTCCTGCTCCTGGTCATTCCCTAGCAGAGGGCACAATACCTGATCACATTCTCACAAGAAAAGGAAAAAAAGAAAAAGACTTTTTTTGCACTTGACTTTTTTTTATTATTATTATTTGTGTGTCCAAAGCTGCGTCTGCTTGTATGATCCACCTCATGCTATCACAAATACTGTGTCTTGACTGATCTGCTCGGACTGGTGAAGAAGAATCTGGTGAAGATCAGAGTCGCACTTGTGAATACTGTCACACTGTCAGGTTGTGTCTGAAAAAAAATATTAAGCATTTAATATTCTTGTGTGCAGCTGAAGACTTGACTGATTTGCGACAGTTTCTTTCTTTCCATGATCAAATAGCGCAAATGTCAACCTTAGTGTTCCTGTGTAATTGAATACAGTAAAAAATTACAATGCATCTGTAGATAATGGCCCAGGTACTCCTTCCATACTCTAAAGTGTCGTTGTAGTGAGTGAACAAAGAAGGAAGCTCTTCTTTGACATTGTCATGAGCAAAATCAAAAAGGTTAAGGGATAATAAGTACTTACAAAGTAGTCTCAGGAAAGATGTCTTTTTTACTGTACTGTAGACTCAATGACGCATGCTATCACTAATGTCTGATCTGTATTTGAATGTACCTGTACTTAAAAGTATGATGAGTTTCTGCTCTAAATGTTATTTATCCCAAATGGGTGTGACTTAATATAATGTTTATAGATTTTTTTGTAGAAAATGTTTGGCAAGCCAAATTCAGTGAACATGCATGCTTAACAGGGAAAAGTGTGCACACGGCCCCACTGGCACATATGACCAGGCCATCTGAAATTCAATGAAAAGTTGCATGCACATGCAAAAAAAAAAAAAAAAAAGCTCATCATGTACAGAGCACACACTTGCACCTCAGCTAAAAAACATCAGCGGATACTTATGGGCCTATTGAACATATTACTTTGGCTATCTCCATTGGTTAAGTTAAGGCATATGAATTTTCTGAAGGCCATAAATTGTCAATGTTCTGACTGGAAAGATGATTTTTAGAATGTCACTTGTACAGGGGGGAAGAATGCAAACAGAAGTTCTCAAATGATGATTTGTTTTGTCATTGTTATATTTTTCTTGCTGGATTACATTAAATGCAAAGAAAATGACAACGCGTATTGACTTGTGGCCAGACTTGTGTTTTCAAATTATTTAATTCACGAAAAGGGAGTATTTGTATCAGGGTAACATTTTCAAGGTTGTATCTCCCTGTATCTCTCCCGAGGTTGTATCTCTGGGGTTTACAGTGGTAAATGTGTATGTGGGCAACCTGGAGTTGGTTCACACCATTGCTATGCAAAGACTTGTTTCAGTTAACCCATTAGTGCATGACATTTTATTGTAACAGGACTACACACGGTGTCAGCTTTAAACATGCGCTTTTTTTATCGGAACGCAAAAGCGTTCCTCTCATATCCACTAGAAATCGTTGCACTTAAGATATCAACCCAAAATGGAAAACACTGATATTTACTCAATTGTACATAAAGCTACACTTAAAAAACCGTGACAACAAAAATAAGGGCTCATTTAGAGAAGGGCACCGTGGTCAGACCAAGCGCACAATACAATCTTGGCTGAAGCGAAAAATGTACAGTATTGCACCCTGACGAGCGCGGCGGGATTGGGGGATTCGGCACACTCATAGGACGGCCAGTGGATAAAAAACATGGCGGCTACAGAGTGTGTTGCAAACGATTTGCGGAAGTGAGGTAAGTGTGCTACTCAAAGCTTCATATTCCATTTTTACATTTCATGATTTCATCGGCCAAATTAAATTTGAACTTAGGTTTAAGTTTTACTTCGAATAAACTCGTGTCGTAGCTGAACCCTATCCACAGTTTGGCTTTGGCATGCCTGTTTGCTTTTGGAAAGTTGTTGCGCGAAATAATCGTTATCATCTCAGGTTAGCATGCAACCTCGCTCCCCATTTGCGGTTCTTGCCTCTTTGCAGCAGTAGCTAGCGTTAGCTAGGCTAATATTAGCGAGCTAGCTAGTTAGTCACAACAGTCAGGCTGTTTTATCGACGAATTGGTTGGTTAGCTTACGACAGAATACGTGTTGGTGCAAGGGGGTTCAAGCCAACGGGTGTGTATCATGTAGTTTGCACACTTGGGAATGTAGGTAACGTTTTTGCTCATTCAATACCATTATGGATACACATAATTTAGTTTTTGTGAGTTTAGTTTATCTCCGCTAAAGCTAAGGGAGGCTGCCATCCCACGTTAGCAAATACTGGCTAGCGAGGATAGCTTGGACAACTGGCAGTGTCTCATTAGCTAACTTGTAAGAAAGTGGTGAGTTAAAACAAAAGCCTTTTGTGAGTTCTCATTTTTGCCACAGTGTTTTGATAACAAGACCCAAGTTACTTGTGGCGCATAATGCATTAGGGCGCGACCACGTTATATAGTTTCGTCTCCTTTTGCGCATCCTGTACGTTAAATGCGGTATCGTTAGCTAGCAGGTGGGCTAAAGAAAGCTTCATATCTGAAGCTTCATTTGTTTTGTTCGGTCAGCTAGCAAAGCTATCTTTGTTGGCTTTTAATGGGGAGCGAGGGAGAGCGTGCTTTCCTGACCAAGTAAAGGTAGTAAAATGTAATTGTATGCGGAATTTTGCGCTGCAAAGAAAGTCGTGTTGCATAACTAACTTACAGGATGCTTCGAGTAAGTAAGACTGACCATCTGGCGCTGTAAAGACATCTAAGTACCAATGTAGAAACTTGGAGGTTTGGTTATAGTAAAAGCGGCTGATATTATGCTTTCAATCGGCTTGCATGTCATGCCAACCTCGCGGATTCAGTATTGCCAATCAGGCCCTCTGACCTAAGTACAAGTAATGGGAAGTGTGCTTTTGCTTGGTGAAACTGACCCGTTTTACATGACAAGGTGAGTTGAATATTAGCTAAGTTTTAATAAACAAAACTGCCCCTGCTTGGTTAGTGTTAGTCAGTGGCTTATTATTAATGTCCGAAGCTAGCTGGTAATATATTGCCAAACTGATTTACGCAGTTGAACTTCTGGTCTCTGCAGCCAGTAAGAATTGCTTGAGGATAGTACAGCTTAATGATACTTCTGTCTGACAACTTACACCCTGGTTACTTTGAATTTGTTTGATCGTTTAGCGGTCACGGAAATACATTGACACTGTACACAACAATTGCAGATTAACATGTGTCAAATGCACTGACTGCGTGCGTATTCAGGAAGTGTGTTCTTTGTGTATGAGGGCATCACGCCGTTTCTTGACACCAAGCACGTGTCAATTTAAAGTTCATATTCAACACGCGCTTTGTATCCGTAAGCTAATTCTTATAGTCTAGATGCCTGCGTATTCTGAATCGGATCAAAGATTTTGGCTTTTTCATCCAACTACATGTCTGGAGAAATGGGGGAAACAGTTAACGCAAGTGCAACGCTGACAAAACTGTTATGTTATGCAGGACCTCCCTGATAGTGGTGGTCATAGTAAGAATAACAGCCTTGCTCTCGTGTTCACTTTCATCAAATGTCGAAAGCTACAATCCATATACACTTTAGACTGGCATAAGGACTGGTAATGATAAACGCCTTGGGGGAAATGACGTTAAACGCATTGCGCGTTGACTAGCTGAACAGTACCCCCACCCCACCCTACACCCAGACTCAACCTTCAAGTCAGTTACCTAATTACTGTGCTTTTATTTGACCAAACAGTTTTAACTAATTAACTGCTGGATACTCGGTTTAATTCGCTTATTTCAGGCAGTTTCACCACAGGTCACTTCTTATGTTTCACGGCAATGTGTTGTCTAACTGCACAGAGATATGTCGGCCTCTTACCATGTTGTGGGTCAGCGGAGACCATAACCACGTACCAGCAAAAAACACGACCCTGGGGGTGGTTGCTCTCCTACTCACCATCCAGTGACTGGTGATCATAAACTGCTACAACAATGTATATTTTTAGGTCAGATTCAGACTGAACTTTGAGCTATGAGCAGTGTTTCAAAGGGTGTCCAGAGGCATATACAATTATTCTATATGAGAATTTTATTACCTGGTTGTTAGTGGTGTTCTGAGAAATTCCTAAAATCTAAACTAGAAAGTCTCCTGTAAGAGGTCGGGTCAGCAGAAGTCTGTGGAATGCTAGATGCTAGAATGTCATGAACCTGAATACTATGTGCATCCAGTGGTCTTTTCAAGCATCTCAGTTTAATTAGCAACCATAACCATAAAACTGGCTGTCTTAATGTCCTACTGTTGCTTGTGCCAGTGTGGTCTTCACAAAAAGTAGTTAAAGCATCTGTCACTGTATAGGTTGGTTTTAGCCTGCTGTTTGCATCGCAGAACACATATGTGTTATTCGGAGGTCTTTTTCACTCACATCATGCGGAATTGACACCATTCTTCCTCCTCCTCCCTGTCTGCTCGCTGTCTCGTTTTATGCATGGCCAAGTCACATTAGCTTCTCTGTGTGAGCATGCAGTGGAGTGTGAAAGAAAGATGCATGTAGGACTCTCTCCAGGTGATGCCTGATTTCTGCCTTTTAGCCAAGATAAATATGAAGGCTGCCCTGTCCTCCCAGGGTCCTCGTTGCCCAGTGGGCATCGGTGAAGAGCCTGCTCATGATTTTTTTTTTTTTTTTTTTTTCTCAGAGTGCTCAACCATAGGGTGTGTGGCATGGGTTTTCTCTTCTGATGTGTGGACAAGGAAACTGCTGCATTGTGAAGCATCACAGTGTGAGAAGAAATTGTCCACAGAGGCGATTATATGTGGTGCTAGCAGTTGGCAACAACTTCTGTAACATGCTTTTTTTTGGTCTGCTCTCTTTTAGCAACTTATCTGTAAAACGTGTTAACGTATTTGGCATTTGATTAAACTTATCGCAGGCTCTCATGCTGTATGTAGTTGGATATGTGAAGTGATTGTAATTATTAGCCAAAAGCCATACTGGTTGTTTCAAAGCTGTTTCAACTTGGTGGTGTATTTGTCAGTATTGCTCCTTTGAAGAAGTTGACCCAGATTTAAATCCTGGCCAAGGCAGGATGCCATTGTAAATCACTTTTAGACAAAAGGGTCTGCTAAATGTGTGACCTTTACTTTTATCTTTAAATCTGTCTTTGTTGAACATTGCCAAGATTTGTTTTCTTGCATAGAACCCATCATGTGAGCCACATTCAGTCATTGGCCTGAGCAGGTTATATTTTGTCTCAGTCAAAGACACAGAATAAAATTTGGGAAGGAAAGGTTGCTATACTGTCATGGTGATTATGGTCACAAAAAGTTTACCTATGTCAAGAAGTATATTCACACTGTGTGGTGACCTGCATTTTGTCCACAGTTGTACATTGTCAAAGATGTCCTAGTCCTCAAAGAGGTTCTGTGATTGAGGAGCCCGCTGTGATGAGTTATACACAAATAATGATCCCTAATCACTTCAGTGTTGTAACATTACACCCTAAGCACAGCCAGTGCTTTCCAGTTCGGTGGCTGTACTGCCGTTCCTCTCCTGTAGGACTTGACACTCTGGAGCCTCTTTTTCATCTGGAGGTAGGCCTAGCTGTTCTCCATAGCAATACGGATGTAACCTCTTCAAGGTCCTACTCACTCATTACATTTAGATGATCTTCACAAGGCTTTCTGCACTGAGTTTCTGTGTTGCAAGAAGTGACACATTCTCCAAAAAAAAAGCTGCAGTTGTCATGGAAGACTGTGAAAAGCTGATAAATCTGATATGGGTGACTCATCCCCCCGATTCTTCAGAGGCAGAGCCAGCTAGATGACGAACCAAAGCTAGTACACGTGCCGTCCCTTTGTGTATGCAACACTGATAAGGGCAAACAAGCCTGTCCCTTAACAAGCTTTTCTTATGGGTAGAGGGGGTGTCTTGCAATAGGCCAGCCATTGAAAAGTGTCCTTGCTTTTAAGATGTGCATTTTTAATCTTTAGCGTGAATTCTTCACCATAAATGTAATCGTATGACATTACACCTGCTTCTGTGTTGAGTTCATGCATTTTAGCCATTATACCCTGCCCTTCTACCTAGCCCAGGGAGAAAGGATTCTGGCAGGTCAGATGATGTCAGGTGTGCTGCCCCTAAGAACCATTAGTGCACTTCGCCTTCTGCAGATCTGTCCCATGGCAACTGCATCCTGCTCCAGCACAAAGAGGTTTCTGGGTGTTTTGATTGGGATGAGCCCGGCCTGGCCTGGTCTGGCCTACAGAGGCCCAGTGTGTCTGACCTCGTTTGTGCCATCAGTGCACTGGACATGAGCTGGTCTTTGTTCCCAGCTTCAAAGCTCATCTGACATTTGCAGTTTGCCAGTGGTTGCATGTTGGATAGATGAATGGTGGCACACATTCCCGCTCTTTTGCACATCCTTGTGTGAACACTGGAAAAAAATCCTTTCCATGGACTGACTTTATTTTTTTGTCTGAAACTAGCCGTGTAGCTACAGGATATACATGCAGACACCTAGTAACGGCTCAGTTGGCACTAACGTAATCTTTGTAACATGCTTTTGTTGATCGCTGGCAACACTATACTTCTGTGACAAGTACTGTGACGAGTTTTCTTACATTGCCAAAGAGTTTCTTAGCTGTATTACATAACTACAAAGAATCCAACACACTAAATCCTTGATATATTTTTAAACTAGAAACCGACTTTTTTTTTTTTAAATTCCTGCAAGGATTATTTTAACTTTAATAAATTGTAATTATTTAGTCATAAATGTGATGTACATGGATTACATGTCATGAGAGTCAAGCAGACTATGATGCCAAGACATTAGGCTAAAATTTTAGCATAGCTGTTTGGATAAGGTTTTGTCTTGTACTGAATCCAGTTTAAGCACAACTGTAGCCATTCCAGTATGCCCAAAAGCGGGTGTCCTGCAACTCCAGCATGCTCTATGTGGTGTAAATGAAAATCATAAAATATGCTGTCTCAAGAAAGGACTCCTGTCTTTGTCACAGTAACTCTTGCAAGGGAGGGGGTCATTTACAGCAACACAGGAAGGAAATGAAGGACAGGGGCTTCTGAAGTAAATCCAAAAGTCTGTCATGTTTTATTTGTAGGTTTGCCATGTTTAGTTCCTTATTCTCAGTCCAGTAGGTTGACTGCTCTTCTGACCCCTGGTTTTCACACAGCAACACACACACGGTTAATTTCGTCTTAGGGGTGTGGTCACAAATACTTCAAGCATGTAGCCTGATAGTACTAGCAATGAGCAACCTAATTGTCAGCTAGCGAGAAGCCACTGTTTATTTTCCTGGTCCAGCGGGATGGCTATGAATTATGTCAGGATGCCCAGTGACTTGCTAGTTTTTGGTAAACTCTGCCAGGTTAAAACTTTAAAGGGCTTAAATGGAGATCTACAGCAGTCTTTGTTTCAAGTCAGTTTATGGTACATATGACCTATAGACTATATAATCATGTAAATCATGTTGCAAGTGTCTGCCAAGTTGCTCGGTTATTTTGTTACTCCCGGCTCTTCAGAAAATGTCTCACTGAACCCATCACTCGCTTTGGTGATTGGTTCTCACATCGTTCTCATTTGTTAAAAGTTAAGGCTTCTCAAACAATTGTTCTGCTTGCCTCAGCAAATTTGCCATCATTTCGCCTCATCATGCAAAAATTCACCTCAATTCAAAGTGAAGGGAAGTTCACCTTATTAGAAATCAGCTGTAAGATGCATACAGACAGCCCGATATGAGGAAACTATTGTGATGAACGACTTACCATGACAAGTGTTTACAAGTGTTTTACAACCATTGTTTTTAAAAAGTAAAATCAGAGGTCCCACATTTTGCAAGATCTCACCTTGCCACTCTACCTGTTTTGTCTGTCATCAGGTGCCCACATTCTGCAGCTGAGGAGCAACCCCCAGGATGAGGAGAGGACAGTAGTTGCCCTGCATAGCATGGCCGCATCCCGCTCCTCGCGCGTCACCAGGTCATCGGTAGGAATCAATGGACTGGATGAGAACTTCTGTGGCCGCACGCTCAGGAACCGCAGCATTGCCGGCTCCACGAAGAAGCAGCGCCAGGACGGGGACAAGCCCCCGGGCGGCCATGGAGAGGCCTGGGGCGGCAGTGGTGGCAGTGGCGGTGCCAGTGCTGGCTCAAGCTCGGGCCGGAAACGAGGCCTTTCCTGCTCTGAGAAGGAAGAGCCAGAGCGGCCGGAGAACTGCGAACGACTGCGGCCAGCGGCGGCGGATGGAGTCGGCCTGAAGAAACCCAAGCGCTGCACTCGCTCAGGAGAGTTGGGAGTGGGGGGTGAAGAGGAGACCTCCACTCCCGCCACAGACGGACCCTCGCCCAAGAGTTCTCGGCCCTGCTCCCCACAAATGGACAAAGACAAAGATGAGTCTCACAGCGGGGACACGCCTGTCACATCCCCGCCTCCCCCAAGCCTCTGCACAGAGGAGAGTGAGAAGGAGCCAGTAGAGAGAGGAGCAAAAATGACTGACGCAGTGTTGGTGACGCTGGTGGAGGAGGTAAGGGCTACCTCCTTGACCCCGTCTCCAGCCTCCCCCCAGCCCAAGGAGGCCCGTAAGGCCACCAATGGGCTGGGAGAGATCCACAGAAAGGAGGCTCCCACGCTGGACAGTCTCCCTGGCCAAGCCCTCACCCTGCCATCCTCCTCGACCACGTTCCCTACGCCAGCCACCAGCACGCCGGCACTGCTCAACGGCAGCCAGGTGCTGGGCCCCTCCTCCTTAAAGTCCCTAGTGCCTTGCAGAAGCCTCACCTCTGAGCAGACAGAGCACCCCAGCTCTTCCTCCTCTGCCACCACCTCCACATCCTCCTCCTCACCCCTCTCCATCACCCAGTTGCCCGTTGTGGAGAGCAATGGCTCGGGCAAGACCTCCTGCAGCCAGCCCCCAACCCTCAGGGAGCCAGAGCTGGAGGTAGTGGAGGTGGACGTGGTGGGTGAGGAGGGGGCTGAGGTGGTGTCTTGCCCTGCTCCAGAGGAACTCACGTTTCCTGTGCAGGAGGAGCTGGAGCCTGGGGAGGTGGTGGTGATCGACGGGCAAGTCAGCGGCACCAACGGCAGCCTGTTGTCATCCACCAGCGACTTGCCTGAGGCCTCTGATGAGGACGATCATGGATTTAGCGATCCCTGCGAAGGCACCAGCAACAGCAGCGATGGGGCCTTGAATTTCTCAGGAGACATGATGGCAACGACGTCCAGCACGGGCTTGTGTCCGTTGCCCACCTCCGAGCCCCCCTCCTTCACAGAGCCACACGAACACCGATATGCCCTGAGGACTTCTCCCCGCCGTGCCGCATGCCGGCCCGGCTCCCCTCACAGAGACCGGGATGAGCCCCTTTCCTCATCCCCCGTCCCCAGCCCCACTGTAACCCCCACCACACCTGCGCCTGCCATGCTCCGCCTGGAGTCCCCATCCAGCTGCCTCAGACCAGAGGTGGTGCCCCCTGGTGGTCCAGAGACCTCCTGCAGGCTGGGTGGCAAACTCTCGGCACTTGCAGGGGCCAAGGCGTGCCCTGAGTCTGTGTCAGTGTCGGACAACAGAACGCCGCGCTCCACCAAAGACGCAGCAGTCGAGGAAGATGAGGACACGGAGGAGCCGGACGTCTACTATTTTGAGTCAGACCACCTGGCTCTAAAACACAACAAAGAGTATGAGTCTTTTAAAAGTAGTGCTGATTATAAAGTTTTCTATTTTCCAGTTTTCATTTGCAATGATTTTGCGTATTCTGTCCATATATAATCTTTTGCTCTTGTCTTGCTTTTTTTCCTCATCAGAAAAAATGACAATATAATGGCCTGTTGTCTGTCTAACTTGCATTGCTTAAATTGCAGTCTCAGTTGTCAGTGGAGGAGCAGGGTTTTATCGGTGGTTTTACAGCATTTGTAACATCATCTGTTGTTATTGTGGGCACGTTAAAATAGTAAGGCCAGAAGGTCTATCTAGATAAAGGCACTCACGTAGTTGTGTTTTATTTATTTGATCTGTTATTAGGAGCCTCACGAACACCCACTCACCCAGCCTGGCCTGTAGATTGAGTTCGGCCCAGTGCGCGTGTGCGCTAGTGGATAATCTGGGAGCCGCGGTGCCGGATAATGAGATTGGCATGGCTGCTGCCGGTGGCCAGGTTGTGCCTATGTCGGGGCTCTTTCAGTCTGCTTGCAGAGCTGCAGGAGAGCAGTGCCAGGCCATCTTGGCCGCACAGCACGTCACCCAATCACAGGGGCAGCACAGCACGGACCTCCTGCTTTAGTACAGCATGCTAATGACATATCAATCCACATGTTTTGTTTTGTGTTTTGATCTGTCTTGATCTGTCTTTTTTATGTCGCTGTAAGAAGCTGTTTGATGACATAAATGCATGCCTTGGGGTTGTAATGACTTTAGCGGATGCAGAGATGCAGGGAAGGGTAACCGTAGGGTAGATAACTGAGTAGGTTGAATGCTCTTTTATGGACATTTGATGTCTGCATGTGTTCGTCTTTGACTCGGTGGGCACGCCACACAAGGACGTGCAGAGTGAAAATGGCTCTGACTGTGCTGTAAATCTTTCAGATTCTTAGTAGTACCCAAGAAGCTTTCACAACTCACAAAATAGCCCCCGTGCTAATTGACAGAGGGAGGTTGCCACCACCACTGCAGCATTTCCAGCCTTTTTCATGGGCAAAATGAGCTTTAATTACAAATGTGTGTGTTGCAGCAGAACGTGCCATTTCATTTTGGCATCGCACCCCTGTGCTGTAGCACGGGAGTGGTTGGCCCATAGGTGGCAGTGCCATGCTGCCAGTTCCAGGATCAGAGCCCAGTTTGGCTGCCAGCTCACCCGGCAAGCACACGTAAGCTATTTCCACCAGGACTGTTTACTCCATCGCTGAGTGTGCTATAGCTAGGTTTCCCGTAAGAAGCCTCTCCACAATGTAATCAGCTCTTTCTGAGAGGGGAATGTGGGACCTGCACTCTGATCATGGCAATTTGCTGGATTGGGAGCGAAATTAGATGGAGGTTACCCGTTTACAGGCTAGGTCAACCATGAGGCAGAAACGAACACACAGATTAAACGCGCCCTGTTTCCCATTGATTCTCATTCATGGGATGTTAGGGCTGGATTGATCTGCAAGATGGACTCTATGAACGAGGAGGAAGAACCCCTCGGTGTTGGCAGTGTCAACAATAGTAGGCCTTTGTCTTCATCAGTTGCTTTTTTTTTTTTTTTTTTGACGAACATTTATTTATGGCTCATGTTTGGCTTGAGGGCATGCAGGGAAAGGTCATATCACTGAGTTGTAGCTCAGTGTGTTTGTCTCCCACAGTCTCAGCAGCAGTGCCCTAACAAGGACATGAAAAGCCCCTGTGCTGTGCATTTCAAGCAGCCACCACTCACAGTTCCCTGACGAAACAATACAGCCCTGGGTGTCCATAAAAATATTTTTTTGCCCAGCAAAGCTGTGCAGCATCCCTCTTGACTGGTAATAGATCATGCACCCTAGGGTGCTGTTAGATCTTGACTTCTGAAAACTTCGGCTTTCCCCACCTCTGCGGACCTTTATCCAGGCTGTAAATAATGCATGCGTCTGGCCAGGGTGTGATAGTTTGATGGCCCCTGATACATAGTGAGTGTCAGCGTCAATAATGCATGGCTGTGTCCCCCACTCCCATCCTTTTTACCCTTAACCCCAACCGCAAACCCCCCACTCCCTGCTCCCCCCATGTAGTTACCAGAGGCTGCTGCAGACCATCTGTGTGCTGGAGGCCCAGAGGACCCAAGCCATCCTGGACCTGGAGTCTCTGGCTCGCCACCAGAAGGAGGCGCTAGCCGACCCCATCAGCTTTGTGGAGCGGCTGCAGAAACAGGTATGATGTGACACAAGGACATCCAGACAAATTCTAACTACAAATACTTGATACACACCTCTTAGTCTCTCACGTCCTCACGCCTCAGTGCTTGTTGAACCTAGTGGCAGATAACTGTAACTGGCTCTGGACCACAGAGGCACTCTTGCATACTGTAACCATTATGATGAACAGTTTTTTTTATTTCTTTTGTAGAAAACATTGACTATTAATAATTAAAAAGTAACCTCTCTCCATATTATATGGAATCATGTTTTAAAGATCTTGTTGTTGTTCCATATTGCCACCTCAATGTTAATAACCAATGTTTTTTAGCCAAACATTACGAGAAACATCCTTTCCAGTTAGTGTCCAGTCATGTACAGCTCTAATGTCTGTGTGTGAAAAGATGGTGTAAATAATGCAAATTTCTTTTTCCTGGGTCCATTGACTCATTTGGGAACTCTGCTCTCTGTAAACAAGGGGTCTGAAGGGTTCTCTGCCTGATCCCCTTGAGCAGGAAGTATTGTCAGTGTTGCCATGCCTCCCGTGCATGCCACGCCGCACATGGATCTCCCAAAGAACTGTCAGGGGTTCACATAGAAAAACACCGAGGAATCATTATAACAGTAGCTGAGGAGCATTCTAGAGTTCAGCATTCAGCCAGTATTAAGGGTCTGGTCTCAGTGCGGACAGTTAGGTGCATTAGATGTGCTGCACTAACCATCTGTCCTCCACTGCTCCTCCCAGGTGTCGTTGGGGCTGCCCTGTCCCCAGAGAGTGGTCCAGCTCCCGGAAATTGCATGGGACCAATACACCTCAGGCGTCGGGGATTTTGAGAAGGAGTTTTGTGACAAGAAGCGCAAGACCCGGCAGTTAAAGCTCATGTACGAGAAAGGTACAGAACCTTCTGAGGAAAAACAGTTTTTTGCATTTCTAAGCTTAAGGATCCTGGGCAGGGTAAGAATCCACAGTATGAAACTGATGGAGATGTGATGATTTTGTTACTTGGTGTGCCATCTGAAGTGGGCTTACCCAGTCGACCAAAAAGTCCTTTGGATTCCAAGAAGGAGAGCGACTCGTCTGGGCTCTACTCGTCTCTGCCCTCCAGTGATGCTCCGGAGCAAAGTCTTTCCAGCAGCAGGGCACAGGTGGGTCATTCTGCAACCCCATACAGATACACATTGGGGGAGGTGGACATTTGCACATGCATAGATACAAATATTGGTGGAGGGACATTGCCTTATGGTAGGTAGGTGTAAGATGGTGAACAGCATGGTAAAATAGTCAGTTATACATGTACCACAGATGCCTCTAGTGGAAAAGTGTGTGTGTATGTATTTCTGCTATTGTGTGACAGAAGTAGGCTGTCAGGCTTATTGATATGCTGTGGTGCATCTGTCTGACATTGCTGGGAACTCCCCCCTCACATCTCTCTTTCTCTCTCTCTATTTCTCTCTCTCTATTTCTCTCTCTCTCTCTCTCTCTCTCTCACACACTCTCTCTCTCACTCTCACTCTCACTCTCACTCTCTCTCTCTCTCTCTCTCTCTCTCTCTCTCTCTCTCTCTCTCTCTCTCTCACTCTCTGCCCTGCCTGGTGACTATCAGAAATAAAGGCTATAAAAACTCTCTCTCTCTGTTTCCTTGTTTGGTGGCTGGCCGTTGACCTGTTCTGTCCTGCAAGGACAGACCTGGACAAACCTGTCTGAGTTTCACTTTGATTACACATGCGTGAGGGGCACACACACACACACACACAACCCTTTACATTTCTCCCTGAGATACTAGAAACGTAAAACCCCAAAATCATGTCCTCTGCTCCCCACATTTTTTGCACACGCGCACACACATAGTGGCCTCAGTTAGATTGGGGCTGACAGTCGGCGTGCGCTGCATCAGAGCGCTGGGCTCAGGGGAGTAATTGTTATTCACAGCAGGATTGTTTTATTGTTGGTATTGGCTGTCAATTATTGGAGCTCCCGCTAGCTGCAGTTAGAGATTCATCTGAGTGTTTCAGTTGCCTGTCCCCGAGCACCTCCTCGCTTGCTTTTGTGTGCCAGCACTGGCATTTCAGCTCTTCCTCTGACTGACAGATGCAACAGTGAGTCCAGTTGTTCTGTAGTGGTGTTCCCCCCCCCCCCCCCCCTCTCTTTGGTTTTTGTCTTTTGCAAAATGATGCACCGATTGAGATTTTGTTTGAAATTCAAATGAAGTATTGTCACAAAGATGTGAAGCATTCTGTGGGTAATAAAAAAAGAAGGCTGTTTTTTTTTTGTCTCTAGCATGTTTCATTTGTTTCAGTTTGACTTGTAATTTAATATCCTCGGCACGCACACGCACACTCTGCATGCTTGTTTCTGGGAGTAGAGTAGTTTCAGATGAATGTGAAAATGGCAGGTTCTCACTGATCTATATTTCCCCTCTCTCTTTCTCCAGGTGATCAGAGGGAGGGTGTGTAGTCAGAATAAGCCTGACACCTTTAACCAGCTGTGGACTGTAGAAGAACAGGTACACACTCAAAGTACCTCATTCGTATATCATTTCACCAACATTCTCAGCCCACCATGACGAGTTGCTGCATACTGTTTGGCTTCGTTTTTGTATAGCAATGGAGGCGTTTGTCTGTGTGTGTGCAGAAAAAGCTGGAGCAGCTGCTGGTGAAGTTTCCACCAGAGGAGGTGGAAGCCAAGCGGTGGCAGAAGATTGCAGACGAGCTGGGCAATCGGACGGCCAAACAGGTTCTCCTTAGCTGCACACCACACTGCCATCTTCTCCCTTTACTGACAGTATCCCCAGATTCAGCCACCACAAAACTCTATTTAGACCATGCCTGAATGTCCTCGGTTTTACTGTCTTTTTATTTATAAAAAAAAAAAAGCCTAGGATGGCAAGAGGCATTTTCGGTGGGAACAGAGTAATCCTAGTTCACATGGGCACACGCAAACATTCTCTCTCTCTCTTTCTCTTTCTCTCTCTCTCTCTCTCACTCACTCACTCACTCACTCACTCACTCACTCACTCACTCACTCACTCACTCACTCACTCACTCACTCACTCACTCACTCACTCACTCACTCACTCACACACACACACACACACACACACACACACACACACACACACACACACACACACACACACACACACACACACACACACACACACACACACACATTATCCATTTGGTTAAAGCTGGGTCCAGAGTACTTCTCTGTGTTGTGAAGTGGCTGTTTTCCCAGCAGATGAACAGCTGTGCTTGTGGTAATATGTGAAGTGTTTGTTGTTTGCACGGAGATCTCTGCATGCAGGGAGCTGGGTTCATGGCAGCTGTGGACTTTATTGTGTCCTGCAGGTCGCCAGCAGAGTGCAGAAGTATTTCATCAAACTGACGAAGGCCGGCATTCCTGTACCTGGGAGAACACCCAACCTATGCATGTACAGCAAGAAGGTAAGGCTTAGTTCTGGAAGGTTAACTAAAAGCCACATTTGTCTGTTGAAATTAGATAGGATGGATGGATGATCTTCTTATTGTTATTATTATAATAATAATCCCTTGAAATATGGCAGGATTTGCACCTAGCTCACGTTGTCTGGCTTAGTCCTTTCATATAGTTGTTTTGTTTGTCATTTGAAAGGGTTGACTTAGGTGACTTGACAGATCTTTTGATCTGGGTCAGGCAAAACTGTTTTTTGGTGGATCAGGGAGCGCAAACTGCAATGACACCTTTACAGTCTCATTAGCTGAAAGAACATTCATAGACGTGTTAAATGACATCTTGTCCAGATCTCTGGTGCCATGGAAGGAAATACTCACGTAGAAAGGGGGTGGGCTAAAGAGTACCGTATAGTTAGTTAAGCTGAACAACCTCATCGCTAGATGGGAGAAATGTTAACAAAAAAGGTCTTTTATGTAAACGTCTGCCATGTGAAGCCATTTTTCTTACGGGTGGAGTGTGCAAGGAGCGTGCGTGTGTGTGAGTGAGACAGAGAGAGGGCGATGTGTGTGTGAGTAAAGATGTGTGTGTGTCCAGTAGACTGATAACACCTGCTCTTCCCCATCTGCTGGTTCTCCCTCAAGGCCTCCAGCAAGAGACACCACCACCTGAACAAGCACCTGTACCGGCGCTCCACCTTTATGACCTCCTACGAGCCGCCTGTCTACATGGATGACGAGGACGAGCGCTCCAGCTTCAACAGCCTGCAGGACCCCGCGGCCGATGACTCAGTCAGTTTCACACATACACCTCTCGCAACCATGACCACACACACACACTTACTGTCTGTTGGAGCAGTGCTCACAGGGGAGGATGCTGGGATTGTTTTGGACCAAATTAGTCCCATGGAGCCCTCTGTAGTTTAGTTCTCACACCTGCAGTCGTTTAACACCTAACCTCCTTAGCCAAGACTAGTGGGAAATAATGGTGTTCGTCGACCTGCCCATTTCAAAAGGTTATGAGGCTGCTTGGAAAATGTATGTCAAAATGTAATTCTGTTGTGGGTCAAGTGGATGGGCTTTCAGTGCTATTCCACTACACTAGACCAAGTTGGATGGCTTCATTCATAGAGATTGGTTTCTAAATTCAGCTGCTCTTGAGGTGTGGAAAAACTGACACATTAGTTTTTCTCAGTCACTTTGGTGCTTTTCACACATCACTATTTACATTTACACCATGTGAAAACTACAGTAGTTACATATTGCTGTAGTTGGGGCACAAGTGGGTACAAGACACCAAATACATACGTTTCACATTTTTCCTGTATATGCTCTTTGCAATTCTACAGCATTGAGCAAAAGAAAAATACACTACAGTCACCTATTTAGAACAAACATAAGAAACACCCTTTTGGTACAGCTAAGCACAAATGTGAACAATATAACAATACATATTGTACAAGTATAGTGACATATTGTAACTGAACATGGGTAAATCATTCTGGCACATCCAGACGTTCTTGTCTGTCTGGTCACATATTTTCATCTACAACCCCAATTTCGATGAAGTTGGGACGCTGTGTTAAATGTAAATAAAAAAGAAATGCTATAATTCTCAAATCATACAAGCAATATATGTGTTGGAGAATAGTCCAAGGACAACATAACAGTTATTGAGACTGGATGTTGTTGTTGTATGAGATATTTATGGTCATGTAAAATTTTAGGCCAAAAAAAAAGAATGACAAATATCTAACACTGGACAGTTTTCCATGTCTTCTGGGTCCATCTCAAATTACAAAAGTTGAAAATTTGTCATTCATTTTGAAATAATAGAGTCTTGGATTTTCCAAGCTAAAGGGGACAAATCATCCTTCTTGTTTAAGTGGTAAGTTCAAAAGACAGCATCTATGATGGTATGGGGGTGCAATAGTGCCTTGATTATGGTGTGCTTATTCACCTGGAAAGTTTGAAATTAATGCTGAATGATGTGTATATACATATTTTTGTTTTTAACAGCACAAGATGGCACTCACACATTATATTTTGAGGGTAGACCTTAAATATTACCAGATAATGAGGTCAAACTGTATTCTATACAAAATGTCAACAGTGTGGCTCCATCATAAGGGCAACCAGATGCTAAAATGGCCGGCATACTGCCCAGATCTGTCACATTTTAAGCATAATAAAAAGGAAAACATGATGAACAAGACACCTACCAGTTGGCCTGCTGAAATAATGTCAAGGACAAGAAAGAAAGCCCTTTTTATACAAAATCATCTTGTCAGTTAACATAAAAAAAAACAATAACAACAGAGGACACTTCACAGTTAATTAAGTCTTACTCAACTTTTCCTCCCTTTTATTGACATCGTCCCAACTTTTTTGAGACATGTTGCTGGCCTAAAATTTAGAATGACCATAAATATCCCATACAACAACAAAATCCAGTTTTAATAACTGATAGGTTGTCCTTGGACTATTCTTCAAAACATATACTGCTTGTATGATTTGAGAATTATAGCATTTATTTTTTTGTTTACATTTAACACAACGTCCCAACTTCATCGAAATTGGGGTTATACCCACTCACAACTGATATCATCCCTTGCAATGCAGCGAGGAAAGTATCTCCTGGAGTGGCGAATCCACCCTCTGCTGTGATATCGTCACATGTTGCATCAATAGCTGCTAGCAGGGCCATTTGCACATGTGGACGCCAGTTATAAACATGACATGACATAAGCAAATGATAATGTTATAAAACAACATTGTATTGTGTGAAAGCAACTGATACATGTCCAAAAGCATTTGCAATTTGTTCAGAGGAAGGAGAAATTTGCTACTATGATGTGCACAAATTACCAAATGTTGTGGAGGTTGAACTAATAGTTTTTCATTCTGATCTGAGAAAAGTATCAAAGCGACTGAGAAAAACTGTAACATTTGATTTTGAATCATTTAAACATTTATTGTTCTCTCAAATTACATTTCATCCCGATTATAGAACCAGAATTTAGAATTTTTCTGTAGTTAGTCAGATTTCCTGGACTTGTAACCTTTTGCTTGTATTTGGCAAGCAGTCACATTTCTGATATATCTACCAGAGACATGTTGACTTGTTGCTGCCTACTAGCAGTCAGACTGCCCAGTTCTGGCTCTTTGGTCCTTTGTTTAGGTGTCTAAGTAAAAGGCACATTCCCATTACCTCTGACATAAGCACTGAGTAGAAGCACAGGAATGACAGGTTGTGTGTGTGTGTGTGTGTTTGTGTGTGTGTGTTTTCGTTTGTGGGTGGGTGGGTGTGTGTGTGTCTGGTGGCTCTTGACATTTTCCTCCAGCGCTTTTGATGTGTACTGCGTGTCCTTTTGAGGTAGGCAGGGTCAGCGTGCCCCACTGAGAACACAGGGAGCGCGTTACCTTTGGAGCGGGGCCTTTCACCGTGCTCCACACAACACTAATGCAAGACCCATGCTGTCATGCTCCTGCTCACCAACCGTGTTTGTGTGTGTCTCTGTGTGTATGAGCGCAAGGTTTGAGAATTATGTCGTTTTTAAGTTGGACTATGCATTGTTCGGCTGTTTTTGTGTGTGTGTGTGTGTGTGTTGAGCTGTTTTATTGTTTTGCATTTGTGTTTTGTCTGTGTCGTACATGTAAGCAGGGCGAGTGTCTGACTCTGTGTTTTTGTGTGTGTGTGTGTGTAGGATGAGGATGGCATGCCGCTGGAGTGCCGGCACCTGCCGGAGTATAAGGAGCTGCTGGAGCTGAAGTGTCTGAAGAAGCAGAAGCTGCAGGAGATCCAGATGGAGAGCTCCACAATGCAGCACGCAGGCTACAAGGTAAGCATTGCAAGACCTGCAACCAGATGTGTTGTCTTAACACCTGTGTCTCAGCACAACCGGCGTCTGACGTGGTACACTGCATGCGAAATTGACATAAATGGGAACATTTTTGTAGCTGATGTTACCTGACTTTACTTTCCTCAGAGAGCAGGCTCAGAGTAGGCATTGGCTCAGTAAAATGCATTAAAATTAAACTTCAAAATATATCTCAAGTTCCAGGCCACACAGATATGTCACAAATGTGCTTTCAGATCATTGTTAGAAGTGGTTTTATGTTACAGTATATTTAACTGCAAGTCAATGTAAGGTAGAAGTAAATGTAAGAAGAATGTTACGTTCACTATAAGCCAGTTTTCTGACTGAATGCTGTCATCTCTGTTAGTGTGATGTGTGTGGCATGGAGCCCATCCAGGGGGTTAGGTGGCACTGCCAGGATTGCCCACCGAACTCCGCCGTGGACTTCTGTGGCAACTGTTTCGATTGGTGAGGATACTTTACCACTACTTACCCAGTTACACAACTGCATTTGTGCACAAGTGGAAACACTCGCAGGTGTATGTTTTAACATGCTGTTGCACACTCACCTGTTCACCTTACAACTTGTTTCGTGCTCTGGCTCGCTCTCACACAAACACCATGTCTATGATGCACATGTGTGCACATGTATACACGCACAAACTGAACTAGCTGTTAGACTGACATTTCTTGCGCCTTCACAGTTGCACAGGATGTGTTGTTAGTGAAGTGGCTGTCTGCCAGCCCTCCTCACTAACCTACCTGGAGATTGGGGCTCATATTGACAAAGAATTTTGTCCCAAGGTTAGGAGTATTCTAGCCTGGCTATCGCAACTTGTCAATGCTCTGCGAGCATTGGTCTGGCCAAGCTGTGTTGTAAACCCATTTCTCAGAAGGCGGGCTTAACCCGCCTCTTTCAAATGCCTCTGTTTGCTACTGGACGAAGCTTCAATCAATCACACCCCTCTGCCCTCTGATGTATACCACAGCGGAAGAAACTGCTTGATCCAAACAAAAAGTAGTAGTAGCCTGTAGTCATATAGAAATGGCGTTAAATGATTTTTGTCGGACTTGTGTGGTGAACATGAGAGTGGCTGGTGTTGGCCATTTAATATTGATAAATTCGAAAAACGAATCAGTGCGATCAAAGGCGACATGACCACAACAACAGCGTCCGCGCAAAGCATGGACTTGGCTACCAGCGGGGCTAACTGATAAATTAAACTTTTACCGAAGCCGGTCGGTAGCATTGCAAAAACGCCCTTTCCCGCAACAAATGCTTCAAGGGCTGCCCTTTGCTCTATTTTCAGACAGAACTTCCCTTTGAATTCGTCCTAAACAGCAGCTACAGATGCATTGAAATCTTACGGTTGCTCCACGTTCGCCATGTAGACAGTGACTGAGATAGATTTCCGGTCGCCAAACTACCGCGTCATTGCCTTTTGAAATGCTCGATTTTCATTGGCCCCCTATCTGAGGACTGAGCAGAAATGGTTTAGATAGGCAGCTTGGCCAGACTGACTTGCTCGTGAAATGTAAATGCAGAGTCACAGGCAGTATGGGCACACCCAGGCTAGGAGTATTCCTAAATCGGCCTAAAAGTTTTTTATGTGAGATGTTACTTAAAAGTAATTCACAAAGCTGCTCTGAGACCTACTTTTTCATTCGGAAAATGACAACTCGTGAAAAATATGGGGTGATAAAAGCTCTGTTGCTATGGCCTCGAGCACAGACCTGCTTATATTTACATCCACGATTGGTTGATGACTGACAGATCTGTGCAGGTAGATGTGTGCTGCGCTATAGTGCGCTTTATTCATGATTAAATTCAATTAGTTTACTTCTTATCAATGGAAATGTGTAATCACAAATGCATTTTAAAAATGGTGCATAGATACTTTGTCACTCCAGAGTGTATGTAGCTATCCTGTCACCATTTCATTTATAGTCTAGCTGTGATCTCGGTCATCCCTCACTCCAACAGCAGCACAGCACCATAGCGCAGCACACATCTACCTGCGCAGATCTGTCACTCAACCAATCACTTTATATAAATGCAAGTAGGCTCGTGTATGAGGCTATAGCAACGGAGTTTTAAGTTGTCATTTTTCAAACTAAAAGTAGGTCTCAGCAGCTTTGTAAACATGTTTTATAAGAAAGCTTAGTTGGCAACTTTTAGCGCGATTTAAGTCGTGAAGTCCTCTTAACGGTAAGATGAAGTTCTTTGTGAATATGGACCTAGGGCTGCTGTGGCTCTGTGCCACGCTGCACTGCCCTCTCAGCCTGGCTCCTGTGATTCGCCCTCACCCTCTCACTCTCCTTCAATTAAGTCATCAGCCAGGCGTCCACCACAGAGGGACGCCTGTCCACTGCACCCAGAGGGAACCGCTAGGGCAGTGCCAACAAGAAGCTGTGTCTTTATAGCTGGTGTAAATGAAGCATGCTGGTGTTGTGCTGTTTTTGCCACCTCAGCAAGGAATTAGTGTGCAGTGATTGACTTTTTCTTCCCCTGCATTTGGCATCCAGATGAATGAATAAACAAACGAATAAATATTAACTCCTTTAACTGACAATAACAATCATGTCTTGGTCTTTGTAAATGTAATTCACTTGTACAGATTTAGTTACCATTACTTGACTCACTTGTAACCCCCCCCTGTCTGTCTGTCTGTCCGTCCGTTTTGCCCACCCCAGTGTGTTCAAAACAGAAACCCACAAGCCCGACCACCGTCTGGAGCCGGTCTACCAGGCCGAGAGCTTCCTGGACAGAGACTACTGCCTGCCGCACAACACCGGGTACAGCTACTTGGACCCCAACTATTTCCCCGCCAACAGATGACAGCAGCCAGGCCAAAGCAGTGCATCCAGGGCTTGGCAGCGGCCCTCAGGGCTTTCTGTGCATGGCTCCATCCTCCAACTCCAACGCTTAGTCTGGGCAGGTGGGGCGGCAGTCACAGCAGGGTGGGGGAGCACAGATGGGTGACAACAGCCCTCCACCCCATCCCACCCCACCCCTCATCCCCTCAACCTTCTAAAATCCAACCCCTACTCCTCCCCTTTCCTTCCTTGACAAAAGGGTTCAGGTGCTGCCCAACAGGGTGGGGGATTTTGCGCACCTCGGCACAGCCGTTGTCATGAGTTACCAGGTCACTAAAACCTACACACTATTTAAGGAAAGAGAATAGAACGATTTTAGAGACAGGAGAGAGAGGCACAGCCACATTCCCCCCGAAAAGCCTGAGATGTTAGATGGTACCCTCTACCTTCCCACTTCCCCACCTTACCCCCTTCCCTCTTGTGCTTGTTTTTCAGCTGGTGAAGTGCTGGTGAAGCTCCATTCGGTTAAGTCTGTTTTGGGCCCAGTAGGCCACCGTACTGTACCTGTACCTATGCCTCAGTGTGGGAGGCGGGTCAGGGGGAGGGTCCTGGGCTCCCTAACCAGAGTGCAAATGGTGTAGCTAGATGTCTGTAGTTGAATATTTATAACTGACGCTTTCTCTGTGTGAGCTCTATCTCTCGTTATGAGTTAGAAAAAAAGAAAACTCATGAAGAAAAAAGCAAGCAACAACAATGGCCAGAAACTTGGTGCTGAGACTGTTGTCTTTGATTCATACCAGGTCTTTTACCTAATCACTGGGGGTCTACTAATGTCATCATGGAAACGTTCTTCAGAGGAAGAGCCCATTAGTTGGGCCTTGGGACTCGCACCCTCACCAGTGGCTGCTAGAGTCACTAAAAAGCTGCTCTTCTGTTTTTTTTTTTTTTTTTTTTTTTTCACACCTTGGGTCTTCTTTTATAACACACACACAGTGTTGTCTTTTAATTTACTTTTGACCCAGTAAATCCCTTCCATTTAAATCTGTTAGTTTCCAGCCATGAAGCACTACAGCATGGAGCATTAGCTTGCAGGAGAAGGCTCGTGAGTGTGTTAATGAATTTTCTTTCAAAGAAAATCAAAGTTTTTTTTTTTTTTTTTTTTTTTGACTATTCTCATTTTTTCCAGTGTGTACTGTCATTGACCATGTGGAGTATATTAAATATATGGTGAAAATAGCCATTGATCGTTGCTGTGTGCCATGATTTTTTTTTTTTTTTTTTTTTTAATTTCCTTTCCTCGGGAGAGTACACCTCTAAATGTGGACACTGGTCAGGACAACACAGTCATCAGCGACCACTTCCATATAAACCAGCCCCAAACCCCCACCCCCGAATAACGATTTTAGATCCTTTTCGTTTTGCAGCAATTCTCCTCACGCTCCATTGAGAAGATTGTATTTTTTTTAACCTATTCAAAAAATAAAAATAAAAAAATTGAAATTAAATTGAAGGTGGAGGTAGTTGCCACCAACAGTGGTACACCCACATTATTTTGTACACATAGATTTTGTTGTGCTCCAAGTAGGCCATTTTGTATGGATTTTATTTTTGTCCCCTTTCCTTGTACCTTCACCACCCTGCTTCAGTATCTGTGTATAACAGTCTGTTATTAAATGATGTAAATCTGTTAGAGGAGAACTGTGGAAATAAAGGTATGTGAAAAGTCTTTCTGTACCTCTTGACTCTTGAGATCTTTATTAATTTGAATCACACAGCGCACTTTGAAATGGTCAAATGTGTCTTATAAATAATGGCTCATCAAATCCAGTTGGAATGTTAAGAGTTAAGAATTTTGTTTTGCACTTAACATTCTGTTTTGTTTGCACTTAACATGCCTATCATTAAGATGGTGAGATAAAATACGTGCAAGTCTAAAGTCACTTTTTGGTTAGTCTTTGTGTGCATGTTCTAGAAGCTAGATGCAATAGGAGATGGTAATAGAAATGCCTGTACAACACTTGGTTGCTTTAGACAAAAACTGAAAAGTGGATGAAGTTGTTGTCTGTAGTGCTGGCGCACACTATAAATAAGATGGTGATGGATGTCTGACTCATGTCAGGATGTTTGAATGTCGCTGGTGCTGGAGTTGTGAGAGCTGCTGCTGTGAACTACCTCCTTGTTCACCTCTCCTCTCGCTGTTCTGTCTTAATTCAGTGAAGCAACCAGTAGATGTCAGGAGCAGACAAGACTTTTTCAGCCACTGAAAGTCCAGCAGAACAGCAGTAAGCATGCACTGTATCAAAATAAGATTGATACAGTGCTTGAAGACATAGCATTAAACTCTAGCTAGAGACACTTGTGTGTAATTTGTGAAGAAAGGCAGATGCAACAGCAGCCATTTACTGGAAGGAATGTTCTCCTGATAGTAAAACCCAAACTGTGTACGGTTCACAGTCAGATTGCCTAGCCAGTGCTGCCATCTTAGACATCCTGTACAGACATCACGACACCATCACCTCCCCCTCTCCATACGTGGTGCTAAAAGACATCCTACACAGCTTTCATATGAAATACTTTGAGCCATATGTTACATGATAGGAAGAAGACTGCAATTTGACAGGAAAACAATTTTAAACATTTTATGTTTTTCCAATTTTTCTCTTTATTTTTATTTTTTGGTCTTAAAACACACAAAGGCAACTGGCTGATTTGTCACATAGCTGGTATTTGCATGCTTGACAGTATGTAAGAGGTGTGCAAGAACAGATACAGACAGGCGATGTACACCCCCAGGCCATCTGATGTTTTTGTTGGGGAAGGTAACAATAGCAAACCCCTCCTTCCTCAGTGGGCTGCCTTAGCACTTTACACAGGGACCATCTGAACTTAGCATTAGCAACAGTAATAATGTTTATTTCTCAATGGCAGCTATGTACAAATAGTCTGAAAGAGAAAAAGAGACAGATGGATTGCAAAGAGGAACAGAAGTGTTGAGGTTGTAATATGATGTCAGTAGAGCATTTGATTTGACTTTTTGTGTTTTTTTTTAACTGCTGGGATTTTGTGGCGTTGTGGCTTAGATAGCAAGAACAGAAAAACAAGACCGGTCAGGAGTGGCGTTTTGTGTGTGTGTGTGTGTGTGTGTGTGTGCGTGCGTGCGTGCGTGTGTGTGTGCGCGTGCGTGCGTGTGTGTGTGCGTGCGCGCTGGTGGATCTCTCAGAAGATGTTGCTTGAGTGTGACATGACTGCAAGATCGGGTGAAGAATTTGAGGGCCTGCTCCACTTGGGGGCAGCAGCACGACTTCTGGGCTTCAGGAGCCTCTAGCAGTTATCCAGCACCCTGCAGATCTGCTCGAACACCTCATCTGGGGGCCTTTCTGCATCAATCTACACACACAAACACATGAGTTTATGAAGGAGAAAATGAAATTGTTTACAATTTGGAGCCTGAACTCTAATTTGGCCCAAAGTTTTAACAGACTGAACAAAATGCATGTAAAGAGTACAAATAGGACTGATAGCATGAAAAGAAAATTGCATAACTGTTAAACAATTATAAGAAGGAGGATTTATGGAAATCGAGATGTAGTTGTACACAATGGAAACACTATATAAATAAAATCAAATTGACTGTTGCCTCTGAGCACACTAATGTAACAACACTGGCAAAGTATGGAGTCGGGCCTATTTAATCACATATGAAAAGTGAAGTATCTAGAAGTATCTAGCCATTTACCATGGCTGAATTTCACAGTTTACATTTTATTTACTTAGCTTTAAATCATGGGTCTTACTGTATTTTGTATGTGTTTATATTTCACAGGGCCAAAAACTAACACCAAAAACCTGAAGACCTGTTTTTTTCTTTCAACTAAAGTCATTTGTACTACACTGCTGGTTATCCCACCTTGTGCAGCAGTCCTCTGTGTTTGTAGTGAGAGACCACTGGTCGGCTGGTGCTGCAGAAGTTCTCCACCCTCCTCTGGACGTCCTGGTCCACGTCTCGACCATCGCGTGAGCGCAGCGCTGTCCTGGCCCTCTGCTGCAGCCGGCTGGTCAGGGTGTCGGCCGAACATTCGAGCAGGAGCACCATGCTGGGCTGGCCCATCTGTGGGGAGGAGAACCAATAAGAGGAGGGCTGAGTGGGCAGTGAAGTCAGGAGGGAGATGAGGAGACAAGGGCAGGAAGGAACAGTAGTGTGGAGGAAAGGAGTGCTCAAGGGAGATCAGGTGGGAGAAATGTATAGAGGGACGAGAGGGCGCAGCAGGAAAAGGGGATGGAGAAAGAAGAGAAGCAGGGGCATTGCTTGCTATTTAAAACATTCAGGGCTATAGCCCAGTTTCCTACGGAAAACAGCCTGCAATTTTCAAATATGTGGGCAGGTATAAAAAGTCTGATTTTTAGAGACTAAGCTGCTATAACGGCTCCAACCATAAACTAAGCTTCCACTTCACACCAGCTTGCCCATCAAGGTGAAGGAAATCATACTTACAAGCAGCAACTGTTACAACCTTGTGGAAAGTTTTAATTTTTTATTATTCCTCTGAATGGGGGTTGGGATTTTATGTACTTTTAAATGGTAAATTAATTTTAGATATCAGAAATTTGTGTTTCATGTGAAAGGTCAGGTGGGAGACGTGTAGAGGGAAGAGAGGATACCTTTTTATGCAGGGGTTCGGGGGGTTCTCTTTTGAGAAATGTATAAAATTGGGCTCAGAACAAAGTCTGAGAACAAAAGAAACAGCGAATCATCATGACTTACATTAAAGTGAATGTCTTAAAGTGAAGTCAGCATCTCTTCTGCCAAAGTGCACCACACATACCAGCAGCAAATACCCACATTACATTTGTAACATTTTGTAACAAATGATTCTAAATCTGCCCATATATGATCATATTAGATTTTCTTGAAGTTTTCACTCTATCATCTTTATTATTATTATTATTATTTTTGACACCACAGACATCCGGGGCTATTCCCAGAAGATCCGGGGCTTTAGCCTCAAACACCCAGGTCTAACAACGCCCCTGGAGAGAAGAGAGGAAAGGGCAGGGTGTAGAGAACAGGTCTTTCCTGAAGGCACTCGAGGGAGCACAGAAGACTTATTAACTTAAGACATTCATTTCCAACTCTACATCTGTTTCCTATGGATAACAGCCTGCCTTTTTCAAATATGTGGGCAGGTATAAAAAGGCAGATTTTTCAAAAAAGTCAGACTAAGCTGCTATAACAGCTCCAACCATAAACTAAGCTTCCACTTCACACCAGCTTGGCCATCAAGGTGAAGGAAACCATACTTATGAGCAGCAAATGTTGTAATCTTTATTTTTTCTTATTCCTTTGAATGGGCTTTGGGATTGTATCTAGTTGTAAATGGCAAATTAATTTTAGATAGTGGAATTTTCTTTTTTCGTGAAATCACTAGGTGGAACTCAAGGTCCCATTCTAATAAGTGAAACAGCTCGTCATATAGCCCCATTAGCCATCTTTCCTGCTCTGGCACTTGCAGTAATTAGCAAGTCAGGCTGGTGGCAAATTAGCACATTCTAATTTGTCCTGGATGTCCCTGTTTCAAAACTGGACTGTTAATGTAGCAACATGTTCATGTGTCAATCTACCGTCAAGCAACCCACTACAGCCACTTACTGTCATGATAGCAGTGTGGGCTGAGGTCAATCAAAGGAATTTGACCTTTTACAAGGTTATGCCAGTGGTGAAAAATGATTTTGTCAAGTTGTGACAGGTACCATTTTCACATGGTTTCCTCTCAAAATTAAGTCCCTTTGAAAAGTGACAACTCACTACAGCTATTTCTGTTGGCCGGAGCCTCCTCTGCTAGAGGGGACTGCAGGGAATGACAAGGGCAGAGCAGAGCAAGTGCTCACGCTGTTGCATCCCACTAAACGACATGGCTTCATACCGTGAACTGGTGAGTGACTGAGCGCTAGCTGACTGATTGTTGTTGGCTAATTCTTTTGTTGCTCCGACAGACATCTAATGGAAACCACAGCCAAACGGATTGTGCTAGATCACAGACACACAGACACACAGACACACACACCCACACACGACACACACACACACACACACACACACACACACACACACACACACACACACACCCTTCTCCAGCTCTAACCTTGGCTTCATATTCCTCTGCCTGCCGCAGATCACGTGGAAAACCGCTGATTAGAAAGTTCTTTCCATGACGTGTTGGTGCAGCCATGGACTCACACAGCAAGTCCAACAGTGTGTCCTGCGAACACACACACATACACACACAAACACACACACACAAACACACACACACACACACACACACATCATTTATTCACATAAATTTGGGAGACAATGTCCATTCACAAATACTTCACTCCTTAAAACCTTCATTGGGTACAGACAACCCTCATCCTCAGCAGGGGACTCATCCATATTTGGCATTACCAACATCATCCTGACAAAAAGTGGCACAGACACTTTATGACAATCACGTACATTCACTGCCAACCACATTTTATTTTTGACTTTGAAGAGTGTTGAAAGATGTGACATTGAACAAAGGCTAAGTGTTTGATTGGAAACAGACAAAGACTGGCACATTCAGAAAACAAAGACATAAAGACACACACCAGGAAGAAAATGGCTTACATTTCAGACTTCACACACACTCATACAACTGCAACAATATACTGCATAGCCGTAAACACATCAAAAGTCAATCACACACACACACACACAAACACACACACACACACACACACACACACACACACGAGTGGATCGACACAGTTGTCTGAATTACATCTCTGCCTGGGAAAGCAGTTCAGTGAAAATGCTAACGATGTCTACGTTGCTAAGCAACTGTACTGTAACACGCCACATTCGATGAACTCCAAATCTCTGTTTTCTTTGGCACAGCTTTGGCCATACTGGCAACTGGGAGATGGAGGGGCTCACGGGTTCTACTGCAGCACAAAGCAGAATCTGTTCAGAGGCCACTCGTCTGACAGAGAGCTTTCTAATCAGTGTTCACGACAGTGCCCATACGGAGACATGTAGATGTCTCGCAAAATGCAGAATAAAGACAGATGTCAGACACTGGTAGTGGCATTTCGTTTGATCATTATCATTATATGAGTCAGGGCTCTATGCACGTCACTGACGCGAGGTGTACTGCTCATACCTGGCCCTCTGCCAGCTAATACGTGTGGTTCATGCACCAGGACAAACATATGGGTGGGCGGAATTATTGGCACCGAAGAAAACATCAGCTGACTACATGCATTTATGAATATTACATCTCTGTAGATCTAGTTTCAGCCATTTGTAAACATGTACACCACATGAGACATTCGCCAAAGCCTGTCTGATTTATCTCAAAATCCTTCATACTGTTCTCTGTGCAAAAACCCACTTCACTGAAAGCTGCCACATTTTATTAAACTCACAGAGAACAGACTGCAAATAAGAATTGCATTGCACTTCCTTCTCATTCCTTTTTAACCTATCGAATATCTTGTTCTGGCTCTTTTCTGAATGCAGCATATGTTGAGCTGGGCTGGGTTGATATTGCAAATTTCGTTGAACTGGCTCTGGTCTGTATAATGACAGCAAACTAAATTGAATTGACTTTGTTCTAGTATGTGATGGTTCAGAATAAGATCAAGCCGCAGTGAAACTTAGGAGAAGGCTGTTTCTGCAAGCAACACAAATGTATTCAAGTAAGTTAGGTAGCATGGAGTTGTTCTAGCGTGGCATAAACCAAGGCTACTTATGCACTTATGTGCATTCTTTTTATTGTGAGCCAGTGAGTGCCTCCTTTTTTCAGAGGGGCAGATTATGACATGTTTTAAAAGGCCTTTTCAGGCATCTGCTGGGTCACCTATGGAGCACTGTGACTGTTAGGTGGTGAAAGTGTGTGTATGGAGTCAGTCTGACCTCAGGTAGTGTCTCTCCTCCTTCCAGCAGGTCTCGTAGGTATCGGCTCCTCTCGCTGTGTGACTGAAGCTCATTGCACAAGATCTCGCCAGGCGTCAGGCGCCTCAAGCCATATCGCTCTTCCAGACGTTCACACTGCAAAGCCTTTCCTGAGCCAGGACCACCTGTAGTGACCATAAACACACAGGCACAGACAAACAACCACAGACACATAGACACAGATAAAAAAAACAGACACATACAAACAGATACAGGCAAACAGACAGACACACAAACACATGCACATTCTCAGGGAGACAACAGCCAACTAGAGGTGTGATCTCTGGAGAGGTTTGCTTACAGAAGGAGAGATCGATAATACTACAGATAACTGAGGTGAAGAGCTGAGAAAAGTGAAAGTGAAATAGAAAATGAGTCTCTGATGTGGCACTCCAGCATATAAACTAAGCAACATCTACAACATCAACGTCTATGGGGCTTTGGTCATAACTATGATAAGGATGTTACCATATGTACTGCCCAGCACAACAAGCTCATCTATTCATCCCCCCTACAGTAATGTCTTCCAGTGACTTATACCACCTCGTGCTACTACCAGTTCCCCCTCCAAACACACACACACAAACACACCCAAGCTTGCTCTCCTCTCTGAAGCTCTCTGATAAAAGCATAACAGATAAGGTGACTACAAGAGGAGGCATGCTGGAAGCTGTGGTGACCTCAAAAAGGTATTTGACCTTGTGGCTGTGCAAGAGCATTGGCAAAACCGTTCTCATCCATTTCATTGAAATCAGCCTAAAACTGAAAGTTCTTATTAAAGAACGCAGAGATACAATCAAAGTGTGCTGCAAGTTTATGTCCAGAGGTTTGAGTGCCAAATGTATTAAGTAAACAAATAAAAGAGGAAGGCACATCTGCTTCGTCTGCTCCTGCCAATCAGTTAGAAACTGTTTGTCCACAAAAAAGGCCAGCAAAAAGCCACATGGAGTTAATGCGGCCAATGCTCCCCTGGTAGGTCTGTGGGTAACCATGAGCACCGCCATTCGAGCACAGGGAGATATGTCTGTGACGTATTCATTCACGTTGTCTATTGCTGCATCTTTCCAGTTATAATTACAGGGCTATTACTCCTCTCAGTGTGACACAACTACCTGGAGATCAGTGTGCATAATCAAGCTATAGGACGATGACTGCTTATCTGAACAGACACAGACCCAAGCAATCACGATACAAGAACAGAAGGCATGCCAATTTGTTTCCTCTGGAAAACAGGATTCCAATAGGGCGGCAGTGGAAAATGCAGTGCGACACTAGACTCCTGAACTCATTTGTGCTCCCTGTCAGTCAGTGAGTAGATGCTGAGGCTCAGCGTGGCGCTGGGGTCATGGCTAGCTCCATCCGCTGAGAGCCGGAGCAAATCCCATCGCATTAGTCGCCCATGTCACTGAGTGAACAAGGCAGGCAGGCAGGCTAGGGGGTGGCGGTGCCCGTGTCTCTGCCGACTACCCAAGGAAGTTCCAGTGGAGTCATCAGCACCTTCCACAACCTTCCATTCAGTCCACAGAAGGCCCTGAGATAGCCATACCCCTTCTCTTATTAAATCCCCACCTTTAATATCTTGACAATGATGAGAGGAGAGCACTTGCACAAAGGAAAACAGTATCTAATTGATTTTACACTCTCTTTGTCTTTCTGCTGCTTTCTGCTAAATGTATCTTCTTCTGTCTTTCAAACCCCAGCACCGCTCCCACACACACATTCACATGCTGTTGTTTGGCTCAGCAGTAGTACCTCTCTTAGTGTGACTTATGAAAGGAGAGGCGAGAGGGGGAATCTTGTCTCCGCTCCCGCTAATGCATTCTGTCTGGCTTGCTCTGCGCGCCCTCCCAGTCCCATTAGAGTGCACTGGCAAGGAGCACTGGGACTGAGGGCCGGCAGCGTTCAGCTGGGAGCTCATTTGGTTGCCCCCACTGTTGCCTGCTGCTATCTCTCTCCACCAGCATCCCCTAAACTGCACTCTGTCTCAAACTGCTTAAAACCATCTATCGGCGTGTCTGTAGAGTCTGTTTATCCTCCCTCCTTCTTTGCACACACCCTTTATTTGAATGCCTGCATGAAATGACTTTTAAGGGTAGATTCTACCATGTGGATTTATTCATAAGATGGTTAATACAATAATATGCCAGGCAAAGGATGGTGTAAGAGCACACAGATGCTCTCTCATCTTCTCTCTCTCCCCCACATTCTTACACACACACACACACACACACACACTCACACACACACACACACACACACACCACACACACACACACACACACACACACACACACACACACACACACACACACACACACACACACACCACCCTGTGCAGCAGCTGTCCAGGGTGAGCAGCCTGTAATGAGATAGCATGATAACAATGAGGCAGGTGAGTTGCTGTTAATTGCTTTACCCTGAAAACATACCGATCACGAAGATGACCTTTGGTTTCTTCAACTCCACAGAAAGACCAACTGCTGATAGAACCAAAAAAAAACAGACAGAAAAGAGAGGGGGTGGGCGAGAGACAAATAAAAATGCATTTTGCATGCTGTAATGTCGACATGGTCTATAAAAATGTACTTGCTGACAACTGGTGACTGTGAAATAGGTGATTTGTTCTTGCCTATTGTTCCAATACTGTGAGTAGCCCTTTAATATTCAGCTGGCTATGCACTGTTAAAATTGCCTTGCAGTGCCTGAAACAGCCTGTCCAGAAAGATGTGCCTGGAACAATCACATCACTTTCACTGACCTGAATTAAAAGAAAGAATTTACTCTTTCTGTTTTTGTCTCTTTCTGTTCAGTTACTTTTGTTCGACCCTCACTGGTGAATACAGAACAACTTCAAACTTTGTGTGTGTGTGTGTGTGTCTGTGTGTGTTTCATAGGCCATTGCAGGCACATTATACATTTGTTTCAAAGAAGGTTTGTATCAGGGAAATCAAAGTTTGTGAGGGGTTAACAGGAAATTACTGCCAAGCTACATTAAATCATTTGTACAGGTAAAGCAGTGAACATCTTTTTTTGTTATGAATATAGAATATATCAAAGTCTTGCTGACAGACATTAACCCACATACACACACACATGCACACACACACATGCACACACAGGAGACAGAAAGGCAGAGATCAAATCAAATACTGTGAGGGGTATACTCACTCTCTGTAGAACTTCCTGCACAGGCGGCCACCTCCTCATCTCCCTGTCAGTATAACGGGGTGGGGTGGTAGTGGTGGTGGTGGTGGTGGTGGTGAGGGGGGTGCATGGAGTAAATGGGAGAGAAGAAACGCAAGTGAAAAACATGACAAAAAGAAATACACACATTCCAAAATCATGTCTCTCCAGAGACAGCAGGCCACCGGTGTCTGAGCTCAACGGTAGGGATCGATAAGGAGCTACAGTACTACAACCCCCTGCATGTGCCCACGCCATCCATCTCCACTCTGCAAGACCGGACGGCACACGACCGCCAGGAACACCGATGCTCAGCCAGACTGCAAATGAATTCACCTCCCTTTTTATCGCAAGGCTCTGACAGGAGTACTCCAGACGTTTAAGGCACACCAGTGAATAATAAACCGGGTAAAAGGTCATACGTTTCCTTGTGATGTCGAAAAAGCAAACCTTTAAATGCCACATTAGTGACTGCAGCAGAGCTGTAGAGCTTTGGTTAACGGTGCTTAGTAAAGCATGTCTGTAGTAGAGCAGATTAAGTCTGCCATCGCACAGGCTCTGGGGGACACTTTGGACTGTGCTTGGGAAGAGGTCTTGGCTTTTTGCAATATGGATGGCCTTGTGCAACAGCACACGTGGTGGTGTGTGTGGTGACCACTCTGGGGAGGCAGGGAGGAGTGAGAAGATGATGGCAGAGAGGATAAGATGCCTGTGTAGTGGTCAGTTTGTCTGGCATTGGTCATGGCACAGCCTCGGTGAACTAAGGAGGAGGAGGAGGAGTCCAGAAGGGTGGCATCAGTGATGAGCCAGTTTGTCATGTGGGCACACCAGCTGGTGCAGTGAGTCACCAGCATGAAGAAGAGGGTGTCTCAGGGGGTCTCTTATCTTTCTTCCTCCCCATCTTGGACACACACAGGCAGGCATGTATGTGTGTACACATTAATGCACATACATATACACACAAACACTCCCCACACAATTTAAGACAAACATACACACAAACCCAGAAGTATACATAAATACACATGCAACCAAACAGATGCGGAAAACCCATCTGCTTTCATGAGCAGCACTAATAACCTTCCCAGAGGGTTAATCCCAGACCACCTGCATGAGTCACCTGAGATAAGCATGTTATGCGTCCATAAAAAGAAAAGAAAAAAGCCAAAGGCATCTCCACAAGGATATTTTGAGGTCGGCTCCAACCCAGGCCTTCATTAGCTGAGAGGAACAGAAGCGGAAGAAGTCAAGTGTAAACTGGAGAGGAAAAATAAAAATGTGAGACATCCGCTCTAGTAAGCCTGGCTCAGTTTCCCCCTCTTCCTGTTCCTCAGTTGTATCATTTCCTCCCTTGCCTTTCTCCTTCACATGCCCTCGCCTCTCAAAGTGGCATCCTGTTCTTTTAGTGTTGTGGCGTGATCACGTAAGGGGGGCCGGGTGGGAGTGTCCCGGGGGATACCATAGACGTGGGTAGAGGAAGTCTTAGTGAGCTCTTCTTGGTCACAGCATTGTTGCTGTCTGAACTTCACACAGTCGCATAGGTGTAAACGCCTCACACAAACACTTTCACTAACGAAGCCCTTTGCACAAAGCTCCTGCACAGAACATCTTGGAGTACAGCACAGTGTGATTAGCAAATGGTTTTCACACAGATTTCTGGAATGTTCTGGCTGGGGTAATTAAGACTGCCACACATTGACAAGTAGTCAAGCAGTAGTTAATTTCTGATGTATACATGTAGCCGTGAATAGTGTTTTTAGGATGGAGTGAAACATATCTGTGTCAGTAAAAGGGTTTCTAAAGGTCTACATAAGTAACACACATGACACATGGGCCTGGATGGAGTGGGTGGCCATGCTGTGGGGTGGTCTGCCACATGGCCACACTTAGAGACAGAGCTTGGCTGCGCCATTTGGTACCACCCCCTCCAGAGTGGCCACAGATGACAGAGTTATTGTGTTGGTGAGGGGTGCTGGTAGAAAAGCCAGTGTGTGTGTGTGTGTGTGTGTGTATGTGTGTGTGTGTGTGTGTGCTTGTGTCTGTGTTTGTGTTTGTATGCATGACAGGGAAAAGGAGAGAGAATGGTGTGGAATGGTGGTGGTTAAAGAAGTAAATATGTAAAAACATTCTGTGTGTGTGTGTGTGTGTGTGTGTGTGTGTGTGTGTGTGTGTGTGTAGTGTAACGTGTGAGGTGGGGACATTAACCATTAGCTTTAATGTAGTAGTGCTATGTTTGCTTCCACTCTGTTGGTCAGTGTTTGTGCTTCACATTCCACACACACACACACACACACACACACACACACACACACACACACACACACACACACACACACACACACACACACACACACACACACACACACACACACACACAATTAAATCCACACATAAAAAACGTGCATAATAAAAATGCACACATAAAAATATCTCTCTCTCTCACACACACACACACACAGATTCTCTGTGTAGAGGACACAGCTGTATGATGCTTGTGCTATTTGACATGCCTTGACCTTCAAAGGCAGAAGAGACTCGGCACCACAGCTGCTGTTCCCAAGCACAGACCTACATTCTCTCTGCTTACTGCCACGCCTCTCTCTACAACACCACTTCCACGAAGCAGAACAGCCTCCAAGAAACAAAGGCAACATACATCTAAAATGTAACAGACTTAGCAAGATCGGAATGACAACCTGGTAGGCGTCACATCGCTGAGATCAGTTTTGAGACTTTGAAAGACCCCTAGGGAGTGGATAGCAGCATCAGAGTGCATTTGACCAGTTTTGAAAGGTGGGCCATTTCTGAGCACAATTTGAGGGCACACTCTGAGAGTTACAACACAGTTTTATGGGCACTGGATGGACAATATGGTTTCATCAGGATACAGGTCTGCCTGTAAACTGGCAAATGTGTATAATCATAATGAAATTGGACTGTAGATTGTCAGTGCGTGTCCATGGTACACATGACCATCCATCACAGCATTCTGAATAGCATGACAATTCTCATGTCACCTGCGTCATGATTCTCTTGGTTGTTTTCTATGCTAACTAATGATCTTGAATGGTGCAGCTTGTAAAAGGGCAATAGCAGGGGTAATTCCCCCCTGTTATATGTGGGTACACTGTAGGTGTAAATGACTATAATCGGGAGAGGAAGCCCATCAGCCAAGGTTGTCCATGTCCTTTTGAATCAGGCTAGAGTGGGTTTCAGGGTCCAAGGATAGGACATCGAGGGGCTTTACAGTGGAAAAGAAGTGCCGTTGCCAAGGGTCTTTTCATCAAATGTCTTGCTTTCACAGCTCAGAGGAATAAGTGGACAATTACTGTATATATGAGGATGGCAGGTTCAACTGGACACTGAATAGACACTCTGGAGAGCAACCATACTAGTTGCTGACCCCATTTGTAGTCGGGTAAGGGGAAGCAAGCCAAGGCAGCAAAGAAACAATATGGATGTTGTCAAAAAATAACATTCAAATGCACACTTCACTCAAGATAAAGGAAGACCTAGGCAAAATGTCAGAATAGAAGATCACCAGATTGAATAGTCTGTGAATAATTACAGACAGTGATGAATTTAGGGTGAATGTTGGCCATACCAAGACCTAATCCAGAGTGCTGGACATTGTGTTAGCTTTAACAAGACCTTAGAGTACTATATATATATATATATGTATATATATAGCATATATATGCTGTTATCTTATATACATATATATATATATATATATATATATATATATATATATATATATATATATATATATATATATATATATATATATATATATATATATATATATATATATATATATAAGATAACAGCATCCTTAATCCATATTTAACCTATCAAATTAATATGGTTCCCAGCAAGGAGACAGAAGAAAGGGAGCTGTAGAAATGTCTCTGGTGGTATGCTGATATTCTGCATGGACATGGTAAATGTTGGCTTGAGAACCCATCTTGTATTAGCAGGAAAAATGTCACATGTCAGAAATGATGCTGCTGCTTTCTGTCAGTTGGTCCAGTGCCCCAGGAGGCAGCCCAGGTGGGGGATTGGTTGCCTGCTCAACTCCTGACGCTGACACTAGGAGCTGCTTGTTGCTCTGGCTGTCTCACTCCACTATGTCCATCAGTTTTAGGCTCCACACTTGATTGCTCTCCAATACTCACCCCCTTCCCTTTTTTAATTTCTGGAAAAAGGCTAAGAGTGGTTTTAAGTAATTGTAATAGAAGCTTAAATGCCAACGCAGCATTGCCTCATGGAGGCAATAATATGGATTAGCTATATTTCATCAGTAAAAGTGATATTTGTATTAAATCGGCATATAATCTATAGCAGGCCAACATGACTTACCCAGCACACAGGCAGTGGTAAAACAAAAAGTGGTTGCAGATTAACATACAATACTTCACAAAACTGATCCTACCTGCTCATCAAATTTGGAGGGCTCATCTGCCTCTGTTAAGCTTGCAGTTTCTGACAGCAAACTGAGGTCAAGCTCACTGGGTCCTGCAGAGAGAGAGGGAGAGGGAGAGGGAGAGGGAGAGGGAGAGGAAGAGAGAGAGAGAGAGAGAGAGAGAGAGAGAGAGAGAGAGAGAGAGAGAGAGAGAGAGAGAGAGAGAGAGAGAGACAGACAGACAGACAGAGACAGACAGAGACAGAGACAGAGACAGAGTGAGAGAGTGAGAGAGAAAGAGTTTAGCATGGAAGAGAGGGATTAGGCAACATCAAAACCCAAGACATTACCTTAATAGACACATCGCCAAAACACACACAGAGAATCCAATGCTGAGGTAGCTCATGTAAGATGGCCCTGGCTCATTTTTCCCCTTACCATACAAGATGAAGGTAAAAGCAGTGGAGAGTGAATGATGTCAACAAGTGAACAATTAGGATCCTTGGTGCATCAGTTAGCAAACACTCAACTTAAAGAAGCCTTGGTCTGGGCTTATGGCAAAGCACTTCTTCCAGAACAACACAATAATTAATAACATACTAAACAAAAATCCTGATTGAACTTTACACAGCCAGCATGTAGTGGGACATATATGCATAGTAAATGTTTTGTGTGAGAAACTTGACTCAAGAAGTTGACTTGATTTTACTCAGTCAAAGCACCAAGATGAATTGACAGAATTAAAGTGTCATTTTTGGACTATACAGACCACATGACAACTTGTGTGAGCGTATAGTTAAAGAGATCCGTCATATTGCACACTGCTATTCTCTTTCTTGAGAACTGACAAGAATTTTCACATTGTGGCTCATTCCTTACTCATAATACATAGTTCTTTTGAGCCCCAGTGTCTTTCTCAGCGACTTGTGTCCTCAGTAATAGTCTGTCTAGATTCTTCAGTTCACTCACTCATTACTTCCTCTTTTCCACTGCATATGGATAGACCCTCCCCACAACAGCGAGAAGCCGCCTAACAGAGCTTTTATTCAGACACTGAATGGTAGCCAGTATTATGTGTGTTTATTGTTACCATGTGGGCCAAATCAATTTTATATCGCACTGGCTGTATTTAATTACAATCTCAATCACTTCAATGTTTTCCAGCGAGGGACTTAAGTGTCAAATTTAACATTCACTACGGGCACATGGTAGGATCGGATTGGATTGGTATTGGATTGGGTGTTGCTACCCAACGGGTGGTCTGTCCCAAATCCCTGTGCACATGAGAGTTCGTGTAAGCGGATAATGGTCAGAGATCTGTCCGTTTCCGCTACGCTAGATGGCGCTGTATTCCTTTCAACAATTGGTGTTAGAACTACTTCAGGTTGACGGCTGCTAAAAAGAAAATAAACAAACTATCTGGCGGCATACAAAACAAAGATAGCGCTCGAGGAGGTTGACAGAGCAGCATTTGCATGCATGTTGTGCATTCTCCTTTGTTTGGAAGTCCGTATGAAAGAACAAACAGCGTTTTTGGTTTCCTTGATACGACATGAACTGTGCCGTCTGCGTTTGATATTACAAGCAATTGAGGACAACGAGACTTGTTGAGAGCAGGCGCTAGAAAGCCTCGACGTTCAGTATGGATGAAAATAAGGGACAGAAGCTTCTGGGATCAACTGGTCTTACATGCGCAGTACGCGAATCCAAACCAATACCGTGCACAAGGCGACACCAAGCGGATTAACATCGGCTTAAGCCAGGGGTTGCAATCGGTTTCGCGAAACCAATCACTATACGATCTTTAGACTGTGCACATGAATTCGATACGATCCCAAACCATTTCCAATCGGATTCAACTCGTCCATGTGCACACAGTGAATGTTTACCAGTGAGGTAAATCCTTTTTTAGGTGTATATTATAATATGCATATTGTGTGACACAGCTGGAAAAAACACTTGCAGGGGGTAAAAGTTTGGTTCTGATAATTAAGCATCTATGCTGTAGGCTGTGTGATGAATGCTGAGTATCTCAAACACAAGGACTCAGGGGCATGCTAATACTAGCCTGATGCTCTTCACAAAGCAAAGGAACTGAGTCTGATTCAGCACTCCACATCAAAAACCAGGCCAACAATGGGATGTGACATGTCTGCTCGGGCAAAGAGGACAGCATGGCCTTGACTGTCAGTGCTAGAGGAGTCCACTGTCCTATCCTGGACGAACGGATGCCATGTGCTCTGCAGCCTCCTAATGCATCAGTCCCAACACTCCCCAGTCCAGTCATTCATTTCTCTACCATTAGGGGCCAGCTTCAATGGTAATCTCAACTGAAATGCTATCCAGGGGAGAGGGTCAAGTGAGCAATTTAGCAGAGTGGAAGTGATGCCCAAAACACTAAGTGACCTGCTGTGCTTTTATCCTCTTGCTCGCTCTTTCTCTCTCTCTTTAAATTAGCAATTTTCAGCAGTCTGCTGGGGTCTAAGAAATTGCTTCCCTGGGGAGAAGACAAACTGTTTGTTGGGAAGATGAAAAGAGATGGAGGTTATCGGAGAGTCACATTTAAAACCAGTCCTATCACACCTGTGCCCCAGAGGAAACTGGAGAAAGGCTCTCACCACCTTTTCACGAGTAACCCCATTACGACTCAGACAGAGGAAGAGGAACCACTTGGAAAATTGATCTTTCATCAGCCAACCCTAGTCCTCACCCCTCCCACAGAAATATCACAGCAGAGAATACAGTGGGTGCCTCAGACAATGTGTGCCACAGTGGCAATGCCCACTCCGCGTTCAGTCTGCCTGCTGCCAGCAGGCATATGGAGAAGGTTACCTGTGGGCAAACAGAACTGAGACTCTGGTTAAGGTGCACCCACCGCTGACAGTTTTAAAGAGGCTAAAGTGACAACCTGCCCAGAGCCATGTGCCATCAGAGTGGCACATTGCGACCAAAAGGACTCCTTCCCAAGAGTCACTGTAAAGGGCTGGGAAACAGCTTCCCTCTGTTCATTTTGTAAGGGATTAAATGTGCCTCAGTGCTCCGGTGAGACAACACTAGGATAAGCAAGGTTGCTGCCACATTAATTTAGTATGCAATTTTAGTGTTTTTCATATCAAGCACTGAGAAGGTTGGCTGTATGTGTTTGCCTGCTTTCCACATTAGCAGTGGACAGGAGAAAGGATTTGAAAACCATGGTTAAGAATAAATACAAAGAGAACATACCTGTGCTGTATTAAGGCTGGTGACTGTGTGTGTGTCTGTGTGCGAGTGTGTGCATGTGATTGCGTGCGTGTGTCTGTGTGGGCATGCGTTTGTGTGCGTGTGTGTGTATATGCGTGTGTGTGTGTGTCTCTGTTTCTTTGTGTAGGTATCATGATATGATAAAAATCTATAGGCATGCATCACTGCACAACTACAACAGCTCCTTTCCGGACAAGTTTGCATCCACATCTGCATTTTGTATTTTGATGCAGTATTGCTATATTTGCAGATGCAGTATTTTAATGGCTGCTTTGCATGGTTACATTCAGTAAAACCTGTTAGATGGCATGTAGTTCCCTGGAGATAAAGTGAAAAACACTGTGCCACTCACTGACAAATAGATGCCTGCTGCATGATGGGGTCATGACTGCATGCCGTCTGAGAATAAGGACAGAAATGTTCAGGACAAGATGTGCTTGTCCTTCCTAGGCTAGTCACTAGTTGTTTTTTTAAATATGGCTGCATCATCAGGCATACAATAGAAGGAAGGGAACATCACCACCTGAAACGTCACAACAGTACTACCTCAAAATGTCAACTTTCTTAATTGCTGAGCTGCACTGATTCAAAGACCTGATCCATCACCAGATTTAATTATAGATTTGATTTACCACTCTGCCATCTCTAACAGATTTTAACAAAAAGTGAATTGACATACATGCATTCATTCCAAGAGCCCATGCTTTAAATGTTAATCAAACAATAACATTTCAATCGAGAGAGCAAGGCTTGTAATTTCACTCATGATTACTATTCGTCACCAATATTATGCACAAATTAAGTTATGCATTAGAGCACCCTACCTTGTCTATGTCTTTAATAGAATTAAATCACTTGGAGATATTGCTTAGACAATTATGCAAATATGCACCAACCAGCAGGCCTGATGAGAAAATGAATCAACTAGAACTTGACCTTCACATAAGTCCACTAATGGTCACTGTCATCTCCCCCATCTCTGTACACTCTCCATTGAGCTGATGATACTCCCTGCATGCTCTCCTGCCACACCACTGGGACACAAACAGCCATTGGAAGAGATGAGCTATGAAAATCAATTCAGCAAATCAACCAATCAACCAATCAATTAACCAACCAACCAGTCAATCAACAGAAGTAATGCTTTTTCTTCTTCTCATCTCCCCCATATATCAGCTACCCCGAATCCAGCCATCGTCCATCTGCTCCAGACTGCCTTGTCTGTCATCCTGTAGCTCATCTGCCTAGCTCTCTCCAGCTGCCTTGGCCCAGTCCCTGTACTCTCCAAGGTTAGTGGCTGCATGAGATATCATTAATGCTCCTCATCAGAATGTAGCGGGTCATGTCCTCAGGGTCCTTGAGCCCTGCACTCATGTATGAAAGCCAGACGATGCAAAACAATCAGCCGAACTTGTCGGCTGCATGCGGCAAGGGCAGAACTGTGTGTGCGGTATCCTTAATGCCTAGCTTTAAACATTTCGCCCTCATTCATCATGAGCTGAGAGCCTTAACAGGGCCTTCATGTACTGATACACTGAAATATAGGCAATGTCACCCATATTGCTTCTCTTACAGGCAGACCAATGGTGATTTAGCTACCATCTCCTCCTCACCACAGACCAAGTATTATGATAGAATAGAGTCTCATGAATTTACTGACTCTAACACTTCTCATATTTACATTAGTGAGTTCAACATCTGTCTGTGTTCTTATTAACAGAACAATATTTACATTTTCTTCAACACCATGTAATAAAAATATACAAATATTGAGATGCCACAATTTCTTGAAGACCAGTGCATGGTACATATATTTACTAATCAATACACAGCCTAAAAGAACATTAAAACATACCTGCCACTGGTTCTTTGGAGGGAAACAGTTTGTTGTCCACAGTCAGGCTGATGTCAAAGAAGACATCCTCTTCGTCCCTGTCAGCATCGAGCTGTGAGGCAGGAAAGAAAGAGGACACGATGAGTCACTGAGAAAACTCCAAATCTGTCACATCCTCCAAGCAAATGGATACAGGAATGAGCTGTCTCCATCTTTCCCTCACTCTCACTGCTGCACGTTTATACACTGTGCATAACAATTAATTCTCAGAGGTGCACTAATTTCTACTCACACTCAACATTAAAGTGTTATATTTAGCATCTCTTTGAGATTTAAATTGTTCCCTGAAACACTTTCAAAATAATAGTTTTCTTGAAAGATTTTTTATTCATACCCAAAGACCCAACTCATAACAGTGCCTGATGTCCCCTGCCCTTCCTACAGCTTACTGAAGGATTGACAGCTAATTCCACCGCTGATTACTTACATGACCAGAGTGGACAGAGGAACGTAAAGGTCTTTGTTAGTTGTCAACAAATGTGCCACAGCATATCATATATCCCTCCACCACAACACACAGACACAAATACACACAGACACAGACACAGACACACACACACACACACACACACACACGCGCACACACACACACACACACACACACAAACACTCTCTCTCTCTCTCTCTCTCTCTCTCTCTCTCCCTCTCTCTCTCCGTCTCTCTCATCAATAAATCTCTGTCTCTCTTACACAAATAGAAAAACCATCTTAAGATGAGACAAAGCTAAGGAATGACATCCCCCACAGTCCTCACCCTCACCCATTTCCCCGTTCACCTCTCCTCTGGTTTCTATGACAACAGACTAAAAAGAGCTGCCGTGTGGCATGTACTGTGTTGGCGTGTGTCCCTGCGGAAGGCTTCTGGAGGTGCCATACCTGTTGCACCACTACAGTGACTGGCTTTGGTGACTGTATTGTCATAAAACATGCAGTAAGTGGAAAGCCATTTAGGCCAGTCATGTACAGAACTTTGACTCCCTGGCAGAATCCAGCTCCAGCTGGAGCTCCAGCCAACACTGAAGGACGGAAAGTAAATAAAGTTTAATCAACTGTGAAGGAATGCAGCTTAAACAGGTGTTCTGAAAAAAAAATGCTTGGGATGATGGATTTTCCAACTAAAGAGGTAAATATCACATATTACACTAAAAGAATTTAAGGCACAACAGAAGGCACAGCACTCTTCAAGCACCCCTCTTGCAGATTATCTTTCCTATGTCCAAATCTAGACTAAAAACATTCCGTGTTAATGCATCCTGCACCTGTCGTCTTGGCACCTGTCCACTTCCCATGCACTAAGCTAGGCCACTTTTCCTCTACCTCTGCTTCTCTCATCGCGTTGTCACATAATATCACTGACACTGATAAAACGGACCATACAACTTTTTATTTTCTTTCAGGCGCTTAAGATACCTAAGAATACCTATTCTTTATTCTTCCCTTCTCTTCCTCCCCCTCCTCTGAGCCATCTTCACTGTGGGATGCTGCTGTGATCTTTCTACCTGATCCCGAGCAAAATCCCTTTCCTTTTAGCTTGTTCAAGTGGGATTCATGTTTTGTAAAATGCATAGACATTATTTTTGTTTGTTATTTGTGCTATCTGGATTAATATGAGTTGGACTTGTTATATCATATCATATATCTGGAAAAGACTGATTTTACCTCTGACCAGTTTATTTGTTTATGCCTGTCTTAATAATATGCCGTGTATCTTCCATAGTGATTTTTATAGTGTTTTATGTTTTAAAAATGTTTTTAAGCATTTTTAAACAAAAATCATTGATGTCCATACCGGCTTTTCACATCCATATCAGATCTAATCTGTATCTACTCTACATATCTGAGAATGGTAATAGTTTGGCCATTCATGTATACTGAGCATGGCATGTCTGTTCATGGGCTGTCATGTTATAAAATGCTAAATCTGACTGCACAACAGCTACAAGAGAAGTGTAAGGGCTCATTTCCACCTACTTGACCGTATTCAGCGTGTATCTGTGTACAATAGGTTTGTATAGGCACAGAATACGCTCAGATCACGCTTGCGGTGGAAATGGTCTCATCTGTTAACGTGCATTCTAAACGAATACGGACAGAATACGGGCACGCGCTGAATACGCAGAGTGTTTGGTGGAAATGAGCCCTAAGGGTCACATAACCGAGCCTAACCTATAAGAAAAGGACACTGTGAAAACCCAATCAGGAATCAAACAATGGTACTATCCAAGTTATCCTTTTCTGCATTTCCGCTTATCCACATCAAAATTTTGTCTAATTCTCTAATTTCGTGTACAGGCAACTGTTCAATGACAACAAAAGTCTTAAAGTCTTAAAGTAAAAAGTTTGCAAACCTATGACCCTAAAAATATGACCAGCAGCCATTTCAAAACACTAATTTTTGGGTGTCCAGAAATGGCAGTTTAGTATGTGTGACAGGCATAAACAAAGCTAAAGTATTATGTCTAAATGAAACTGTGTTAGTATGGACACTGCCAAAAACTATATAATGAATAATGTGCTAATTGGACAAACACAAGCTTTTGCTAGTGGTATGTTTGTGTGGACACCCACAGATCAGAGGAGAATAGAAGATTTAGCTTCCTTTGGCAGGTTAATTGAAAGACCACTGAAGCTCAAGCCTCTGAGTCATGTCATACGGTCCCTTGTGAGGGTAGCAAAGTGCTGTCTAAAGCCCATGTGGCAGTTAATTAAGATGGTCTCTCTTGCTACAGAAAGAAAAGGGTGACTTCAATCAAGCCTTACAACAATGTAAAAAAAAACCTTGTTATCTCCCTGGCTGTGTGCCATATTCCCGCTGCCGCTTTAAAAAGTGTCTGGGTTTGGTCATCAGAGGTTTTAGGCTGAATGAGAGTTTCAATTAAAATTGAACTTCTGCCAACCCCCTTCCCCCTTCTACCACACACACACACAACACACACACACACACACACACACACACACACACACACACACACACACACACACACACACACACACACACACACACCAAAGATGCAAGGCAACACCTACGTCATATATATTAGAGGTGTCTGAAGCTTGGTGCATTTAAATCACCTTGATGAGACAGCTGTTTAAAATTCTTCCTGTGTTAGAATACCAGGAAGGCTGACCTTGAACTACCAACCACAGACATAACAGTACCTTGTGTGGGCAGCTCCTCTTGGAAAAATAAGTTTGGTTTTGGGATGCCAAAGGTCACAATCTTTTATCAGTCTCTAAACGGCAGTGCTTCACTGATGGGCTAAAGTGTGCATGAATAGCTCCCATCCTCAATGGCAGCTGTGGTCATGCAGTATTAGGGGGCTTTGCTGTTAAAACAGCTAAGCAGCTAAACGCCCCACTGTGCTCTGCCATAGTGGGAGACATAAATGGATTAAGAGCTAAGAATAAATCATTTCTGTTCATGAAACCTTAGAAGTGTGCTTTACTCCTCATTGAATCTGAAACCTGATGGAAAGGGAATGAAGTCAACTTGCGTGTGTAATACAATTTATATTAAAGATCATGTGTTAAAACTATGTAGATTTTCTTAGTCTTAAGGCATGATGGCTTAAGGGATGATGAGGGGGTAAATAATGCAAAAAGCCATCTATCTCGTCCAAAAGACTAACTGTCTGGCCATGGAAGACTTCTTCTTGAAGTCTTCTATGACTAACACAGCCATGTCATGACAAATGCTATGTCCTGCTATCCTGACAAAATCTCACTATAGTTAATGTCTGGTGGTGACATATTATTGTCATCTTGCCTTCATCAATTCACTATGACAACCATATGTGAGAAGCAGTTATGGCATCTCATGATAATATGACATAATTAAGTCACTGTGGACCAACTGTCAAGATCACTCATGTCAGGGCAGGGTATACATGCAGCTATGCATCTACCATACTTAAGTCAGTCCTAGTGAAGTGGTCACAGTCATGTATTACTCACCCAACACTACTACGAGATCTTATGACATCCTTGTGGTGACTCTGCCTTCATAACATCTGAAGTGCCTATAGCCCCTAACCCCTATAGCCAACCTAGTGAGTGCTATAATGATCTTTCCCATGGCATGTGCCCCCGTGCAATCTACTAAACCTTCAGGCCTGCCTACTGAGGTTCTGTTTAACAGTGTTTTTCACTGCCAGTACAGTAACCACTGTATGAATGTTCATTACATCACACAGAGCCCAGCTCAGCCCAGCCCAGCCCAGCCCAACTTCAGCAGGAGTTGCAGGGGCCATATTCTACATATGGCTCGCTCTGACCGACATCACAGGAGAGGCTCCATGCATGCATATATGTGTGTGTGTGTGTGTGTGTGTGTGTGTGTAAACTCCTTAACATTAGAACCCATTGTTTGGAGGAACCATGAGTTTACAACTCAAGATTAACAAAGCAGATTAGCTTGACTGATGCCAATCTGTACTGACATTTAATTAGGGGTAATACTCATGCCTCTGCAAATATCTTACATTAGCTATAATTAGAATAGAGATAGCTTAAAACAACTTCAAAATCAGCACAAAAGAATGTGAGATGACAGCATGCTGATAAAAAACAAAAATAAACAACAGCCTGTTTTGACCCACAACAATAACTCTGTGTGCTGTTCTGTAAATAGAAGAGCTCTGATACACTCCTCTCTTCTCTGCATGACTCGCTATTTCAGGCCCTCCTTCTACTAATGTCTACTCAAAACTGCATGTAAATTAATAGGTTGTGCTCTCTCTGGAGTCAGTGCTTGATGTAATTACGAGGTGTTATTAGACCTATTAGTTATGGACACACTCATTTCCTGCGTGGCTCTGAAGGACAAACTGTAATTTCTGTGCTGCCATAAAGATGATGGCATCTTTAGAACTGATCACCACACATGCTGTGATAACTGTGTGAGGACTAGGTAATAAATCATTATTGTATGGGGAAAGGGGGGTCACTTTATCCAAAGAAGGAAGTTGGAGAACATTGCAAATATTTGCAGACTAAGAAACCTTAGTGAGTACTGAACACAGTAACAGTAAATGGCTCTAAATGATATCTGTTTGCAGGCATGTGGTTCCGTCAGCTCAGCCCTACAGCACCAAAGCATGCACAAAGCAAGCACAACCATGTTTTGTTTTGTTACAGGCATTGTTTGGAATGAGAATTAAAGAAACGGAAATTGGCTACTTTGTCCTTTAAGGTGAAATACACAACCTTTTGCCTGAAATTCAAACTTCCAATGGTCTGCACATCTACAATTACACTGGCCTGACTAGACTAAACATTCTGGTTTGAAACTGGTACTTTGCCACTCCACAGTCAGACCTGTTTCTTACATTTTTTCAGTGTAGTGTTGTTTGCCATCACTGATTAGCGTTATCAGCTGTATGGGTCTGGCCTCAAACCTATCTGTCTCCCGACTGAGCCAGGTACCCATGAGAGGGGTACTGACTAGTTATTTTAAAGACACTGGTCCCTTGTACTCAGTAGACAGTGTGCAGAAGCATAGTTCAGCCATTTGTATGTTGAAACTGCATTTACTGGGTAACGAGGAGTGCTGTTCCCTGAGGAGCATTTGTTGTACGCTCGGTTGACTCAGGCTCAGACAGTCAAGCAAGGGCTCCGTGCCATCACAGCTCAGTGAATTCTCAGTGGATTAAAAAAACAACATAATAAAAAAAAATATCTGTTCATACAAAGTAAAGGATTGAATCTTCAGCTCCTAAAAGTTTAGTATTTAACAGACATCATCTACTCTACAACATCATAATGAGAGCCATCACAAGTCCTCTTACTGAGTATGATGAATGACTACAAAAAATGTGGATCACATGATAGTCATGTCAACAATGGCTTGGCAAAATGGCTAAAACACAGAGGTATTCCTCAAAAACACTGTGCAGAGGAGAATATTAGGTGACTACAATGGCCACGAAAACTGCTGGTTTAACTGTTATCTGTGCAAAAGTATTTCCCAATTATCAGTTGAGGAGAAGTACAGGCATTTAAAATCCTGCTGTTTTACTCAACTGGCTTGGCAAAGACGCAGCCAATTGCAATGAGGTAGCGCTGCAAGCATTCTGGGTAATTTATCAAATTGAAGAGCTGGCACTAATGCCATACATTATGTTTATCGATTACAGTTTGATGGATGTCATGATGCAGCACATCTTCAATCATGTGCGAGGATGCAGCAACCCTCAAGGGCGCCTGGGACAAATGCCCCATTCATCCTGCTCTTGCTAGGAAAGTTCTGTAGGATTTCAAATTTTGTTCAGTCTTTAATGAAAATTGCACAGTTCGTCTGGTAAAGAGTCTGAGAGGGCTACTAGACATAAAGTCAATTGTGTATGAAAGCGGTGCTCCATAATTCTATTGAGCCTTTTGAGCAATTTCACTAATAGCAGCAGCTCTTACACAAACATATGGATGCAATAATTACACATATGCACACACAGCCATATCGACAATGGCAATCAACATACAATCACAGAAATCACAGTTATTTCCCCCTCAAAAATAATATAACCCTTAAAATGCAGTAGGGCTGAAATGCTGATGCTTGTGAAAAAGTATTTATTTTGGTCAGATCTAATCAACCTTGATACAGGAGCCTTTTTCCATAATGATAGACTGGCGAACTAGCTTTTGAGTTCTCTGTGTAAAGCATCACCAGTTCGCTCCTGTCTTTTTTCTCCAGATCCTCTGTCTCTCCTTTCTCTCTCTGCTCTACTGGCGGAAGGTGCGCGGGAGTGTGGTAATGTGTGTAGCTGCATGTGTGAAGTATCAGAGAAAAATGTGACAGGGGCCTGAGCACTCACAAATGCACACACAACCAATTACCAAGCCTAAAGCTGAGATTCTTACTCACATAAGACATCTATGTGGGTTAAACAGATAACAAGACAGAGAGTGAGTGAGAAACAGACAGACAGTCAGAGTGTGAAAGAGACAGAGACAGAAAGAGAGAAAGAGAGAGAGCGATAGAGAGGGAGAAAGCTGCAGCTGAAAACCTCTATAGAAACAGTGACAGACACACTGCTGTAGCCTCCTCCTTGATATTACAAAAGCAATATGAAATAAAATCAACATCTTTTTGTGTTGTCTAACCTAGTGACTCAAAGAACAGCCCAGACAGACTGTTACACAATACAAACATAAATCTGACTGTGATTTAGTCATATATGCTGTGAGCTTGCATGCGACATGTCTAATGAAACTGGCAGTGGGTATGCCTGTAAGATGAAACGAGAGATGGAAAGAGAGAGAGAGAGAAAGAAAGAGAGAGGGAAGGAGAGAGAGAGACAAAAAGAGAGAGATACAGAGAGAGACATAGAAGAAGACTCTGGCGAAGCCCAGACTGCTCTGCAGCTGATGCTGCTCTTGCGGGGCTGTGTGACAGCTGAGCTGATTGGGCCTGTGTGCTCGGAGCGCCTCAATAGGGGACGAGACAGCAAACAGTAAACAACCCCTGTAGTGGCTGCCTTCCCTCAACTGGGCCTGTTCATCCATCAGTCTTTGCAATGCCCTTGAACTTACCTTCACTCATCCCAACACACACACACAGATAGTCAAGCAAGGGGGGATCGTCAATAGCAGAGAGGATAAAGTGAGAAAAAGAAAGTTTGAGATAATGGCAGTAAAAAAGAGAATGGCAAAGAAAGAGAGAAAGGGAGAGAAAGAGGGAGCAAGAGAGAGAGAGAGAGAGAGAGAGAGAGGGAGAGAGAGAAAGATATCTATAGAAAGGAAGAAGAGAAGAGAGACACATAGACATCTATAGAGAGAACAGGGACAGGATGTCCCAGTTCTCCATGTCTCTTCTTGGAGGCAGATCACACTGACAAATTCGTCTCCCTCTCTCTCTCCCTGTTTCTCTCTCTCTCTCCGTTTCTCTCTCTTTCTGTTTCTTTCTCTCTCTCATCTGACTCTCTGTTTCTTTGTTTGTTTGTAATAATGCTATTTTTAATGGTGTTTTCCAAGGTATTTAAAGTCTATTTTTGGTTTGACTGCCTGTCTATCCATCCCCTCCTGTTTCATAGTGTGTTGCATAGTGCAAAGCTTTATATAAACCTATTTCCCTGCCCTGTCCACTCCCCACCCTTGGACTGGCAAGACAACTTGGACAAGCTCATTTTAATACTAAGTGAAGGGTAGCTGACAGCTGACCTTGACTGACATCACTCTAACAAGAGGAGAGCACCGTGACCACTTTGTTACTCACACATTCTCCATGTCCCTATCAGTTTAAACCCTGCTTTATCAACACAAGTCAATGAAGACACACACATTTCACATTCAGTTACTGTTTTAATCACCTAATACATTCGCTAAGGAATCCTTTAGGATACTGATAAGGTCCGATTACCTGACTTGGGAGGTAGAGGAGCCAGCAGGTGATTCTTTTCAGTAAGTTGAATGAATGACCTGCCCCACTTTGCGTTTTCTACCCTCACCATTTCAGGGCAAGGGAGCCATTCATGGGTACTGAAGGTATTGTTCTCCCTGCCCTAGATTGAAATGGGATGTGGAGTTGGCTATTTGTGAATGCAAGCCAGGATTCGTGGAAGTGGCGAATTGACTTTGTTTTTGTGTGCCGTATTGCTAGGTGCATGGCTGGGAGGCAAACGCTAACAGAGAGCATTTAGCACTGAGCAGAAATCAATCTGACTGGAGCCATAATGGCCACTGCCTCATTTGCAAAGGCTCATGCCAGCTGAGGAAAAGGCAGAAAGTTATGTGACTGTGATTAAGTATGAGCAGGCATACATCACTGCTGGCATGGTAGAAAAAGGACAAAGGGAAATAGTCATGCAATCTGGGTAAAAGCCTGAGTGCCTCTTTGGTGTGGGGGCATTTATCATCACAAATGGTAGACAAGATTGTGTTTGTGTGTGTGTGTGTGTGTGTGTGTGTGTGTGTGGGTGTGTGTGTGTGGTGGTGTGTGTGTGTGTGTGGGGGGGGTGCATGTGTATATACATCTGTAGGTGTAAACGATGCGATATATGAATGTACCCCTTCCTATCACATGTGCAGCAAGAACTGTTGAACTGCTAACACTGACAGTCTCACAATGCCAGTCACAGCCAAACTTGCTAATACCAATAACACAGGAAATGCTCATCTGTAAATTTCTCTATGAAATAAGTTGTGGTTAAGAGGACATACCAGGCAAGGAAGGCTTGGTGCCATTTCAGTGACACCAGGGCAAACAGTCACTGGGCAACAAGATAACTTTAATGTTGCAATTTACTTTAAAGGGCTTGCCGTTATCTGTGAGTTACTGTCTTGTATCTGTTGCTAGCACTTCTCCTTGGGAGCCACAGAAGCGAGATTGTCCTGTCTTCCTGCCCAGCTCTGTGCTGCTGCTGCACAGGGTTCTGTGGTGGGTCCCCTGAGGCAGCCACGCTCTCCACCGTGCTGGCATATGTGCCAATGCCATCTGACGACCAGGCAAGGGCACAGCCATGTACGCCGACATCCTGCCAAGCCAGATCTCTCAACGGTGTCGTGTTTACACCGGCACAGGCACTTAGTGGGAGGAGGTGCCTGCCAATGGCATCTACCCATTTGCCATCGCTCAGTGCACTCATGCTTTGCACACAAAGGCAAGTAGCCTAAGCCACAGCCACCAATCATCATTAATAAGCTCCCAGAAGAGGTTAAATCAGATATTCATCCAGAGAGTCAGTCAGATTGAAAGTATTACATAAAATATTGATATTGATTGAAGTGTTTTTTATATGAAGTAATTTACTTAATAGGTGTAAAAAGACCAGATGTGATGAAAACGCTTCCCCTGTGGACAATGAGATTTTCGGCGACTACTCTGATAGCTGAATAGGGATTTTGGTCACATCTGAGTCTGACAAAAAGGGGGCAAACCACAAGTTGAAAGCAACAAACACAATCAAATCAACAATAGAAAACAGATTGTATTGAAAAGTGAGAGCAGGATCAACAGGCTGCTTTCACAGCACTGCAGGTCCGCATGTCCACCTGTGCTGACATACGAAAAACAGCATCTCTATCACACATCAAATAAGGGGATTCTGTCTGCCAAACAGACTGACAGCTGTTGAGACTACAACATTTCATTGATATCTAATCAATGCTGCTTAATACTGTAAATAGCGTCAAAATTCACACTGGAACATAGATACAACACATACAGACAACTGCTTGCACACACACACATACACAAACACAACTGTGTGCACGTGCACACGCACACACACGCACACACACACACACACACACACACACACACACATACACACACACACACACACACACACAGGGAGAGATTGACAATTTATATTTTACCCTAAAAATCATGGTTCATACCGTGGTTTGTACCATTCCATAAGTGTCACATCTGTGAAAGGCTACTACACAGTCACAGACACAAGCCTTGTTTCCTGAGAAGTGTTTAGTGCTTTCAGAGGACAAGGGAAATAGCACCTCAAATAAAGTAGCTATGGGGTCATTACAGTTTCTGAATCTGCAAATGAAACAACAATAACATTGTCACATTTACTACCTGAGTAGGAACATAGAGTAACCGAGAGAAAAACATGCTCCCCAGGCCTGTCAAAAACACTCAATCTGTGCTGCACATTCCAAGAAACACGGATGCACCACTTGGTCTATTTTTGACTGGCCTTATCGTCTTAGTCATCCTTAGTCATAGCCTGCCTGACATTGTATGTGCATTTGCCCATGCAAAGCTGTGTGTTAACATTAGGAAGAGCATGACATTTACAGAGTCTTTCATCTTCAAAGCTCTGGGAGCACATTTTTTTTCTAGATGTGTTAACATTTTGCCTGGAACCCTGCTCACCCTGAGGAGTGATGTGGCAGAGATGCAGTTCATCCATGAATTTATCTCACAAAACCACTACACCACCACCATGCCATTGTTATCCAGTGATCTCTGAAAAGGAGCATGGTGGCTCTTAAATAGCTCCATGTAGTTTGAAAATCCGCAAATGAGGGTTATGTGCATTATGACGCAATATTAAACCCACCGCATTTTTGAAGTTACTGACAATAAACCCCTTAGGTATGCACCCAACAATTTTGGCTGAATCCCTCTCCAAGATTCAATGCTGCTGAATGCAACCATCCTGCAGCAGGTAATGACAAGGTGACAGCCTTATATCTCATGCAAGCACAAGCAGTGTGGAATATGAATGTCTGCACTAGTCTGCCTGTCCTCTTCTGTGCCCATATCTGTTGGGCAAGGTTGCTGAATGATAAACATGGTGCATGTATCAGCTTGCTATTTGATGGCTGAAATTTGGCACTGAAAAGGCTGTGTGTGTTTACAGCGTGTGTTAGCCATATTCAGATAAAACACAGTAGGTGGTTAAGTGGATGTGCTATTGCCACTAAGACAATGCAACACATAAATGTACAGCATGATCACATTAAGGACAGAGATTTGACATCAGTCTTGGTCTACAAGAATCCCTGACACGTCTCAAATGTCTGTCTCGTGTGACAATGTGGTGTGCATTACTATTGCATATCTCTGATTCTGCTTTCCTGTCACACAGGAAATTATTCCTACCTTGTGCCTCCTCATACACGAGCTTTCACGTGCACACACGCACACGCACACACACACACACACACACACACACACACACGCTCATGTGTAAAACAAACATCCAGTCATATTGTTTGAAACACTGCATGTGTAGACTGCCCTACACTAAATCCCACCCTGCTTAATGAGTCTTAGGTAAGTATGTCTGCAATATTCGGTGCTCAAAAAAAATGCAAACAGACTTTCCCTATTCACAATGTATATGTTGCTATTTACAGAAGTGCGTTTTTGATGCTGCTACTCATTTCCATCCATTCATGTACACTTGAGCCTTTTACACTTACAGTGACAATCAGTCCTTTCTCCTGAAAGTACTTCACCAGAGGAATGGCATTCTGCTTGAAGTTGGTGAGGCGTCGCTCAGTGGCCTTGGGGTTGTCGTCCGGACGACCCTGCTGTTCAGCCCGCTTCTTCAGGCGGTCCTTCAGGCGGTGGTTGGTGCAGGCTAGGAACACCACCAGGTCCGGGGTGCAGATCTGCACAACAGAGCAGTGACACAGACACATCGACTTTGTGTCAGATTTAAATTGCCTTGTAGTTACAAGCTTCTTCCCAACCATCTTCCAATGACATTACACAACAACAAATGCTTTAATGTTTTTTATCTCCCTTTAAATAATTTAGAATGATTTATGCAATGCATAAAAGAACAGTGCGACTGTACAATTTTGGTTTTAAGAAATCAACTATTGCTACTTGTTCAGATAAATATATATAAATAAGTCATGTACAGTGGTCCCTCGCTATATTGCGGTTTACCTTTCGCGGCCTCACTGTTTCGTGGATTTTTTTAGTGCATGCAATCTCCTGTACAGTACAGAATGCTCTCAGCTTGTAAAATTTACATACATCTTCCACCGCTAGCTGTGTGACCCTGAAGTGCTGTATGTTTGGAAGTGTGAACTTTGCCTGTCTGAGAAAAGTGTATAAGTGTAGTGAGGGGTTTTACAGCCTTAAAACATCTACAATAATTGTAAAAAATAAAGCTGACTACTTCGCGGATTTTGCCTATCGCGGGTTATTTTTAGAACGTAACTCCCGCGAATAACGAGGGACCACTGTATATGAAATATGCAATGGAAAAAATCCTCTGCCATTCTGTTGGCTTAGGCATCGGAACAACACAATTCTCACAAGTGGATAAAAATAAGCAAAGTTATGTGTCAAAGTTAAATATGCAAAGTTGTGTCTTCTTGGTTTCACAAGTGAGAAAACTGGTGTTGGGTAATGCAGCCAAAAATCTAGCAAGGAACACAAAGCTGGTCACTATGGTTATGCATTCACGCTGTAAGATTGAGAATTAATTATCATAATGGTGTGCAGGAAGAAGGCATGATATAAACCCTTTTCATAAAAAATGCATAGTGCTGTCCCCGTAGATGCATAATCACTGAGGTCTACGCACTATAAAAAGCAAAGCACCATTATGATTCAAGATCTTAAACAGTGGTGCAAACATCATGGAAAATATTTCTTTGGAGTCATTTCACACTCTCCCAGGAAGACAGAGTCTGCATATTTCACACTGTTCTCATTTCCTTTCATTTTCCCACTGAAGCCCAAAGCCAAAAATACACCTCAAATCAGACTCCTTGCTGAGGAGACCATGGGGACTCAAGTTGGAATCGCATTCCTTAACACAAACAAACACATAAACAAGGTCTTCAGAGAGGCAGGCAATGATGTTTCTGTGAGCCATGCATTAGCATAGTTATAAAACCTCTGACCTTGTTTATGCAGGTAGTGTGCTCATGCATTGCATTTTCTTATCCTAGCAGACCAAAGATGACCAAGGTAACAAACACACTCATTTTTCAAAACTGTTTATGCAGTTTGGGGGTCCAAAAGGTGGGAATGAAAATTCACACCAGCTCTGCTAAAAGTATTCCCTCAATCACAGGCAACCATTACTTTTATCAGTAAGTATGTTCAACTCACGGGCTGTACACAAACACCCAACAATGCTATCATTAATTCCATATCTCAGTGTAAACTGTGTGCTCCTGTATGTTTTTACTTGTAGGTCAACATGTACACAGACTAATGATCTCTTAAGTACACCTTTGTCTTTACTAGAGCAAACTAGAACAGTGTATGTAAAATCAGCCGTAACATCAGAATGAAATGCACGGTGCCCTTGTAACATCAAGGTTAAAATATATCAAGGGCTTGTAACATCAGTTTGCACTGCATCGTGGGCTTGATCAAATTGCAAATCCCATCAAGCGGATTCACATGTCTGTGAATGTGAGCAGGGGGAAGCGAGTGGAGATGGTCGTGATGACATGAAGTGATGCCTCCCAGAGACTCTGACAACTGCATGCCTAATCCAGTCAGAAACAACAACACACACAGAGCACAGGCATAGCAACTTGGAACGCTCCCTGCTTGTGCTTTTACTTAGCTTTGGGTGCGGGTGGGTTAGGTGGGGAAAATGGAGTGGCCCTGTGAGGCTGTGCTGGGAGAATAAGACAGAGAGAGAGAGGCGGGGGGCGGGGGGGTGGGGGTTGGGGGTTGGGGGGTGACAGAGGAGAGTCCAAGTGGAGGACCACCCAGTGCTTTATTAATATAGCACACTGTCTCAGGGGGCCTCCCTGTGGGAGTGTAGTCCTCACGTGTTGCTGTAGGAAAAAGCGGCGTCGCCAAGAGCCCACTGCCTCTCCCCAAGGAGACTACTGCCATTCTCCCATCGTACTCTGGCAAGGTTTCAGGGGGAGACAGGGGACGGGACAGAAGACAGCTCAATTAACAAAGATATTTATAGGTACAACATTCAGCGTTCTGTCTCTTTTGAGTCTCCTCTCTCATGATTTATTTCTTCTATGTGGATCATGTAATAGGAAACAAAACAGAGCTGCTTTGCTGCCATATCCCTAGTACCCATTACAACATCTATAAAAAGCTTCTGTTTCCAAAATTACTTATGGTTATCTATGAGCAAAAATAGCAAAGACATCACAGGCAACCCAAAATACAGAACTCTGTCCAGAATTCTACACCTCACACCCTGCTCTATTTTTGTTGGTCAGTCAGAGTAAACGAAATGTAAAAACATATTTCAGGATATTTGGAGGCTCTAATCTGTCAAAAAAACTAAACAAAAAACGTCTTTTATCCAAACTAATAATAACAAGGAACAGTGATGCAGAAAGATGACACAAAGCAACTAGAGCAGCACCATTACTGATGCTCTAAGGCTGTGTTTTGTACATAACTGATGGGTGCATCAGTGGCACATTCAGAAGATCTATTTTCAAGTTCTTGGTTATGCAGCAACAACCAATCCTGCTAATACCAGGTAAAATGATTTCAAAGAAAATGTGTAAAGAAACTGTATGCATATTTTGATTCTAAACGGCAAAACATCACAAAAACACCAATACCAATATATATCTTTTTGTAGTAATTATAAACAAGAGAGGATAACATAAATGGCCATAGGATCATCAAATCAGTAGAGAAGGCTGTCTGTCATCTTTATGTACTGCATGCATGTATGTGTATGTATGTATGTATGTATGTATGTATGTATGTGTGTGTGTGTGTGTGTGTGTGTGTGTGTGTGTGTGTGTGTGTGTGTGTGTGTGTGTGTATGTATGTATGTATGTATGAATGTATGTATGTATGTATGTATGTATGTATGTGTGTGCATGTGTATATGCTAGTATATCTCTATCTTTTCAGGCCTCACATGTTTCACTGGTGTTTCATCATGCTCTTGCAATTATGTTCAGCTACTGTTATCTATTGATTAAGACTGATAATGTCCCACAGTTTTGGTAAGCAATTGTTGTTGCAATTGCTCACAGACTCTGCAGTCAGCTAATTTGCAGAGCTTAATATCTCTTGCTTGATTCCTGCACACCTGGAAACAGAAAAAATGAAAAATATTATATTGCTTTAAATGTATGTGTTCCTCCATTTAGATGTACTTTTCTTGCTTAGAGATACAGAGAGGAAACT